>SJYR01000102.1:1322527-1429058 GCA_006410655.1 Kobus ellipsiprymnus | reverse complement strand
CACAAGCTGGAATCAAGATTGCCGGGAGAAATATCAATAACCTCAGATATGCAGATGACACCACCCCTATGGCAGAAAGTGAAGAGGAACTAAAAAGCCTCCTGATGAAAGTGAAACAGGAGAGTGAAAAAGTTGGCTTAAAGCTCAACATTCAGAAAGCGAAGATCATGGCCTCTGGTCCCATCACTTCATGGGAAATAGATGGGGAAACATTGGAAACAGTGTTAGACTTTATTTTGGGGGGCTCCAAAATCACTGCAGATGGTGATTGCAGCCATGACATTATAAGATGCTTACTCCTTGGAAAAAAAGTTATGACCAACCTAGATAGCATATTCAAAAGCGGAGACATTACTTCGCTCAGTCGTGTCCGACTCTTTGCAACCCCAGGGACTGCAGCCTACCAGGCTCCTCCGCCCATGGGATTTTCCAGGCAAGCGTACTGGAGTGGGGTGCCATTGCCTTCTCCATACAACCACTACCAGTATCTAATTCCAAAACATTTTCATCACCCCAAACACAGTTGTTGCTATTTAGTCACTAAGTGTTGTCTGACTCTTTTGCAACCCTGTGGACTGTACCCTGCCAGGTTCCTCTGTCCATTGGATTTCCCAAGGAAGAATGCTAGAGTGGGTTACCCATACCCTTCTCCAGGGGATCTTCCCAACCCAGGGATTGAACCTGCCCCTCCTACTTTGGCAGGTAGATTCTTTACCACTGAGCCACCTGGGAAGCCCACCCCAAATAGAAAGCCATTAACAGTTGTTTCCATTCTCCCTTTCCCCTGGCTGTGGCAACCACTAATTTGCTTTCTATCTCTATGGATTTATGTGTTTCTAAATATTTCATATGATATATGGTCTTCTATTACTGGGTTCTCTCACTTAGCATAATTTTTCTAAGGTTCATACAGATTGTAGCACACATCAGGGCTTAATCTCTTTTATGGCTGAATAATATGAAGGACAAGCTGGAATCAAGATTGCCGGGAGAAATATCAATAACCTCACATATGCAGATGATACCGCCCTTATGGCTGAAAGTGAAGAGGAACTGAAGAGCCTCTTGATGAAAGTAAAAGAGGAGAGTGAAAAAGCTGGCTTAAAACTCGACATTCAAAAAATTAAGATCATGGCATCTGATCCCATCACTTCATGGCAAATAGCTTGGGAAACAATGGAAACAGTGAGAGACTATTCTCTTGGGCTCCAAAATCAGTGCAGGTGGTGACTTCAGATATGAAATTAAAAGATGCTTGCTCCTTGGAAGAAAAACTATGACCAACACAGACAATATTTTAAAAAGCAGAGACATTACTTTGCCAACAAAAAGGTCCATCTAGTCAAAGCTATGGTTTTCCAGTATTTATGTATGGATGTGAGAGTTGAACTATAAAGAAAGCTGAGTGCTGAAGAATTGATGCTTTTGAACTGTGGTGTTGGAGAAGACTCTTGAGAGTCCCTTGGACTGCAAGTAGATCAAACCAGTCAATCCTTAAGGAAATCAGTCCTGACTGTTCATTGGAAGGACTGATGCTGAAGCTGAAACTCCAATAATTTGGCCACGTGATGCAAAGAACTGATTCATTGGAAAAGACCTTGATGCTGGGAAAGATTGAAGGCAGGAGGAAAGGGGACAAAGAGGATGAGATGGTTGGATGGCATCACCGACTCAATGGACATGAGTTTGAGCAAGCTGTGGAAGTTGGTGATGGACAGGGAAGCTTGGCGTGCTGTAGTCCATGGGGACACAGAGTCAGACATGACTGAGTAACTGAACTGAACTGAATACTATGTTGTGTGGCTATGCTACAGTTTGTTCATCCATCCATCAGTTGATCCACATCTGTGTTGTTTCCACTTTGGGGCTCTTGTATGCAAATGTTGCCATGAACATTTGAATACAAGTTCTTGTGTGGACATATGTTTTCATTTCTCTCAGATATATCCCTAGGATTAGAAATGCTGGATCATGTGTAACTGCTTTACTTTCTGAATAACTAACAAACTGTTTTCATGGTTGTACCGTTTAGATTCCTGCTAGCAATGTATGAAGGTTTGAATTTCTCCAAATCTTTACTGATACTTGTCCATCTATTTTATTAAAGCTAGCTTAGTGGATATAAAGTGATGTCTTGTGGTTTTGGTTTGCATTTACCTAGTGAGAAATGCTGAGCATCTTTATACATGCCTTTTGGCTATTTGTACATCTTCTTTGGAGTAGTGTCTATGCAGATCCTTTGCCTGCTTTTTTTTAAAGAATATTTATTTAGTTGGCTGCTTTCAGTCTTAGTTGCATCATGTGGGATCGTCTGTTGCAATGCATGGGCTTAGTTGCTCTGTGGCATGTGGGATCTTAGTTCCCCAACCAGGGATTGAACTCACATCCCTTTCATTGCAAGGCAGATTCTCAACCACTGGCCCACCAGGGTCAGAGTTCCACTTTGACCACTTTTAATGGATTCTCTATCTTTTCATCGTTAGAGTTATTTATAAATTCTGGATACAAGTCTCTAATTGGATATATGATTTGCTCGTGTTCTCTCCTAAGGGTTATGTTTTCACTTTTTAAAAATTGACCTTTGAAGCACAAAAGTTTTTAAGTTTTATGAATTCCAATTTATTGATTTTTGGTTACTTGTGCTTTAGGTATTTTATTTCAGAAATAATTGCCTAACCCATGGTCTAAAAACTTTACTCCTATGTTTTCTTCTAGGAGTTTGATAGATTTAGTTTTTAACATTTAGATCTTTCATATATTTTGAGTTAATTTTGTGTATACTATAATGTAGGGGTTCAACTTCATTCTTTTGCATGTGGATACCAAGTTGTCCCAGCACCATTTATTGGAAAGTCTCTCTTTCCCTATTGAATTGTCTTGGCATCCTTGTTGAAAATCAGTTAACTATAAATGTAAGAGTTTATTTCTGGACTCTCAATTCTATTCCATCCATCTGTATTTCTGTTCTTATGCTGGCCCCATAGTTTTTGGTTGTTGTAGTTGTGAAGTACATTTTGAAGTTGGGAAATGTCGGTTCTTTGTTCTGTTTTTCAAGATTTGAGTGGGGAGAGGGCCTCCTCTAGATGTTTTGTGACTCTATGAATTTTAGGGTTGTTCTGTCAATTTCTGCTGGAAAGCTAGCTGGGGTTTTGATGTGGATGACATTAAATTTTCAGAGGAAAAATTTGAGGAATATTTCCATCTTAACATAAAGTCTGATCCATGAACATAAAATTTCTTTTTATTTATTTAGATCATTAATGTCTTTCATTAAAGTTTTTAGTGCCCAAGTAATTTTAGTATACAAGTCTTACACTTACTTTGCTAAATAGTTTTCTAAATATTTTTTGATGATATTATAAATGCAGTTGTTTTCTTCATTTAACTTTGGGATTATTCATTGCTAGTGTATGGAAATACAGTTGAGTTTTGATATTGATCATAAGTCCTGCAATCTTGCTGAACTGGTATATTAGTTCTCATTTTTTTGTGGACTCTTTAGGCTTTCCTGTGTATAAGATTATGTCATCTGTGAATAGAGATAGTTTTATTTCTTTTCCAATCTGAATGTTTTTCTTTCTTTGTTTCTTTCTTTTTTTTTTTTCTCGTAATTTCCCTGTCTAGGTTCTCCAGTACAATGCAGAATAGAAGAAACAAGAATGGGGATCTTTGTTTTGTTTCTGATCTTAGTCAGGGCAAACCTAGGCTTTTACCATTAAGTAGGATTTAGCTCTTGGTTTTTCATAGGCACCCTGTATCAGAACGAGGATGAGCCCTTCTTTTTCCAGCCTGTTCAGTGTTTTTATCTTGATAAATATTGGATTTTATGAAATTCTTTTTCTTCTTCCATTGAGCTGACCATGTAAGGTTTTTTCCTCCTCTCTTTATTTTATTTACAATATATATGACATGGATTGGTTTTTAGATATTAAACCAACCTTGCATTTCTGAGATAAATCCAAATTTGTTGTGATGTCTTATCCTTTTTATATGTTGCTTGATTGAGTTTGCTAGTATTTTGTGAGGATTTCTGCATCTAGTAATAAGTGATATTAGTGTATTGGTTTCTTTCTCTTATTTTGTTATATAGGTAATATTGGCCTATCATAGATTTCAAGTTGGTAAATATTCCTTCCACTTCTATTTACTGGAAAAGTTAATAAAAGATTGGTTTTAATACTTCTTTAAACATTTGGTAGAATTCATCAGTGAAGCCGATATGGTCCTAGAGTTTTCTTTGTGGGAATTTCATAAATTTCTAATTCAATATCTTCACTTGGTATAGGTACCTATACAATTTTGCCTGTTTTTTCTTTTAGCCCTAAATATTTATTCCTTTAGCCATTCAAGAAATATTTATTAAGCATCTATTATAATTAGGCCCTGTTTCTTAACATAGAGGGTACAACAATGAGTAAAACAAATGTCCTGGCCCTCTTACAGCTTAGCATTCTCATATTCCTTCTCTCTCTCTGTCTTATGCTGTCTATATATATACATATTTTTTTAATATGTAATGTAGCTCTGTTCTTTGTAAAAGAATATTGCTACATGCCATTTGTGGGGAAAGAGGGTTCTTAGGTTTGCTTATATATTGTCATAGTTTATATAAACTCTTTAAGTGTTCTTGAAGTGGATTGCATGCATGGGAAATGGAGTATAGTGTTATTATAATCACAGTTTATATTGGTGCTTCCCCTTGGCATTGCTACAAGGACATGATTTTTAATAAAAACAAACCACCATCCTTATTCATTATCATCCTCAGACCTTCCAACACCTTCTGCTCAGTCTGATCAGTAGTAAGAGCATAGTTTCCTAGGCCTGATATAATAAAGTACCACAAACTGGGGGCTTAAAACAAGAGAAATTTATTCTCCTATAGTTCTGGCAGCTTGGAGCTGAAATTAAGATGTTACCAAGGCTGTGTTCCCTCTGAGATTCTGGGTAGACTCCTCCCTTATTTCTTCTTAGCATCTGGTGGTGGCCATCAATCCTCAGCATCCCTGGCTTGCAACTGCATTACTCCAAGCAATGCCTCTGTGACAGCATGGTGTTCTCCCTGTGTCTTCATATGACATTTTCCCCTTCTTATAAGGACACCAGCCATATTGGACTGAGGCCTACCTTAATGACTTCATTAAGAAGTCATTGGATGCTTGATTACCTTAACTTGATTACCTCTGCAAAGACTATTTTTGAATAAGGTCATATTTAAAAGTACCATAAGTATATTTTGGGGGAGAGGATGTGATTCCACCCATAATAGAGCATTATGCTTTAACTCTGAAATATTGAGTGACTATTTCATTTTAATAACATTACTAATTTTGATAACTTTTATTAAAATTTCATGGTATATTTCTAAGTCTTTAAAAAAAATAATGCCCCATCCTCATTATAAGGCCTGAAGGTATCACTGATTCATACATACGTGTTTTATCTTCTAAGCATAAATTCTGGAAAGGAAACAAAGGTGATTGGTTCTGTAACTGGAGCTTGTTGTCAGAGAAGTTCAAATGTAGCATCTCTCAAATCACAGTTTATATTCCTCCCCAAATAAAACAGAATCATGTAAGAGTTTGTGGGTGATGTTTGAAACAGCAGTTGCCTGCTCATATACATGGTTTCCCTTACCACAATCTCAGAGATCTTTATACATAGACCAGTTTCAGTGGTGCCAGAAGCCATCTCCATAGGGAAATGAAATAGCATGGTTTATGAAACTGTGTTTGTTTGTTTTGGATGGAGATACAATATAATATAACTTTGGAACAAAGTTAAAAGAATAGAATAATATCATCTGAGCACCAATCTAGCGGTCTCATTTGCTAATCCCGATTGTTTTTAGTAATGCTCCCAAGTATTGCTTTTTAACCTGCAAATGTTACCATCTCTCTTCTGTCGCAGTACAGTTCTTTGAGTGTCTGTCACTCCTTAGTACTCTAGTGTGGTGAATACAGCACTCTTGGGGCCAGGAGTGGAGAATCTGGATTCCTTCTTGAAAAAAAAACCCATCACCCTGTTCCTATGGCAAGGAAATACTGAGACATTGTTCACATTTGTTGCTCCCATTAGGTCTTGAATTCTACCTTTAAATTTAGCTATTTGCTCTTTGTTTTCTTTTACCGTTTTTGAATTAAGGTGTTGACTTTTTAAATTCTTATGGCTGCTACATTTATTTCTGTTTAAGTTTCAATTATGTAACCAGAACAAAAATTTTATTTAATTATTCTTTTTTCCTTCTTTCTTTACTTTAAAACAATCCAGGACAATCTAGAGCAGCCATGATACCTCCCAAGCATCCACGGCAGCCTAAAGGAGCTTTGGATGATGCCATCGCCTTTGGCGGGAAAACAGACCAAGAAGCACCTAATGCTTTGCAACCAACACCACCCCCACTGCCAAAGAAAATGATCATAAGAGCCAATACAGAGCCACTCTCCAAAGACCTCCAAAAGTCCCTGGAAACTACCCTTTGTGTCATGGCTAATCCCACCTACGATATCGACCCCAGCTGGGATGCCAGCAGTGCTGGCTCCTCGGTCAGCTATGAACTCAAGGGACTGGACGCTGAGTCTTATGACTCCTTGGAGAGACCTTTGCACAAGGAGAGACGTGTGCCCTCAGCAGCAAACAGCATCTCCAGCCTAACCACTCTCAGTATTAAGGATAGGTTTTCCAACAGCACAGAGTCCCTGTCCAGCCGGCGGGGTCCCTCTGGTAGACAGGGCCGGAGTATCCAGAAGCCACAGAGACAAGCACTTTATCGAGGACTTGAGAATCGTGAAGAAGTGGTGGGTAAAATCCGAAGCCTTCATACAGATGCCTTGAAGAAACTGGCTGTTAAATGTGAAGACCTCTTCATGGCTGGGCAGAAAGACCAACTCCGTTTTGGGGTAGACAGCTGGTCAGACTTCAGGCTGACCAGTGACAAGCCATGCTGTGAGGCCGGTGATGCAGTTTACTATACAGCTTCGTACGCAAAAGATCCACTTAATAACTATGCAGTCAAGGTAAGAAAATATTGTAAATCTGATTCTAATCCTCTCCAACACACTGTTATTGAGATGGGTGTGGTTTTTTTTCCCCTTTTCTCCATTCAGCAAAAACTTATTAAGTATCTGCCTTACACCAGATATTGTAATAGAAGAGGCCTTAACTTATTATCTAGAGGAGAAAACAGATTTATAAAGACAGACTTATAACACAGTATACTGAATGCTAAGGTAGAAGTTAACAGAATTCTGTGGGAGCTTAGAAGGACCTTAACCCAGACTCTTGATGCTGAAAAATTCTTCTTAAAGTAGGTAATACTTGAGTGGGATTGTTTGCAAAGATTTCCTATACAAATGAGGTCTAATATGTGCCTTTCACTATGTTTCTGTCTTTATTCCCTAGCAAATAAGAGACCCTTGTCTATCTCTGCTTTCTAACTCCTCTGCTTCCGAGAGAAATGTTTTTATAGAGGAAGGTAATCAATATTTGTTGATGTACAAGGAACTTTTTTGTGTTACATAATTTAATCTTCACATCAAGTTCATGGTGTTAAGATCTATTTATCCATTTGACAAGTGAGAATAAAGCTTAGGGTCACACAGATAGCAATTAGTAAAGCTAGGATTTGAACAGATCTCTCTGGCCCCAAGGCCTACATTTTTCTGTTATGTCACATCACTTTCTTAAATGTGTACCACCCGTTCCAGACAGCCCACTTATTTAAGAAGACTAAAACTCTTAGCATCAAGAATTCTTGAGCAATTGCATTCATTGTTAACAGTAAGCCATAGGCTTCATCAATATAATAACTGAAGCATGGACTTTGAAATCCCAAAGATCTAGATCAAATCCTAACTCTTCCACTTAGCTCTGTCACAAGTTACTCCTCTGAGTATCAGTTTCCTCAGCTTTAGAAAGGAATAATAATCGTACCCATCTTATGGGGCTGTTTGGCTGCAAGAAAACAAAATACCTAGTGATTGATATTCACTTCTTTCACTATCCCTTAGCTTCTTCCCTATATTGCTAGTGAAAGTGAAGTCGCTCAGTCGTGTTCGACTCTCTGTGACTCCATGTACTGTAGGCTATCAGGCTCCTCCATCCATGGGATTTTCCAGGCAAGAGTGCTGGAGTGGATTGCCATTTCCTTCTCCAGGGGATCTTCCCTGACCCAGGAATCGAACCCAGGTCTCCCGCATTGCAGGCAGACGCTTTACCATCTGAGCCACCAGGACAGCAACAGCCTTTTGAGCCTCAATTTCCTCCTCTTTCAGATGTTTACAATGATGACCCATCTACTTTGTGGGATTGAGATTAGGATCAAGTGAGATAATGCATGTGAAAGAGTTTCTAAAAGCATAAATCTCTATGTAAATATAACATTGGTTCACCCTTTGCATAGTCCCTTTTTCCAGATTCTATTCACTGGTTCAAAACTAATTAACATATCTAAATGACTTGTACATGTTAATTTGGCTAGATAGACCAGATGGTATCTTAGTAAATTAATGGATAAGGTAAACGATTGGCCTTACCCGTCTTTTAAGACAGAACATATATTTGGACCAGACCTTCAGCTGACTGCTCTCTGCATTTGCAGCACCTAAGCCACTTCACTCTCTGGTGGTACTCAGAGTGACCCTGTGCCCAGCCCACGCTTCTTAAACTGAGGGATAAACTGCAGAGAGAGAATCTAGATTCAAGTTAATGCATTACTGTTGAGTCAAAAAAGGCATGTTGAGATTCTGTGTAGTGTTCAAGAGCCGTTACACTAGTTAGAGTTATGGGACCTCATCCATCTCGGGCCTGTATTACTACAGGATCGCCAGGGCAGGATGAATGCCTGTTTCAGAAAGGAACATTGAACTATCTGTTCTTTCAAAACAACTGAGAAGTAGGGCTTGACTAACTTTATGTATTATTGCTGTGCAATCTTGTCTCTTTCCCAAATCAATGGCCTGCTATTGATTTCTTTGCTTGTAATGATGCAAAAGCAATCTCCAAAGAACAGGTGGCAAGTGGTTATATACTGAGAGTTGTTGGCAGGTTTGGGAAAGGATGTTTTACACTAAATGGTGAATATAAATGTCTACTTGAAGACCCTCTAGGCATTTCTAGAAGTACCCAATTGATAGTACAACCTTAAAGGAATAAGCTACTAAGATACTATGAGCCCTACCTTTGCAGAAATAAACAAAAAAGACTAGTGGTTGGCTCATCAACTTTTTACTGTTTGTCTTCTTAAAATTATCCCTTTCCATACTAATGAAATTTAAGAGTGACCAGGCAGGTATAACTCTCTCTCTCTTTTTTAATTGATGTATAATTGATTTACAATGTGTTAATTCCTGCTATATAGCAAGATGACTCAGTTATACATATATATACATTTTTTAATATTGTTTTCCACTGTGGTTTATCCCAGGATGTTGAATATAGTTCCCTGTGCTATATAGTAGAACCTTATTGTCCATCCATTCCATATGTAATACTTTGCATCTACTAACCCCAAACTCCCAGTCTGTCCCTCCCCCACTCCACCCCTACACACCACCCCCCCCAACCACAAGTCTGTTCTCTCTGTCTGTTAAAGAGACTAAAAGGTCTTTTAAAATGTTACAAAAGGAAGTTGGTGCTGGAATTTAATAATTTGAAAGTCAAAGGATACTGCTCCCTAAATACCACTGCTTCTTAAATACCAAATCCACTGTAGTGTCAGAGTATTAAAATCTTAACTTTGGGTGTTGTCTTAGTTTGCTCAGGCTGCCATAACAAAATACTAAGAATGGATGACTTAAACAACATAAATTTATTTTCTCACAGTTGTGAATGCTGGAAAGTCCAAGATCAAGATTCCAACTGATTTAGTTTCTAGTGAGGGCTCTCTTTCTGCCTTGCAGATGGCTGCCTTCTTTCCAACTCCTCACATGGCTCAGGGGGTTGGAGCTCTTTAGTGTCCCTTCTTGTGTGTGCTAAGTCGCTTCAATCGTGTCCAACTCTGTGCGACCCTGTGGACTGTAGCCCACCAGGCTCCTCTGTCCATGGGACTCTCCTGCTGTGCCCTCCTCCAAGGGATCTTCCCTACCAGGGATCGAACCCACATCTCTTATGTCTCCTGCATTGGTAGACAGGTTCTTTACCACTAGGGCCACCTGTGTCTCTTCTTATAAGCACACTAATCCATATCAAGGCCCCACCCTTTTACTCTCAGTTAACCCTAATTACCTCTTTACAGGTCCTATCTCCAAATACAGTTAACACTGGAGGTTAACACATCAACATATGAATCTGAAGGTTCATGATTCAGTCTATAGCATTCTGCCCCTGACCCCCCAAAAAATTCATGTTCTTATCACATGCAAAATATGTTCAATCCATCCTAACAGCCCTGTAGGTAACTCATTCTAGCATCAACTCTAAAGTTCAGAGTCTCATCTAAATATCATAGAAATCAGATACATGTAAAACTCAAGATCTGATAAATCCTGAGGCAAATTGCCTCCCCAACTATAAACCTATGAAACTAGTCAAGTTATATGCTTCCAGAATACAGTGGTGGGCAAGCATGGGATAGACTGTCCCATTCTAAAAGGGAGAAATCAGAAGGAAGGAGGGGATGATGGGTTCCAGTAAGTCCAAAATCTTGCAAGACAAATTCCATTAGATATTAAGGCTCCAGAACAATCCTCTTGGACTCAGTACTCTGTCTTTCAGGCCCACTGAGGTGACAGAATCACCCGTGTCTCTGCTGGGGACCCTGATCCTTTGGGTCTTTGTAAGGACCCACCCACATGACTGCCAGGGCAGCCTACCCCTGAGGCACTGGGCAGGTTCGTCCTGGCCTTCCCAATCTGGAGAGGCAGCCCGGCCCTTCAAAACCAACCAGGAACCAGCCTTGCTTCTGGGCCTGTGGTGGGAGTAGCAGCCCTGTGGTGATCCCTGAAACACCTTTTCAGGGTCATTCTTCCCTCTCCTTAAAGAACAGTGCGCGCTCACAGCTAAGTAGCTCTGTGACCCACTCCTGGAGAATCCATTAGCCTTCCTTCACTCCACCCAGCTTTCTCTGTCCCTTTAGTTCAAACTGACAGTGCCTTTGCCAGTATAACCCCATCTCTATTTCTGGCTTCTGCTGAGATGGCTGATTAAGTCCACGAGTCACAGTCTGTCTCCTTATCACCTGGCTGTTCTGCTACACCCTTAGTATTCTCTTTAGAACAAGTTTTCTCATTTTTTGTGGTGTGGGTAGGCTGTGAGTTTTCTAAATCTTCAAGTTCTGGTTCCTTGTTGCTTAACAATTCCTTCATCAACTCTTTCTCCCTCTGCACTTCACTGTAAGCAGTCAAAAGGCAGCAAGTTGTTCCTTTAATACTTTGTCTCTCAGCTAAATATTCAATTTCATTACTCACAAGTTCTGCCTTAACAAAATGCTGGAACAGAGTTTAGCCAAGTTCTTTGCCTTTTTTAAAGAAATCTCACCTTTTTTCCTAGTTTCTAATAAATGTTCCTCATTTCTGGGACCTCACCAGAATCGCCCTTAATGTCCATATTTCTAGCAACAGTCTGTTTATAAGTTTCTAAGCTTTTTCTATCATGGCTTTTAAAACTCTTTCAGCTTCTACCCAATTCCAAAGCCACTTCTTTCTGTGTTTTGGGGTACAGTACCCTACTTCTCAGCAACAAAATCTTAGTCTGCTTGGGCCACCATAATAAAATACCATAGACGATATATTTTCTCCTAGTTTGGGAGATTGGAAAGGAAGATTCTCTTCCTGGCTTCTTGCTGGGTCCTTATGTCTACATGCACTTGGGAGGGTGGGGGAGAGAGTATGTCACATTAGCTGTTGGGGCTTTAACATGTGAGGCTTAAGAAGACACAATTCAGTTCATAGCTTTATTCTGTTTTTCATTCAGTGTGATTATCTTTATTATTTTCCTTGGTCTTAAACTAAAAGACATCACAACATCGAATAAAGGAAAGTAGTCAGCTAATGTGAGTCCAAATTCTCTGTCATTGTGTATACCCAAGCAAGTCATATAACCTTTCTTAATTTTCACTGCCCTACCTACCTCATGAGATTGTTATAGGTATATGTGTTTATGTGATGAAACTGTTTTTGTAAATTATGAAGTACATATAAAATATAATAAAATAATGCATTAGTGTTGTTAACAATAATGGAAAATTATTTCTCAACATTCTTTTGGTCATTCACTATTATTCTTCATTAATATTAGGCACTAGTCTGAGCATGTTTTAATAGGCTCTGCACTTAGATATTTTCTTTCTCATTCCTTCAAAGTCATAAACATCTTGCCTTAAAATTATGAGAGAAAGCTACTAAGTATAACAATCCTTCAGAATTTTAGTACTGCCAAAAATAGGAAACAAACCAAGTGCCTGATATTAAGGAAACAATGTAATAAATTATGGTATATTAGCCCAATGGAATGTTTTCTGCTATTAAAAATGTTATTATAAAGATTATTTAAAATCATGGAAAACATTTTTTACATTGATTAAGTATCACATTAAAATAGCAGAATACCAAATACTATAACCATAACTTAAAAAAAGAATTGACCTACAAAATGGTAATATACAAATGATTTCTGTGTTAGAGTAGTAATGATTATGGACAGTTTTTATTTTGTTTAAAAAATGATGTCATAATGTCTTTTCAGTGAAAAAACTAAGGAATTGAAGATTATGGATTATTTGATAGTGACCTTCTTGAAGTCACAGGTGTCCTTGCTTATTATCTTTGTAGTCCCATCCTCTGAACACAAATTATAAATAACTCCTGCTTCATGCTACCCAGCTTTGCACTCATTAGTTCCTCTCTTTGGACTGCTTTTCTGGGAAGAGCATTGTCTGTACAGGTAACCTATTTCAGAATCACCTGTGGGATCCTCATTAAAAATGTGCTTACTTTGATCCCATCTCACACCTACAGAATCAGCATTTCTGGAAGTGAGGCCTGGGCAGCTACACTGTTAGCAAGCACCTTCAGGTGGTTCCTCCACAAAATTTCAGGACTGTTGATACAGCGGTTAAGAATTTAGATTGTTGTCGGAAAGACTTGTGTTTAAATTTGTACTTTAGCTATCTTATGAGCTGTGTTACCTTGGCCCAGTTACTTGCCTTTTATAAGCCCATTGTCTTTATTTGTAAAATGGAGAAAATACTGCATTCTCCCTAAAGCCGTTGTGAAAAATCACAAGAGTCAGTTGTACCTGGAGATGTATATAGTACTCAGAGCATCATTTGACACAAAGTAAGCTTTCAGTAAATGGTAGCTTACTCATTCCACCACTCCCTTCTCATGTACCTAGAAAACGCCTGACTCAATCATGTCCTGCTCTTTGCCACCCTGTTGACTGTAACTCACCAGGCTCCTCTGTCCATGGAATTCTCCAGGTGAGAATACTGGAGTGGGTAGCCATTCCTTTCCCCAGGGGATCTTCCCAACCCAGGGATCAAACCTGCACCTCCTACATTGCAGACAGATTCTTTACCATCTGGGCCACTGGGGAAGCCCAGAAAACTCCTATATTTTCTTAAAGAATCCAGCTCTGTGAATTTTTTTCTCTGATCTTCTGAGAATATGTTGATGGCTCCTCTCTGCGTATCCACTCTATACATAATGAATTTCTCTACCACTGTTCTATCATGCTACAGTTCTACAGTACTATGCTGTGCTATGCTAAAGTCACTTCAGGCATGTCTCTTTGCAACCCTATGGTTCCTCTGTCCATGGGATTCTCCAGGCAAGAATACTGGAGTGGGTTGCCATGCCCTCCTCCAGGGGATCTTCCCTACCCAGGGATTGAACCTGCATCTCTTATGTTGCCTGCATTTGTAGGCAGGTTCTTTACCACTCGTGCCCCCGGAGGAGCCCATTCGATACTACCGTTACCCAATTAAAGTAACATGCCTCCCCTCCCCACTGTTATACTTGAGCTTCCTTGTGGCAGGGAACATGGCTTGCTAACCCATATATCTTTATTATATTATTAACCTAATATCCTTAGCATTAAACAGCATTATATACTAATATAATGTTGCATACATAGTGGGCATTCAATAAATATTTCTTGACCTTTCGGCAAACATTGACTATATAAAGCATTGTAATATCTACATGCATTTACAGAAATACATATGAATAAGGCAAAAGCCTTGCCCTCAAAGAGCATGTATTCCAGTGGGAAAGACAAAGGCATAAGTAACTTTTAAACAAGACATTATAGTAAAGGTTAAGAGTGGTGAGAAGATGTAAAGATAAAGATTAATAAATGAAAGAAGTCATTTTAACATTGTTAAATCTCAGGGCCAATAAAAAAAGGGCCTCTAGGGTCTTCTTCACATTATTCTTAGGGGTAAATATAGTATATGGAGAGAATAGTGGAAAATGGAGCTGGGAAGATTTGGGACCAAATTTAGAGGCTTTGATTGATGAGCTTAAGAGGTTAGCCTTTATTTTGTGTTTTGTGGGAAACCATTAAGGATTTTTAAACAAAGAGATAACATAAGATTAATGATTTTAGAGATTAATGGTTTTAAAAATAAACTGTGGTGGAAAAGTTCAAAAGCATTGGAAGTGGGGAAGCCAGTCATTATGCTATTGTAGCAGTCCAGGTAAATGATGATGAGATCTTGCAATAAGACCATCAAAAAAAGGGACAGGTGGTGAAGGAGCAGAGGCAGGCAGTTGACCATCTCTGGTGAGTACCTGGATGTAGGATGAGAGCACTGATGCTAAGATTTCACGAAGGAGCAACCCCAGGAGGATGGTGATGCCGTTAACTGAAATGTGAATCAGAAAAGCCAGAAAGATGAGCTGTCTGTGTAGTGTGCCCCTGGGACAGCTAAGTCAAGAGAAAACGTATAGCCAGATAAAAACGTGAGTTTCGTACTCAGAAGAGAGGTCAAGGTTACCTAGTGCTCTCATCAACTTGATTTAGTTCAAACTGGGAAAGTATGATATTATAGTGGTAGAGTCTGCATATTGGGAAAAGGCCCACACAGCTAAGTGAGCTAAAGCAGGACAATTTGAAAGGGATATAGCAAAGGACAAGAACCCACAGATCAGAGTTGAAGATTCAGGAAGGTCTGAGCAATATAAGGAGAAGGCAGGAGTTGAATCTCTGGTAAACCTCCAAAAAAAAAAATACAGTCTTGGTAGCAGTGGAAGTGGATATCAAATGCAGTGAGTTAGGGAAGTGTGGAACAGGGAGGCTGAGGAGACAGTAAGCACAGTGCATTTTTAAGAGCTTTGGTGAAGAAAAGACCACATTGATTCCTAGACAGTATTTAACCTTCAGCTCCTGTTTGTGTCATTCATGTCTCCTTTTATCCCCTCATCGCCATTTGGTGAGCCACCATGCAGTAGATTGGACCGTCTGTCTCTGTGGCTGCATGTTGGCTGGCCTCCAGCCCTTAACTTCCCTGTTCTAAATAAAATCCACTTTACTTTTGCCACCTTTCAAAGATTCTGGGTAGCCACTGAACAAAACGAAATCTTCAAAGTACACTCATCAACTTTCAAAGGGCAGGCCTTCATCGTTCCAAACAGGAAGAACCTGAGAACAGAGAAGAACAATTACTTTTGCATATCGTCATCAACTTTTATGGCGGGCTGCCTCTTCATTCCTACATGGAACTTGTCCTATTAGATCATACCTGAGTCAGTGGACTGGCCCTGCTGTTCCTCAGTGTTATCCTTGAGTGGACAAATGACAGCTTTTGCCTAGAAGCGGGGTGGACAGTTGGTAAAATTATGCCTCAGTGTCCATGGGACATTCTTTTTTCACTGTTGTTATGAGATCATTTTATAACAAATGCTGCTATGTGAGACCACATGAGAAACTGATGAAATTACTTTGAGGAAGGCAATGAAAATCTTTTGTAAGCAAAAGTGTACATTTCTGACTTATTTTTGCAGCACTTCCAACTCTGTAGTAGTAGGTATCTTCTTTTTTTAAAGTAGTCCTAGTCTTTGTTCTCACAGAGAGAGCACACAAAGCTCAGTGAAGGTGCTCTCTTCCCTATTACAGCAGTGGAGCAGCTTCTTTTCTTCCAGCTATGCCAAGAATCTTGTTAAAAGCTTGTAATAAAGTAGAAGTGAACTGTGGAGACCAGCATCTTTTATTGCATTTTGACTCTGGAGTCTCCATTGATCTCATTTGGGTGGTTGCTGAGAAAGCAAGACAGTAAATGAAAAAGCATTAATAGGAATAACTGGGATTGGTAGGAATTTACAACTAGTTCAGACTATAGGATCAGGCAGTTAATTGCTGGCTTAGTGACAAGGAACCAACTATAGAGAGGAAACCATTTTCATTTTCATAAGTGTTAATGTTAGTCACTCAGTCGTGCCCAACTCTTCACAACCCCATGGACTGCAGCCCACCAGGCTCCCCTGTCCATGAGATTTTCCAGGCAAGCATACTTGAGTGGGTTGCCATTTCCTTCTCCAGGGGATCTTCCCAACCCAGGGATCGGACCGGGGTCTTCTGCACTGCAGGCAGATTCTTCACCGAGTGAGCTACAAGGGAAGCCCAATTTTTCATTTTCATAATGCAACACAAACGTGCCCAACGTTGGACCTTCCCAGAAAGCGACTGATCAGCAGCCAGCTCTACAGACTCATAGCCACCCTAGGTCAGTGTCCACTGTATTTCACTGCTGAATGCATACAGAAGTGCCTTAAAGTCTCTACTGGAAATTGGTTTCAAAAGGAGAGATTTGGGGGTACTCATGTAAACCAAGAATCAAAATGAACTGTCTAGTGGGAAAAGAGCCTCAGCTTTAATTAATGAAGTGAGAGGACACAGCTGAGAATTATAAATTGGGATTCAAACTAATAGAATTCCTAATCTGGGCCCTCAGCAGGTTGTTCAACTGGTTTGTGCCTCAGTTTCTCCAGTGTGATCATCCTGGGTGTCACCTGGTCAGCCTAAATTACTGGGCTCAGGAACACACATGAATTTCTTTTGCTCCATATGCTGAGTGGGAGCATAAAAAGAATTCAGTGAGTACAAATCACAAATAAAATAGTGAAATCCTATGCAGTTGCCTTCTTGAATTTCTTTTCTAGACTCCAAAATATTGGGGGGCTGGGGCGGGCATGTGAACATTTTTACAGCAAGTCAAGCTGTAAAATACCTGGCCTACCTGACAGGTCTCATAGCAGATTTCTACAGCATGGAGTTCTGATTCCTGGGGGCCCAGACAGTATTTATATAGTAAACACTTAATCCATTTTGAATATGATTGTAACAGCATTGAGCATGTATGGTCTTAGCTCTGTAGCAGCAAGTAAGGCCATACTCCTTCTGGACAGATCAAAGAATTGAGATCTATCAGTGATCAGCCTGTATTCTCAGAGTGAGGTCATACCAAATAATGAATATCAATTTAGAATTTGCAGCTTTTCATTCTTCGCCCTTTCCCATATGCTGTTGTGCTTTGGGGTAATGTGACAGAATAGCACAGATGGTATAGTGTATGTGCGATCGTCAGCATGTATCATTTTTGTCCCTCTACCATTCATTCCCCACAACATCGTCTCACTTAAGGTTCACTGAGGTCCTGCAAAGTGCACAGAGCAAGCTGGAAATGGGAATCCCTGCTGATAAAGTGGAAGTCGGCTGAAGGCACGCTAGGCCAACTGGGCCCATAATAGAGAAATAAAAGCTAATGTAGAATATTTTTGAAGAGTCCTGTATTTTATACGTATTGCTTCCTTTGGAGAAAAGAGAAGATTGAATGGAATGACAAAGAGCAGTGTTTTTTTGTGGGGGTTTGTACAGCACAAAACCCCTGAGCCTCCAGGGCAGCCTGGACTCAGCAGACAGCCCCCATTGTTCAGATACGACTCATTTGTGTAGTCAGGTCATGAGCATTTATTACCCAGATTTGTTTGCCCTTGCCCCCTCCCCATCAGCTTGCCAGCTTCCATCTGTTTCATAAGAGCTAATCATATATCCTAGCTGTTCTGAGTAAATAAGCCTTACGGCTACACCAGGTCAGATGTCACCGTTCTTAGTGTTTGTGTGGCCACACTGAGCGTGCACTAGGTGCCTGGCTCTGTGCTGGGCCCTAAAGATATAAATATCTGCTCTTAAGACAGACAAAAAATGTGACAGCTGTAATAATAGAGACATGTACATGGGATGTAGCTAAACACAGAAAGGAGATTTAGGGCATTTAGCACTTTCTGTCTTTGACACACATGTGAGGACTTTAAAGAAAAAATAGGTGGTCATCCCTCAGGCAGATGAAGGGAGAAGAGGCACCTCAATCAGAGAGAGCCCTGGAGGGTAGGACTAGGGTGCTGGCTGCAGGGAGTTCTGTGTGGCAAAAGTAGGAGATGGGGGAGAAATAAGCCTCGTAAGGGAAGCCAGGCCAGGGCTTTATCCTCTGGAGATAATGGGGAAGCCCTAGGGAGTTTATTCGATTTTATTTTTTTTTTTGAAAGATGGCTCTTGTGGCTACGTAAAAGGTATATTTGAGGGAAATCACATGGGAGTCGGGGAGCCCAGTTGGAAATCTTTGGTAGCAGACCAGCAAGTGATAATGGTAGCCATAGAGATGGAGAAAAGAGGAGAATTTGAAAGCATATGGGAACAAAATCAGTCAAAGCTGGTGATTAATGAGATGCAGGGAATGAGGATGGAGGAGAAACCCAGAGTGAACTTGATAACTCATCTAGATGCTGGGGCAGATTACAGGGCCATTCACCAAAAGTGGGCATACTAGAACAGGAAATTTGGTGGGGAAAAGTTTCGGGTTTGGTTATGTTGACTTTAAGGCATCTATCTATAGGATGGGACATATATGGAGAGAAATCAAGTAGGCCTTTGTATAGATAAGTCTGAAGCTCAAAGATAAATTTGGATCACAAATGTAGATGTGGAAGTCAGCAGTATATCACGATGGTTGAAGCCATGAGCTTCCTGAAGGGAGAGTGTCAATGAAAAGAGAGCAGACCCCTCAAACACCAGCATTTCAGGGAGCCTTTGGGAGGAAGGGTTGAGTAAGTAAGAACTGATAATACCACTCCCCATTCAACAACTTATTTATTCCACAGCCATCCAGTTTTGCCAAATGTCCACCTTCCCCCCTCCCCATCTTCCTACCTCGTTCCTTAAACTGAATCAGTACTGAAAGGGTGGAAAGTGTGCACCTTCATTACAGGTCCTGGGCATCGTGGCATTCTGACAGTGTCAGTAGCGTTAGACACATAGCCTTGTCTTCTCTGTCCCAGCTGCTTTTAGTGAGGCTTTACAGTCAAAGCCCCCCACAGTCTACTTTTTTAAAGTTAGCTGTCTAGCTAGATTAAGATTATTATAGCAAACATAAATGCTCTATAAAGGCAAGTTTGCCTCAACGGTATGCAGAGTAGTTGCCAGGAGCAACACAGAAAATGAGCTCCTGCGTTGAAATGAATGTTTGGAATTAAACTTCCCAGGTTGTGTGTGGGGAATGCATTGTTAGCCCTGTTTCCCCACTAAGATCAGGCTTGTGTGAGGGTTATGGGCTTTGACTCAGGTCTCAGAAGGTCTCAGAAGAGATTAACTTGGCTCTGATTCTGAAAGCATTTTTTCCACTGTATCTGGGGGCTCTGGCCTGGTGCTTCAGGAGGCCGTGTTCTCCAGACAGGAAGTCCTTGAGGAGCCGTCATGTACTTTTTTGAATGCTCAATTGATGGGAGTCAGTCTTTCTCCTCTCCTTCTCTGTTCTCACTTGTCTTAAGTCAGACAAGCACGTAGTTTCCCCCGAGCCTCTTTTTCTGTGACAGTGTATTGTCCACGTTGGTGGGTTTGGAACTATCAGCTGACTGGCTCTCCTTTTTGATGTTCTTCTGGGTTTCTTTGGGAGAAGTAGCTTGTGAGAGGGCAAGCAGGCAAAGGTCAGCATGCCCAGGATGGGCGTCCCCTCCTGCTTGTGCTCCCCACGCGAAGCCTTCCCTCTGCATGCACGAGGCATTGCCACTTCCCTGGAACCAAGAACGTGTCCGTAGGGAGACCGATAGCGTGTCCGGAGATTCGGCCTTCTCCAGCCTGGTTTTGTTCTCTTGCTGCAGTTTCCACGCAGGTGACTCGTGGATCTCGATGTCGCAGCTCCCTCTAGTGTCACCGTGGCTCAGGCTCTCCTAGGGCTTTTCTTCCCATTCAGAAAATGTACGCGATGCAGTCTGCCAAAATCGGCAGCGTTTTAAATAGGTTTTCCCATACATAGTAAAAACAAATATGAGATGATTTCTCTCCCATTACAAAAGGGAATCTTACATGAAGATATGGGACCATTCTAGCTCCAGTTTTGTTCCTATTTCAGAATTTTGTGGAGCCAAGGAGTCCTGTGGAAATCATTCTTTTTGAGGAGTGGAAGCTTGGGTTTCAGTTGAAGCCAGCTTGGGTTTCAGTTGAAGCCAGCTACCCTCTCTAAGGAAGGAATGTGAATTCCTTTCAAGAAAGGTAAATGAAAATGGGAGGCCAAGAAGTTACTTTGATCTCTGCAGCAGAGAAAATACTGAGTAAGAGAAGAAGGGAAAAACAACAACCAGCAGGAAGACCCCTCTCCATTTGTTCTGGAAAGAGTGACTTGTTTTCTGAAATGACTTTTGAACTAGAAATTCATCTCTGAAGCCAAGTCATTTTGAGTTGTTTTTTTTTTAAACCAAAGGAGTCAAGTTATTAATATTTGAAAAATGGCTACTTTGTGGTGAATAGAATAATATAACACTCCTACCTAAATTAACATCATCGCAGCCTCCATAATAAGGATTTATAAGATACTCATCATATGAAAAACCCTGTTATGGACATCTCCATAGGTCTGTGTTTTGCTTGTAACTGTTTTCTTAGTTATGAGCTAATTAGAAGCACTAGTATTTTTTCTTCTTTCATACTCCAGTCTTCTCCCTTTTTCCTTTGCCCTTACAACTAGAGTGACCAGTTATTCTTCAGCCTGTTTCCACATTATAAGATGAAGAGATAGGGAAGTGCCAGCTCCTCAGCGTGGCTCTCTAAGCAGACTGTTTTCCTTCAGAGCATCCAAAGTGACTGAACAATTTATCATTTCTTCTTCATAAATCACTTTGAACCTTTATCTCAAGTTGATCTGTGAAGCCAAACATAAATTCTTGTTGTAGTATCCATGTTCTTATCTACTCACAAAACTCTGAGATAGCTTCTAAAATTGTGTGTGGGGGTGTGTGTGGAGTGTGTATAGATACAGTTAGAATAGAAGTAACGATTAGAATATCTTCTCTGCTTTTAATGGCAAGCCACGAGGTGGCAAGTTTTTTCTGTGCAACTTGGCACAGTGAAAACTACAGTTTGGCTAAAAACATTTCTCTTCCTTAGTCTTAGACTGGCCCATCTTAAATCAGAGTATAGTGCTGATCTAGACTTTTGGTCAGGGCTGACCTGGTCTGGAGGTGGGAAACCTTAATGGTCCCTGTTTAGCCACCCTCTGCCAAACCTGTCATCAGAGAGCCTCACTGCTGGGGCATGTAGCTCTCAGACCCCAAAGAAAGATGAAATTTTCTGACTTGCTTTCTGAAAAAATGGGCTGCTGCTGCTGCTAAGTCGCTTCAGTCGTGTCTGACTCTATGCGACCCCGTAGATGGCAGCTCACCAGGCTCCCCCGTCCCTGGGATTTTCCAGGCAAGAACACTGGAGTGGGTTGCCATTTCCTTCCCCAGTGCATGAAAGTGAAAAGTGAAAGTGAAGTCGCTCAGTCATGTCCGACTCTTTGAGACCCCGCGATCTGCAGCCTACCAGGCTCCTCTGTGCATGGGATTTCCCAGGCAAGAGTAGTGGAGTGGGGTGGCATTGCCTTCTCCAGAAAAAATGTGAGGATTCTATAATGCATCCATTTTTAACATTTACAAGTTTTCATTGTTTTAGTCATTAGGACTGTTAGATTTGTACAGCTCAGTAGTTTACAGGGGTTTCCCTGATGACTCAGACAGTAAAGAATCCACTTGCAATGAGGGAGACCTGGGTTTGATCCCTGGGTTGGGAAGATCCCCTGGAGAAGGGCATGGCAACGCACTCCAGGATTCTTGCCTGGAGAACCCCATGGACAGAGGAGCCTGGCGGACTACAGTCCGTGGGGTCGCAGAGTCAGACTCGACTGAGCGGCTGGGCACTGCACAGCACAGCAGCAGTAGTTTCCAGTCATGCTCTTCCTACTGGGTCTCACTGGATTCTCACAGCTGCCCTGTGAACAGGTCTCGGTATTCTTTACGTTGTCTCCCTTACTTAGAAAGACTGGGACCCAGAGAAGTTAAGAGAAATGACCAAGGTTACACAGCTGGTAGCAGGGATAAATGCTAGGCCTTTCAAGTCCTTGGCAAGTTTCCCTTCTATAGGGTGACAGAGTTTAACTACAGTCTCATTCAGCCAGACTGAGTGGTATTTGACTGGCTTTTCAAAGGCTGAGGAGTTGGGACCTTTGAACTTCCATTCTAGCGGGCAGTGTGATATTGAGCAAATTATTAAAACTGGAATGTGTCGTGTCCTAGATCTAACTCCCATACAACTAAATGATGACTAGTGTAAGGTTTTTAAATACCTAGTGGCATATAAATATGAAATATTACCAACAGTACAGTATAGAAAGAATCCATGTTGTGATTGATGAGCATCAGGATTATATATTATACTGCATGTGCTGAGACTTAGAAAGCTTTCCAAAGATAATGCTTTGTGAAAGATAAATGTCTGAACTTGAACTCAGCCTGGGGATATCTCTATTTCAAGACCAGAAGTTTGCATAAAGAAGAAATGCCAAAACTGATGAAGTTCGTGGTAGAAGACAAAGAAACTTTTTTTCACATCTCTCTCTCATGTGTGCATGTATGTCTGCTTGTGTGTGTGTGTGTGTGTGTGTGTGTGTGTCATTGACCACTGTAATAAGTATGTATAAATACAATAAAAGAGAGAGGGATGTTCCTCTCCTTCAGACTCCTTTGCCATGGCTCCTTTTTTTAAAGCATCTATTTTGATGGAAATCAGAGCCTGCTGCTTCCCAGAACCGAGCGTCCATCAGCATCCTCCTAAGAAAATGTACATTTTTCTTTGTAAACAGAGAAGGGCAGAAAAGCTTTTGCAGATTTGCTTTTCTGTGTCACCACAATAAACGAGCAAATTGTAGACACTGCAGAGCACCTGCTGCTGGGAGGCTTTGGTGTCTGTGAGGTGCAGCAGCGTGCTCCCGCCAAGGAGGAAAAGTGGCAAGTTTGTTCTTGGTTCCCAGGCTCGTGGGGGAGCTGTCCGGACCAGGCTGATACAATCTATGAATAGTGTTGGAGACTCAGCCTTCCGTTGTCAGCTTCTCATATCGTGTCATGAGGATAATCCTTTTAGGGGTGATTTCAATCGTTGTTTTAGGATGTAGAACTCTTGGCTAACGTTTTTGTTCAAAAAACTCTTCCTTGATCCATAACCACTTAATAAGATTCTTTTTGAGAGGCCTTATTGCTTGAATATTGACCTGTTAAGAGAAAATGTACACATGTCGTTTTGAAGCGTGCTTGTCTCGGTTTATGCCCAGTGGTGTCATTGCTGGGTCATATGGTAGTTCTATTTTTAGTTTTTTAAAGGACCTACCTACTGTTCTCCACAGTGACTGTGTCAGTTTACATTCCCATCAACAGTGCAAGAGGGTTCTCTTTTCTTTGCATCCTCTCTAGCATTTATTGTTTGTGTATTTTTAATCTACCCCAATGTTCAGTGTAGATAGTGTTGCAACACTGTTTACAGTAGCCAGGGCACGGAAACACCCTAAGTGTCCAGTGACAGATGAGTGGCTTAAGAAGATGTGGTGCATATCTGCAATGGAATATTACTCAGCCATAAAAAGGAACAGAGTTGGGTCATTTGTAGAGATGGGGATAGACCTAGAGTCTGCCATACAGAGTGAAGAAATCAGAAAGAAAAAAACAAATATCATATGTTAACACATCTATGTGGAATCTAGGAAAACGATAATGTTGTTTAGTCACTAAGTCGTGTCCAACTCTTTTGTGACCCCGTTTGCTGTAGCCCACCAGGCTCCTCTATCCATGCGATTTCCCAGACAAGAATACTGGAGTGGATTGCCATTTCTTTCTCCAGGGGATCTTCCTGACCCAGGGATGAAACCCACGTCTCCTGAATTGCAGGTGGATCCTTTACCACCTGGGAAACAATAGAAAAATGATACAGATGAAACTATTTTCAGGGCAGGAATAGATACAGATATAGAAAACAGACATGTGGACACAGGTGGGAAAGGAACAGGCGGGACAAATTGGGAGTTAAGATTGACATATAATATACATTCAGTCATGTTCGACTCTTTGCAACCTCATGGGCTGTAACCTGCCAGCATCCTCTGTCCATGGAATTTTCCAGACAAGAATACTGAGTGGGTAGCCATTCCCTTCTTCAGGGGATATTCCCAACCCAGGGATTGAACCTAGGTCTCCTGCATTGCAGGCAGTTTCTTTACTATCTGAGCCATGAGGGAAGTCCAATAATATACACTACTGTGTGTAAAATAAATAGCTAGTGGGAAGCCCTGTATAAAGCACGGGGAGCTCAGCTCAGTGCTCTATGATGATCTAGAAGGGTGGGATAGAGGGATTGGGGGGAGGGAGGTCCAAAAGGGAGGGGACATATGTATATATACAGCTGATTCACTTCATTGTACAGCAAAAATTAATACACCATTGTAAAGCAGTTATACTCTAATTTTTTTTTTAATGAAATGAACCACCAGTGACTCAAATGGAAGAAAATAGGCAAAGGATATGAAGAAATAGGGATCTTCCCTCATAGCTCAGTTGGTAAAGAATCCGCCTGCAATGCAGGGGACCCCAGTTCAATCCCTAGGTTGGCAAGATCCACTGATAGGCTACCCACTCCAGTATTCTTAGGCTTCCCTTGTGGCTCAGCTGATAAAGAATCCGCCTGCAATGCAGGAGACCTGGGTTTAATCCCTGGGTTGGGGAGATCCCCTGGAGAAGGGAAAGGCTACCCAATCCAGTATTCTGGCCTGGAGAATCCATGGACTGTATAGTCCATGGGGTCACAAAGGGTCAGACACGACTGAGCGACTTTCACTTCACTTCACTTCATGAAGAAACAGTTAATGGTAATGAAAGGGGGGAAATTACAGTGGACCCTTAAAGATGTGAAGAGATGCTCAATAACTCATTAAAAATAGTATCTCCAAAGATACTTTTCTTCTTATCAGATCAGCAGAGATAAAGCTTGTAAACATCATAACCTGGCAAGAATGGGAAGAGAACAAGCACCCCACCCACCCCCCTACACCACTGGCTGATGTGTAAACTGACTTAACTTGATAGAGGCAATTTGGTAACATTTATCAAACATCTAAATACAGACCCCTTTGACTCAGCACTTCCCCTTCTGGAAACTTATCCTACAGGTATTCTCATACACAAGCAATATGGGGATGTATAAGGCTTTTCACTGCAATATTGTCTGTGGCTGGAAAGGCCCTGAATGTCTGCCAGTAGAGAGGGGTAACTGAACTCTTCTTGTATGTCCATGCACTGGAATGTATGTAGCTATAAAAATATAAAAAAAAAACTATTAATAGTATGCTATCTATGGAACAGTTTCAAGACATGTTAAGTAATAAAACCTGGGTACAGATTGTTGTTCAAAAAAAAGAGAGAAAATGTAAAACTTAGACTTCTGCCATTGAAATGCTGGTTTTGCTCCAACTAGATGAGACCGACGATTCTCTCAAACTTTTCTTCTTTACCCTACCAGTGACCTGTGAGTGCCTGAGTTGTGACCATCACAAGGACACTCACTGAAAAGTTAGGAAGACTCATAGTTTACCTGGTCAATTCTATGTCAGTCTCCTGACCAGTGATGTAAGGTATTCTGGCCTGTGTTATAAGCTATTTATTGAGCTGCTGTGTAAGTCTTGGCTATAAAGCTCCACAGAAAGAAAGCATAAGTGGAAAATGACTTTTTGTTTTTCAGTTTTCTAGATGAGGGGCCAGATAGAGTGGAAGGAGGAAGCTTTGGTGTTGGGCAGACAGGTTTGCAAACTAGTGGCCCTGCGTTTGTATTTTTTGTTTTTGTTTTTTAAATTCTTAAGTCCTCAGCCTACTTTGGGCTTCCCAGATGGCTCAGCAGTAAAGAATCTGCCTGCAGTGCAGGAGACACAGGTTTGATCCCTGCATTGGGAAGATCCCCTGGAGAAGGAAATGGCAATCCACTCCAGTACTCTTGCCTGGAGAATTCCATAGACAGAGGAGCCTGGCGGGCTACAGTCATGGGGTCACAAAGAGTCAGACACGGCTGAGCAACTGACCATGCACACACACAGCCTGTTTAAAGGGTTGGTGTAAGGACTAGAGGGCTTCCCTGTTGGCTCAGCGCTAAAGAGTCCACCTGCAGTGCAGCAGCCGCAGGAGAGGCAAGTTTGATCCCTGGGTGGGGAAGATTCCCTGGAGGAGGGCATGGCAACCCACTCCAGTATTCTTTCCTGGAGAATCCCATGAACAGAGGAGCCTGGCAGGCTACAGTCCATAGGGTCACAAAGATTTGGACACAACTGAAGCGACTTAGCACACACGCACACCTAAGGACTAGAGATAATACACATGATGGGTTAAGCATGAAGATACCATTTCTTGTCACTCAACACAGGGTCACCAAAACCCTTTCTGGAAAACTCAACTCTAATGCTGTATCTTCACTGCAACACTGTTGCTGTCACTACTCCAGACTCCTACCAGTCACCGTCTAGTTAACCCCTCGTTACAAATCATGAGCCTTGTTATGATAGTGTGCATTTTAAATTGTGTTCTTTGCTTTCTTCCTTCAGATCTGTAAGAGCAAAGCTAAAGAATCGCAGCAATATTATCACAGCTTCTGTCACTACTCCAGACTCCTACCAGTCACCTTCTAGTTAACCCCTCTTTACAAATCATGAGCCTTGTTATGATAGTGTGCATTTTAAATTGTGTTCTTTGCTTTCTTCCTTCAGATCTGTAAGAGCAAAGCTAAAGAATCGCAGCAATATTATCACAGCTTGGCTATCCGGCAGAGTCTGGCTGTCCACTTTAACATCCAGCAGGACTGCGGTCATTTCCTTGCCGAAGTTCCTAAGCGCCTGCTTCCCTGGGAGGATCCCGATGCCCCCGAAGAGGAAGAGGATGACATGGAAGCAACAGAAGAGGTGAAAGGAGAAGCTGATGGGAAGGGCCCAGACCTGGGCTCCGAAGCAGAGTCGTCCCACAAAGAAAGCCAGGCAGTCGTCAGCAGGAAGCAGAGAAGCCACGTTGTGGTCATCACCAGAGAGGTTCCCTGTCTCACAGTGGCCGACTTTGTGCGAGACTCCCTGGCACAGCATGGGAAAAGCCCAGATGCATACGAGAGGCAAGTGTGTCTGCTGCTTCTGCAGCTGTGCTCGGGCCTGGAGCACCTCAAACCCTACCACGTCACCCACTGCGATCTGCGTCTGGAGAACCTGCTGCTCGTCCACTACCAGCCCGGGGGGCCCACCCAGGGCCTGGGGCCCGCGGAGCCCAGCCCCACCCCATCCTGTCCCACGAGGCTCATCGTCAGCAACTTCTCCCAGGCCAAGCAGAAGAGCCATTTGGTAGATCCTGAGATCCTCCGGGACCAGTCCCGCCTCGCCCCGGAGATCATCACGGCCACGCAATATAAAAAGTGCGATGAGTTCCAGACAGGCATCCTCATCTATGAGATGCTGCACCTGCCCAACCCTTTTGATGAGAACCCAGAGCTCAAGGAGAAGGAGTACACTCGGGCCGACCTGCCCCGCATCCCGCTCCGCTCCCCCTATTCCCGGGGCCTGCAGCAGCTGGCCAGCTGCCTCCTAAATCCCAACCCTTCTGAGCGGATCCTCATTTCAGATGCCAAAGGCATCCTCCAGTGTCTGCTCTGGGGCCCCCGGGAAGATCTCTTCCAGACTTTCACTGCCTCCCCCAGCCCCGCTCACAGGAACACCCTGCTCCAGAACTGGCTGGACATCAAGCGCACACTTCTCATGATCAAGTTTGCCGAGAAGTCCCTGGACCGGGAGGGTGGCATCAGCCTGGAGGACTGGCTTTGTGCTCAGTATCTGGCTTTTGCCACTCCGGACTCTCTCAGCTGTGTTGTGAAAATCCTGCAGCCCCGTTAACATGTCCCAGTCACTGGTCTTACTTCATGTGTCACCTTCTTCAAGTTGCCCACACACTTCCCCCTCCTGGTACTCATACAGAATTCAAGGAAAGAAGAGAACAAGCCTTCCATCCCCATCCAAGTACAGTGAGACGCTGAGTCCATCTTAACATTAGGGAAGGTCAGCCGCACAAATGTGCAGCTGCCATTCATGGGAACACCTTCCGCCCTAACTGTCCCCAAGTGCAGGAAATATGAAGATGCATCCTTGAAGTGACAGCTCCTCTGGCTTGAACTCCATGAGCTGGGTCAAGTTTCTCCAGAACTCTGAGTATCACCTGTCTTTTTAACACCATGTATTTATTCTCACTAGCAATAGACAGATTTAACCAGTACTTAGCATCATCTACTAAACTTTCACAACAGACTTTTTTCCTTTAAAGGATCAATAATGGGCCCTCTTACCAGGCAGAACTGCCATCCTTGGCATCAGCCCAGTTTTGGTTCCGGGAATTACATCCTTTGTTCTAGCAGAGGGTAGAAGGACAAGGCGAGAGAATCCATCCTTAGGGTCGTGCACCCATTTGGTTTCCATTATCAGTAAGTGTGTGCACTGTATGGAGGACAGCCTAAGTCTCCCCCCGTGCTGCCACTGCCTGAATCTCCTTCACCTCGGTTCTGTCCCCACTTGCCAGTGAAGTTTGGGTTTATCAGCCCATGACAGAGCTGACCCAAGGTGGTGTCACCAGGGCCCCAGCAGGGCAGAGTGCAGTTCAATCTTACAAATAACTGGCAGGACATAAGGAGATGGTGTTCCTGCACGTGCAGTTCTCTAGGGGCCATCAGGGGAACAGAGTTTAAAGGACCGTTCTTTGATTACTGTCAGAGCTGTCAGCCTCGGCAGCCAGGGCTACCGGTACCCAGATCGCAGTTTTCCCCTGAGCCGTAATTGGCCAGCCTCCTTCTATCAGCAGCCAGTGTTAACTAGTCTACCAAATGCTGTAGACAACAGCTCTGCATGGAAATGGCTGTCCATTGAGCCCTAACATCTTCCTCAAGGCCACAGTGTGGCTGGCTGTTAGGATGGCCAGAAGGCAGAGGAAGGGGAGAAGGCCACTGACGAAACCGCCGACCTCTGCCTTGCAATGCCCACATTGTCTAGAGAGACTGCCTCCCAGCTGCCCAGGCACATTGCTCCCGGTGACTCAGAAACACCACTGAGGGCAGCTCGTGGGGAGTTTGGATTGCTGAGGGTGGCACCCTGCCTGGGGTCTGTGCTCCCCTCCTACGGATACATGTGCAATTTTTGTATGTATTTTTTTTTAGCTGTATATACAGTGTTTATGTTGCAACTTCACCTGAAGCAATATCCACAGAATATCCCCTTCTTCCCTTGGCACATATTTGCGTTGAGACGAGTGTCCCTTCCACCCCCACCCACTGTGTGTGTGTATGTGTGTGTGTTATTCAAAACTGTGAGTATCTATTCTGTTTACTTCAACTTTGAAATCCCAAGAGTCACTCAGACAGTGTGAGTGTGTGTACACGAGTATACCCATGTGTGTGCACATGCCTGCTGGAAGTAGAGGCCAGGCCTCTGGGGGAGCAACCTGTGGCAGGGTTGATAGACACGCCCTCTGCCTGGTGGGCAAGACGGCCCTGGGCCCCGCATCAGCCAGTGCAGAGCTTGTTAAAGCCAAGCCTGATTATGCAGTATTATTTAAATAGCACGTTAGTGGCCTTTTGGTAATTTCTAAACTTTTAACATTATTAACCACCTTTCATGTGATTCACCTATATCTAAGAGGATCAAGAAAGGAGAAGAATGTATTTTATCATGCTCTTCTTTGCTTCATTTTCTTCTTTTTTGAGAGAATGGGAGCCCTGAGGCCCATCTGGAGGATGCCCCTGTCCTCCTGGCCAGCAGTTCAGGACTTGCGGGGAGGAGAGCTGGTTGGCCCACAGAGTCCTGTCTCCTCTGGCCAGAGGCAAGGCTCTGCCCCTGGGAACGGCCACAGGATGGCGCGCCGCTGCAGGCCAGCAGCCCGCTCTCTTGGTGTCCTGCAACCTGGCCCCACTTTGCCTAGCAGGCTTTAGTAGGTTGCCCTTAGCTAACTCACGTGCACATAACCCCCTGCCCAGTTATACACTGAAGTGGCAGCGCAGAGACCACTACCCTGTCAGCCAGCACGCCCCCTCAGCAGCCTGCTCTCCACAGTTTGCACATTGAGACGCTTTCTCAATGTCACTCTCATGCTGCCTTGCCCGTGTGAATTTGAATGTTGACTATTTAATGCAGTTTCATATTTAATGAAGAATGTTTCCTGGTCCCTTTATTTGTTTTCTAGGTATCCTTCACCACCACCACCCTCCTTTTTTCCTCCTGTTTCTGTTTTGACTTGGATCCAGTCTTCTTCATTTTAACTCGATAGTATTATAAGCACGGACACCCTCCACTACCATTATCTTATAGCACTGGCAAACCGAGCACCTTTTCACATTAGATGTGTTTAGTACTGTTTTCATAGTCGGACTTGTTAAGGGCAAAAGATGAACGCCAGCTAGTCAGGAAGGGACTCGGGCTGCTCTGAGATGGGTGGCTAGATTAATAGTTCTCTGAGTGAGGGCCAAAGAACGTAAGGTGGGGAAGGACGAAAGTGTTACAGGTGAGAACGGAATAGGCAAGATAACCCTATTTCTAGGCAAGAGGTATTGTCAGATGGTCCTCCAAATATTTTTCCAAAATGATGAAATTCAGTCTCATATTAACACAAATATTTTGCATTTCCATTTTAATTGTAGCAGAAACTTTGAATTCATTCATCAACTGCAAAGAAATCCTGCCCTCAGACATACATATTTATACATATTTTATATATATATATATGAGTTTTGGATTGTGACTAGTATAGCACTTTAAGTTTTCTCAAGTAACATCAAGTTATTGTCTTCAATACGGATTGGATATTTTCTCTTCTTTTGAAGTCTGTACTATAGATTCTTCCATGTATATTGAGAATTTGAACAATTAAGCCGCTATTGGAACTTTTCCTTAAGCCACATGAGCAAGAATAGTCTCTCGTACACTTTTAGGTAAACAGGACAATGGCTGGAGTAGCCAAGACCAAGACTGAATGTACAGCAGAGTGCCTTGTTAGCATGCTAACCTCGTCTGGGAGGAAAGGAAGTAGATGTTCCACGGGAAGGCGGGGGGCTGTGAAGGGGCTCCCTTGCTCGCCTGAGAGCCCTCGGTGCACTAGCGTGATGCCAAGGAGCTGATTCATCCAGAATAACAGCAGGATGGTAGAAAGAGCAGTTGCAGCCCATGGCATCAACAACAAAAGAATGGTGAAGGACGTCCACCAACCCATAGGCTAAGTCAGAATTGGAAGCCAGGAATATGGCAGTGGGTTTTAAGTTTTGCCCTCAGAAGATAAGCCGGCTGAGATATACAGGGGAGCACAGCACTCACATTCCCTAATCTACTGGTGTTGAGGGCCCAAAAGTAAAATCTGTTGGTTAGAATTTTAAGGGTCTGAGTAGCCTTTCACTGTCATTGGGGGCCAGTTGTGCTTCCAAACTCAGTCCAAGTTTGTGAACTTAGAAAACTAAACCAAGAGATCTGAGCCTCTGGAAATATTAATGATAATCCTGGGAATTAGACTACCTAAAATTGTATTTTAAAGTCTCTAGCATTATAAAATATCCATGAAAGATCTTTGGGGCCTACTAAACAGTAGGGCATAGAAGGATTGCACTCCACTTCCCACATTCGAATTAAGAATACTTTGGTGCTAGGAAATTACCTGACTTAGTTTTGCTGATAGGAGTTTTCCCTAGATGTTACCAGCAGTGATCTGACAAAAATATGGGTTAGTTCCAGAAACTGGGATGAGCTTAGAATACTGCACTGTATTCCAAGTGATTCTAGATGTATAAATAAGGTATGAACATACTTGGGATGGGCAGGGAGTAACTTGACTTCCTGGGCTAACTCTGACATGTTTTTTTATTCCCCTTACTAGTTGACAAGGAGTAAAAATTCTGGTTCAGCCTAATGACTGAACAGGATGGCTACCCATGAAAGCAGGTGGTTAGTTTTACCTCACTGAAGCCCATATTCTCAAAGGCCCAAAGTGCTGTGCCAAGACAAATCCAAGTGCCACTCTTGCTCAAGTGTGCGCCGCAGCCTGTGCTGATGGCCGCACCAAACGTGGGGGTTCCACGGACCAAAACCGATGCCATTAGGGAAGCCACGAGTGGTGCCACGCAAGATTCTAGACAGAGATTATACCAAAGAAACCAAGCCTCTTTGTCCTGATGTTTTTTAGGTGATGAGGCTGAGTTATGACAGACGCCATGGGAAGAGAATTCACATGCATTCCCACATCCAGGTATTCCGCTGATAAAGTAAACCATCCTCAAGAAAGCACCTATTTTTTTAAAAACAAGTCCATTTTGTGTATTAGGGGTGGGGGGAGATGATGCTAATGAAAACCTTGGGAAGATTATAAATTCCCCAGCGTTTCAGGAGAAGGAACTATCCCCTCTCCCATTGACATGATTGTGACAATCACCCAAACTTCAGCTTGGGAACATCATATCCCTGTAATACTGAAAGCTGAGGGTTTTTTTTGTTTTTTTTTTTTAAGAGATGTGGTAGTTTCAATAGGTTTGTTTTTTTAAAAAAAAAAAACTCTTGGGAAGTTTCTTTTAAAATCTCTAGTATTTTTTATAAACCGAGGTGTTCACCACTCATCACCACCATATTAATATTTATAAGTGCCCAGAAAGTACAAGGTGCTATACAGCTGTTAAACACCCTCTCTCCGCAGCTGTTTGAAATTAGAGTAGGTTTTTGCATCAGCCACTGCAGAAGCTTTTCTCCTACCCGGACGGGCTGCAGGGGCTTGCATCCGGGACATCCCGTCAGGTGTTTCCCACGCCGCAGCGTTTATTCCAGCTTCTCATTTTTCCCCATCCGTTTGCCTCCACTTTTATTTTTTAAATCAAGAAAGTTTCAGGGAATCAAAAGAGGTCGAACATTTTTTAACCTAGCAGAAGTACAGAGTCATATATTTTGCTACAAATATTATATTATGGAAAATCCACTTTGCCCGTGTAGTGTGTGGAAAGTGTGTGTGTCCGCGCTCCCGATAACTTGAATGTTGAACCAGCCCTATGGCTTCAGGGTAGCATTTTTGAAAGATAAACCACACTGCTTCAGGAAACTTGCTCCAAATAACTACTTGGTTATCCCTTCCCTTAGCAGTTTTAAAAGGTGTTACATGCGAACACACCGGGATGGGATTTTTCTGTTGATACGCCGGGCATTTTGGTATGAGATGAGGGCAGAAGCAAGATGTTGTCCTTTCAGTGATTTGAATCATGGCAGTCCTCATTCCGCTCTCTCATTCCCCACTGGCTCTGCCCATGCTCGCTTTTTGAAAATCTTGTTTCTTTTGTTCTTTCCTGGAGCTTCACCTCTCTACTTAACATATTTTAGAGTTGTAGAAACCTACCAACGAAAGGTCCCCTCTGTCACCAGGTGGCGCCGCCCTTTGGTTTGCTGTGGTAATTTGCTGTGTTCTCTGTGGCATCATGTTACTGTGTAAATAAATTCATTTTCATATCCAGTAAAAGCAGACAAGCTCTTGTCCTTTCAGCTTCTCTCCACACTGACGTGCCGCGGACATGGTTACATCTTAACTCGTAGGAGGTATGCCTTTTCAGATGCTCCTCCCTGCTGACCTGGACTTGTTTTCAATTCATTCCCTCCCTGAACTGAGAAAACTAGGCATAGAAGGGCAAGTGAAGGCCTTCAGCTTTCCCCCCAGAGCTCAGAGGACTGCAGGTTTGCTGTGTGAGATCGCCCCCTAGTGACCAGTCACCATATAGCGGTCCTGTTAGTCGCCCAGTGGTGTCCGACTCTTTGGGACCCCATGGACTGCAGCAGCCAGGCCTCTCTGTCCCTCACCATCTCCTGAAGTTTGCCCAAGCTGATGTCTATTACATCGGTAATGCCATCCAGCTAACTCATCCTCTGACGCCCTGGGTTTGTTTAAAAAGTCCTGGGTTTATTTAAACGGTATGGTTAGCTGGCTGAGGCTGAGCCTCTCAGTGGCCATCTCAGAGCTCTGCAGACAATATGAGCAGAGCAGGACCTTGTACAGCGTCACCTGCTGCAGAATTCACATCCTTTGCCTGTTCCTAAAGGTACACGGTCACACACTGGGTCCTCACAAAGGCAGACAAGCTAATGAGCAGATGTTTTCATAGCAGACAGAGGAGGCCACCTGGCTCAGGCAGGACAAGTCCGCAGCGGGCAGAGGCAGTGACAGCTACCACGTCACTGGAGTAGAGTGGATGAAAGTGCAAACATGTAGACTGAATTTAGACCAGATTTAAAGCTCTTAACCCTTTACCGTGGACACTGTTTCCAGCCCGGTGTTTCTGCTCCTCTCCACCAGCAAGCAATCTAGAACTTTCAGACATGATATTTAGGGGATATTCCAGAAAGGTGATTTCCAGACTCAAGTTATATATTGCTGAGAAGGAAAAACTATACTGATGTGGGCCTCAGAGCTCTCTCTGTTGCCTGGCCCTGGGAGGAAGGGTCAAGAGGATAAAGCTGAGAGACAACTCCCTGGGACATAGGCTCAGCTTCTGGAGAGGAGCTCAGGGAACTAACCTTCCTTGTTGTGAACTGACTTCTAGGGGGAAAGAACCAAAGAAAGAGACAGTTGGAACTGAGAGGTCTCAACATTATAGAGAGGGAACACAGTCCACTTGGGTGGCTGTCCAGTGCTCTGCTGGTGAGTGGCCAACTGGGGCCCCTGAAAGATACGGGCTTGGATGGTGAGGGTTCAGGGTTGCCCAAGCCAGGCTCCAAAGCAGGTGGAGCAAGCCCACAAATGGGATCCCTCTGACTTTTGGTATGACTGGAGAGAGATCCTGTTACCCCTTCAGCACCTTGCCCAACATGGGATCCATTCCTAAGAATTCTGTCGGTGGGCCCTCAGGAAGACCACTCTTCCCTTTGATCCTGGATTGTCCAGAGGTGATGGACCACTGACATTTGAGTGGGGCCTTTGGCTTCTCTGGTGGCTCAGATGGTAAAGAATCTGCCTGCAATGCAGGAGACCCAGGTTCAATCACCTAGGTTGGGAAGATCCCCTGGAGGAGGGCATGGCAACCCACTCCAGTGTTCTTGCATGGAGAATCCCATGGACAGAGGAGCCTGGTGGGCTACAGTCCATAGGGTTGCAAAGAGTCAGATACAAATGAGCAACTAACACTTTAACTTTTCTTTGGCTTCCACATGCCTGGGAGCTGACTTCTTTCAACCCAGGTCACAAAGAATCTTGAGTTCTTTCCTACCTGGGATTTACTGGTGGGAGAAGCTCTCTGGGTGCCTGGCACAGGGTGTGCACTCCGTGAGCTCTCTGCTCTTCTCCAAGACTCAGAAAATTATGCTTCCTTGTAAGCGAGCCCATGTTCTACAAGGGAAGGGACTTCATTAGTGCCTCAGGAGCCAAGGGCTGCAGTTGGCAGCTCACAGCTGAAACTTAAAAACCGAAGTGCATACAGAGCAGAGGGGGAGGGATCTTGGTTGCCAAGATCCAGTTCTCTCAAATGTGCAAACCTCTGAGTGGAAACAGGCTGCCTGGACACAACTCCTGACCTCCTGGAGATGTTAGTTAACTCTCCACACACACATATCCCAACTAACTGCTCGCTTACCCTCTGAAGGTACGAGGAAGCAACCGAAAGGCTGAGCATTACTGGTCACCAGTCCCAGCTGGAGAATCTAAGCAGGGCTCCTGGGTGCTGGAGAGTGTGCTCGGTGAGAGGAACCTGGGGTCCCAGGAGTAGAGGGGCGCCGAATCTCTGTCAGGGGGCCGCAGAGCTCTTGCTCCCTGGAGCAATCACCTCACACTTGGGCTGGAGTCCTGGAACCAGGGGTCGGAAGTTGGGCAGAGTGAAAACCTGCAAGCCTGTGGCTCGCCATCTGTTCTTCCTCTCCCCCAAGTGCCTCTTCTCCCTGCAGCGCACTCCACTGCACATCTAGGGCACACCCGAAACCACCCCAGTCCCGCTGCCCCGGCCTTCCCCGCCCAAGCCACTCACGCCCCCTGCTGCCGAAGACAGAGCCCACTGTGTGTCGGGCTCTGCAGGCCTCCCTGCTCAGGCTCGGAGCAGCCCGGCTTCCCCCACTGACTCTTCTTTCTCCTCAAAGTCCTGAGCCTGCGCCTTTCCCACGCACTCCGGGCAACTGGCCTGGGTGCTGTTCAGAGAGCCCTGGACTAGTGCCAGTGGGAGCAAGCTTCATTCCCACTGCCATCCAAGGAGACGGCACCATTTTGCCCATTTCGGGATTTGAACACGGATCTGTGTGCCTTGTCAGTGCTTTTTCCTAGGAGTTCCAAAGAGATCAAGAAAGAGTTTCTTGGGATTGAACTAGCTTAGTTTATCCTCACAACAACTCTATGAAGTAGGTTCTAGAATTATCCCATTTTACCCACAAGAAGACAAGCCAGAGGTTTTATTTGCCCCGAATCCCTAGTGAGGGAACTAGGATTTGTCCTCAAGACAGACTGGCTCTTCCTCGCAGCTCTCAGAACTCATGGCCTTCCTCGCTCACCCCTTCAATCCCTCAGAATCGTCAGTGGCCTCCTGGTACCCAGAGAAGACAACCCAACGGCAGAGCCCAAGTCCTGCCCCCTGGTCATGCTTTTTGCTAAGCAGACCTCCTCACCCTGCTAGGCTGGCCTGTTTGCTGCTCAAACACACCGGAGATTTCCCTGCCCACACTGTCCCTGTCCTTACCTCCCCATTCTCCGGGCCCCCATTCAGCCAAGAAGCTTCTGGGGTGACTCCCACTGGAATGTTCTTAATCCACCTGAAATCAGCCTGCTGTCCGACCCGGCGCGCAGCCTCGTGTGCGCATCCTGCTCCTCACTGCGCCTGCTCCTCTCATCGGCCTCCTCAGAGTCTGAGCGAGACCAGCAGGAGGGGCAAGAACAGCACTGCGCCTGCGGCTCCTGCCTGCAGGTCCTGGGCCAGGTTTCCCCACCTCTAATCCTCACTCCAGCCCTCTGACCCCCACTGCACATGAAGAAATCTTAAATCAGAGTGGGTGAGAAATTTGTCCAAGGCTGCACAGCTGGATGCCAAAAGCCAACTCATTGGAAGAGACCCTAATGCTGGGAAAGGAGAAGAGGGCAGCAGAGGATGAGATGGCTGGATAGCATCACTGATTCAATGAACATGAACCTGAGCAAACTCCAGGAGATGGTGAGGGATAGGAAGGCCTGCTCTGCTGCAGCCCATGGGGTCACAAAGAGGTAGACCTGACTTAGCGACTGAACACCAAGCACAGCCAGCAAGTATTAGGGCTGACATTCGAACCCAGCCTGGCTGCCTCAGAAGTCAGCTCTCTTGCCCACCACATCACAAGTCCTAGCCTGTTTCTGTGCCAAGGGAAAGGTCTGAGTCCTACAGTCATTCATTCCAACTGTGACAGACTGAGGCAGCCTAGGAAGGCTTCCTGAAACAAGCAAAGTGGGGAATGGCAGGGGTGGGTGGGGAGGGAAGTGAGTCCAGAGGGGTGCGCCAGGCTGAGCAGTCGGATCCCAGTTCCTTCCAGAAGGGGCTGGCCAAGAATGGGGTGTCACTTGAGGAGAAGGAGGCACTGGCCACCTTCTGAGGCCTCCCACTTAAGAGGGCGCAGAGCAGCCTCGCCTCCCCTCACCCCACTCCACAGGGGGAGAGAGGCAAAACCTGCCAAATCAATGCAGCCCAGCTTCACCCAGCCAGCAAGTGCTACCATGGGGCCCTCCTAGGATGGCTTCGGGGATGAAAAAGGTAACTGGGTGGCCACCACTCACCACAGAGGGAACATAGAGGCAGTTTGGCAACTTTCTCCTCCTTTTTCTTCTTTTTCATCTGTGTGGGCAGGGGGTGTGGGGGTGGAGGGAATCTACTTTCCATTCATCCACCCTCTCCATTCCCTCCCTATCATGTTATCTAGATTGTAAAGTGTTCAACCCTTTGCCAGATCTTTGTGCAAATACACACAAACCATACACATAAACCTGTACAATACTCTGCAAATTGCTTTTCTCACTTAAGACTGACCCAATAGACATCACAATCATAGCACTTCTCAAAAGGCAGCTTCTCTCACTAAAAATGATAGCATTATAAAACATTGTTGTTGTTTAATTGCTAAGTCGTGTCCAACTCTAAGACCCCATGGACTGTAGCCTACCAGTCTCCTCTTTCCATGGAATTTTCCAGGCAAGAATTCTGGAGTGGGTTGCCATTTCCTTCTGCAGGGAATCTTCTCAGTGCAGGGATCTGCACTGGTAGACATTGGCAGGCAGATTCTTACTGCTGAGCCACCAGGGAAACCCATTATATAACATACATATATGTACATATATTATTCTTATCATTATTTCCACTTCTCTGGACATCTAGCCACATACTTGTAGGGATGGTTAAACAGTGAAACATGAGAAATTACAAAGCTCTCTCAAGAACTATAATAGAAGTTGCGCAGATACAGAGATGACCCCCAGGCTGGGTAGAAGGACCATGTTATCTTCTCAAATATTTCATTGAATTTTAAATCTCAATGGGTTGTTGTTGTTGTTGTTCTTTTTGACCTTTACAGAATGGTTCTGAGTCACTTGGAGGAACAAATATGTGAAAGAAATCCACAAATTGTTGAAACTGAGAGGCTATTAAAGTATATGAAAAAGCTATCATCAACAAAACAGTATAATAGAGGTACAAGAAAAAAAACAGGTCATTATAACAGAATAGGTAACTTAAAAACAAACTTATTATCTATAAAAAATGTAATATAGGATAAGTTAGACATTACTATATGGGAGGGAAAGAAAGTCTTATCCAATAAGATGTGAATCAGTTAGCTCTTTGGAAAATAATTAATCTGCACACTGTAAACCCAAATAAACCCAAGCAGATCAAAGAGCTACATGGCACAAAGGAAAAGAAAAATGAAAAGAAATCCTAAGAACTAGAAAGAAAGCTAAGTCAATACCTGTTTTATCTCTTGTTGATAGGGGACTAACTTAAAAAGCAATAGAAGGCATCTGAAAGGGAAAGATCAATAGGTTTGACTACCTAAAGATGATAACCCTTCATCCACTGAAAACATTAGAAACAAAACTGAAAGGTAAATAACCAGGCAGAAAAACCATTTCAACAAATATAATGGACATAGGGTTAAAATCCTGTTACAAAGAGCTCATGCAGCCATTAAGAACATAAAATACCCATGGAGAGATGAGAACAGACAAGTCACAGAAGAATCAGAAGAATCCAAATGCTTAACATTTCTAGAAATAAGAGAAAAGAAAACCTAAGAACCTAAAAACCCTTTTAATAGCCTTTTCTGATTATAAATGTGGTGTACATTTACAGTAGAAAATCTGGAGGATGACACTGACCTGCTGGGTCACCATCCAGAANTCTAGAAATAAGAGAAAAGAAAACCTAAGAACCTAAAAACCCTTTTAATAGCCTTTTCTGATTATAAATGTGGTGTACATTTACAGTAGAAAATCTGGAGGATGACACTGACCCGCTGGGTCACCATCCAGAAGAGACCAAGCCTGACGTTTGCTGTGTATCCTGCAAGCGTTGCTTCCTCTGCCTTTTTCTTTTTTAGTTTGAATCCTATTTATTGTTGGCTTCCCATTTTCTGCCTATCAGGTTAACAAAGCTCTTTTTAAAGCTTGTACTCTGTGCTGATGACAGTGTATGAGGTTCAGACAACGTAGGTGCAACTGAATTTGAGGGGAAGGGGCTTAGCTCATCCTGTCTTTTTCCTGAGGCCACAGCTGAGCAGGGGTGTTGGGCCAGTTGTGACCCCAGGAGCCATGTAGAGACTGCAGATCTCCAAGACCAGAGCACCAGTCTCCAGGGGGCTTTTCAAAAGGACAGACTCTGGGGCCCCATCCAAGTCTGGTGGCAGAGGCCTCCCTCTCCCTAGGGTCCCACGGTTATTTGGAGCTTGCCATGGGCCTCTCTGCCTGAATCTGGCTGCCTGGGTTTGAATCCACACTTCACCTCCAGTTAACTATGGTCCTCAGGCACACTCAGAGCCTTGGTTTCAATGGAGAGTGCCAGCTTGCAGGGTCATTGTGAGGATTAAGTCCATCAGAGGTGTTTAGCCCACTGCCTGGCAATAGCATGTGCTCATACTATTTTGTTAGCTCAAAAGAGCAAACTCCAACTATTTGCTTTCTGTTTTTACTACTCAGGACCTATCAAGGGATTTTTGCTGAACAAAGGCAATGTGAAATCAATTCTCTGCCTCATGAGAGTCAGAAAACTGTTCACAGCTTTCAAACGGCAGTTTGTCCAGCTTTCCAAATATCTCCTGGCTAAGTTTCAGAAAGCCCTGCTAACTGTCCTTTCTCTATACCTCCTGTGTGTTCAAGGTGACACAGCACACCAGAGGCAGAAAGCATCCCTCTCCCCTGACAAGGGGCTCAGCCCAGATCCTGCCGGCCCTGCCTGTCCCATCCTTGCTTCTCCACAGAGCCACATCAGGGCTATCATTCCGGCTCCCCTTACGACCGACAACTGGGCCTTGGCATAATAAATGCTCCGGTCGAATGTACTTTATTTTGGGAAAAGTCATTAAACCACTTTTGTGGAAACATTTAATTGAATTAGATTGTTTTCTGATTGTAATAAATGTTAATTAATTGAGTGGGCCGGGTGTCCTTGGATCAGGCTGGCTTCTCTTGGTTTAATTAGGAGGAGAGTGCAGACTTACTTCTTTTTGTCATAAGTCTGAGGTTTAAATTTATCTTTTGTGCTAATAAAGTAATCAGGCAGGTGCAAGGAGCAGATTATTTTTTATATCTGAAATTTAATAGCCTTCTTCACTCACAAGCCTCTGCTTGGCATCATCGGGGCATGACCTAGTTCCCTTGTCTTGGCTTAATGAGGTTCATCCATTTCTTTGAGGAAAAGAAAGAAATATTAACTTCTGTGAAAGTCCTTTTGTTTCCCAATAATACCAGTCACCTGGTTCCAAGGAGACAAAGTTGCTAACAGGAGAGGCAGGTGGTCTGTAAGGCACTAAGAACCAGCCCACCCCCCAAATTTTTGTTCACCCCTAGAGTAGGCAGGCAGACCTGGGAAGTTCCAGAAACTCAGAACAGCCCAGAGATCCTGGCAGCTTCCTCATTATAGAGATGCTGAAACTGCAACCCAGAGAGGGAAGGAACATGCCCAAGGCCACACAGCATGGCCCTGGTATAGTAACATCCATAGACCAGAGGATCCTTAACAAATTCAGTTTGGGTCAACTAAAACTGACACAAGCCAGACCCTGGGTTAGCAGTGAGGGTAGATAGGCCCAAGGAGTTTGCACAATAGTAAAATATAAACTGGCGTAGAGGTCACACAGCATTGAAGGCAGTATTAAACACTAGGCACACTGTCTCAGACTTGGGGAGGAAGGGCAGTCTGGAAGCCTTCAAGAGGAGGTGTGTTAGCATTACGTTTTGAAGGATAAATAGAAGTACGCCAGGTAGACAAAGTATGGTGAAGAGCATTCCAGACAAAGGAATGTCTGCACACACGAGAGCCCCAGGAAGCTCTCAGAGGCTCAGATTTGAGCTGGAGAAAACCCCTCTTTCTGTCTGCGGCAGTAGAGAAGGGTTCAGAGGGGGAGTCTATGGGCGGGGAGAACCAGGTGAGGGAGGCTGGGAGATCCTCAGCTCAACTCATTGCCATGAAAATGGAAGAGCAGGGCTAGATCATGAAATATTTAAGAAGCAGAGTCAACGTTTCCTGGCTTGGTCAGGTGTCCTGAGGAAACCCTGGGAGGGAGCAGATGAGGATGGAGGGGTGACACCTGCCCTTTTGGACAAACTCCCTGGCTGCTGAATGGTTGTGCTTCCTCCGAATGGGTCTGTAAGGTGGCAACAGCAGCAGCCACTTGCAGCTAGCAGCTTCCTTTAGCCAGATACCATTACACATGCTTTGCCTGCATGTTATATTTCCTCTTCAGTATAACCCTGCCAGGTGGATCCTGTTCTTACCCCCATTTTTCCAGTGAGAAAGGAGAGGAGCCATGATTTGCCCAAGGTCACTGAACTCCAGAAGTGGGAGAGCAAGTGGCAGATCCCCACTCTGAGCCTGACCTACCCTGGATAGGTGTGCTCCACATTCAAATGGGGCCTTACTGGCTTTCTACCCCAAAGTATCCCTAACAGGTGACCAGAGTCTAGGTTTTCCTTTGAGGAAGCAGAAGACCTTACCAGCACCAAACATCATTCCCCAGGGGTACCAGGGCTGACCCGGGCATCTTGTCCACTCCCTCATTCGTGCCCAGGCTCTTCTTGCTGGAGAGAGGAGGTGAGCCGGGCTGGGCTTCCCTCTTTCTTGAAGGCCCCCCAGTATAGCAAGAAGGGCCTGGGTTCAAACACGCTTTGCTCCGTGTAACCCTGGACAAGTCACTCTTCCTCCCCAAGCCTCAGTGACCCCATGTCCGCCCCTGCCCCCAGGGCTGCGTGGGGTCTCTGGGGTGCCAGCACACAGTGCGACTGTGGCCGCCCCAGCCTTGCTCTTGGCTCCCTTCAGGCTGAGGGTGTCTGAGGACATAGAGCCGCCTTCCAAATGGTGTCCTCACAGGTGCAGCCTCTAACCCCAGAAACCGGACCCCAGACCTGCCACCCAGGAATCAAGTCCTCTGCCAGCGGATCCTCTTTTTTCAGTAGGTCCCCACCCTTCAGCAACCCTTCAGTAGTCAGTTGGCCAGGAGCCCCAGCAGCACACACCTTCCCTCTTCACTCACCACCCTGACTCTGCCTGTCAGGATTCCGTTCACCCTTCCGGGCCTCAGTCTGCCTGCCTCCTCTCCAACCCCATGGGGCCTCTCCCGACCTGCTCTATGCCCCTTCTGGCCCACCTGCCACTGAGTACTTGTCTGATGCTAGCAAGCTCCCAGGGTGGACCCAGGGCTCTAAATCACCCCCAGGGCCTGACAGTCGTTCCTGCAGGAAGGACAGCTCAGGGTTGTGGATGGATGGAGACAGGATTGAATTTGGCAAACTCCCCTCCCCGCCCTCCCCATCACACGTATACACGTGTGCATACACGTATGCTGTCACACACATATGCAAACACATATGCACACATGTACGCTGTCTGGCCCACCCTCCCATTTTGTGGTCACAATGGCCTTCCCTCTAGCTCTGTTCCCTCTGCCTAGGGCCTCTCCCCACTCCCTCCTGCTCCTCACTGGGCTGCCCCAGCTGCTTCTCTGGGCCCTGGTAAGTAATCCTACTCCACGGTTCTCACTGGGACACGCCTTGACTTTGGGGCAAGGCCAGGCCCTCGGCAAGGTGCCACTGCACACCACTGTGGCCCTGTCCCGAGGAAAATACAAAGAACGTGGCTTGGGAGCTAGTCATTGACAGGCTCCAGGAAACTCCCCCCAAATCCAAGGAGAAAGCCAACCGAGATCCTTCCCAGCGCGGCCAGGAAAGGGAGCCGTGAAAGTGAGATTAGGAAGATTTCTCCTCCCACTCCCTGCTTCCTAGAAAACAAAGCAGCAGAGACAACTGGGTCCCGACTGATGGGTTTCCTGCCACTCCCCCCCCCCCACCTCCTGCTAACAGACCAGCTGTTAGCACCAGATTAATGACCACGATTAAAAGCAAAATGCCCTTGCCATGGCCCACTGTCCTCCCACACCTGTGAGTCTGGAGGCTAAACTCTAAGCCCCGGGAATGGAAGATTTGTAATGAAATCAGACAGGCCTCTTCACCGCTGATGGTATCAGGGCCCAGGGGAGATGCAGACTTATTTCCTAATCTCCCGTGGAGCATCTGTCAGCCCCGCCACACAGCAATGTCATTCCTGTGCCCAGCAAGGACCTTGCACGGGGCTGGCTGTCCGCCGCCTGCCAGGCCACCTCCCCAGCCTCTCCTCCAGCCCCTTCTCTTTGCCTGGGCTCAGGCTGAATGGACATTCACACACATGCACACACACAGCCTGGTTCATTCATAAAGTGTCTGCTCTATCCCTTTTGAACTGACAGAAGAAAGAGAAAAATGAGAGCATCTCTATAGCAGTGTCGTGTGCACGTGTGCCAAGTTGCTTCAGTCATGTCCGACTCTTTCATAGCCCGCCAGACTCTTGGAATGTCCATGGGATTTCCCAGGCCAGAATACTGGAGTGGGTTGCCACACCCTTCTCCAGGGGATCTTCCTGTCCCAGGGGTTGAACTTGCGTCTATTACATCTCCTACATTGGCAGGTGGGTTCTTTACCACTTGGGCCACCTGGGAAGCCGCTATAACAGTGTTAGAAAACAGTAAAAGTACTGTTGACAAATGAGTCATTCTGCAGGCTTTCTAGAAGCTGAGAAGTAGATGAGAACAAGCAAAATGAGAAGCCCACTGGTGCAGCACAGCCCGTGACCTACCCAGACTGCGGACCAGTTTTCCCACCAGAGAGCTTCTGGGTGGCAGGGCTGAGCAGAGGGGCAGAAGGAGGCCTTGGGAGCTGGATGCTCAGGCTTCACCAGTTAGGACTGCATGCTGAGCCAGTGAGGGCTGTGGGAGGCTCACAAGACAGAAGGGACAGGGCCCCACAATTACCACAGAGGAAAGCAAGGGGGATCTTGGAAGCAGTGGCAGCTCCCGCCATGCCGGAAACTTCTCTACTGCTATTGGCTATTACAGCCCAGTCCCTTGTGGACACCTGACGCCCCGCTGGCAGAAGCTGTAGGACTGGGTGGGTGGGGAGCAGGGAGAGTGGCCTGTACTCCTCTGGAACAGGCCACAGAGACCTGTCCCGCCCCTGCCCCAACCTCGTGGTGTGGGCAGAACTCCATGAGACCCAGGACGCCAGGTACAAGCAATCCTGTGGCTCCTGACCCCACATGGCCATTTGCTCCCAGTTTTTGCACTTGGAAGGGAACACTTCCTGCCCATACCTCCCAGCAAGACTCATATGAGGCCGGGAGACCTTGTGTCCCACATCCTCCTTTTGATATTCATAGTAGGTCTTAGGCATCTGAGTGAACAGGCCACAGAGACCTGTCCCGCCCCTGCCCCAACCTCGTGGTGTGGGCAGAACTCCATGAGACCCAGGACGCCAGGCACAAGCAATCCTGTGGCTCCTGACCCCACATGGCCATTTGCTCCCAGTTTTTGCACTTAGAAGGGAACACTTCCTGCCCATACCTCCCAGCAAGACTCATATGAGGCCGGGAAACCTTGTGTCCCACATCCTCCTTTTGATATTCATAGTAGGTCTTAGGCATCAAAGGTTCTGAGAGGTCTTATAGTCACTTTATTCTGTTTTACATTCAGCACAGTTACTATGTGCAGTCTCGTGAATTTTGACCGAAGATCATACCCACATAACCCACACTCTTATCATTTGTACAGCACTGAACATTTTCATCACCCCAGGAAGTCCCCTCACTCCCCTGGCCCATCACCTCTACCCCCACCCCAAGGGCAACTGATCTATAATAATAGATTAGTTTTGCCTGTTCTGAAGCTTCGTGTTTATGAATTCTTACACAATATGTGCTCCTTTGTGTCTGGTTTCTTTCACTCCATGTATTATCTGTAATATTCACCTACGTTACTGCATGTGTCTGAAGTTCATCACTTTTAATGGTTGAGGAGTATTCCATGGTAAGATACATATTTATTACAATGTGTTTATCTATTTTCCTGTTGGTAAATATTCAGAGTTTTCCGATTTTTGCTTGAACAAAGCTGCTATGAATACTTCTCTGTACTAGACTCTATGTGAACACGTTTCACCTTTTTCCTGGATGGTTTTACCTAGAAGTGGAATTTTGAGGTGCATGCAAACCTCTAAGCTGCTTTACAGAGTACCAGCTTACGCTCCCCCTGAAATGTATAGGAGTTTCTGGGGCACCATGTCCTCTATATCCTTCCCATTATTTGGTGTTATTTCGTCAGTAACTTTAAAAAAATATTTCAACTCATCATTTATCACACTTACTGAACCACTGAACTTTTTTCTCTGATCCCTTTTAATATCCCATGGAGGCAGTGTGCAGTAGAATACTTGGAGAGTAAAGATCTAGACTTTGAATTATAAAGGAGAAATCAAAACATTAGCTATAATAATAAAGAACAGGAGGAGAAAGAGATGCTCAGAAGAGGAGACAAAGGCACAAAATCAGAACAGGCCTCCAGTGGAAAGGAGTGAGCTCAGTAAATAGGAGATAACTTTGGGACTTCCCTGGTGGTACAGTGGATAAGAATCCACCTGCCAGTGGAGAGGACGGGGACCTGATCCCTGGTCTGGGAAGATCCCACGTGCCACAACTACAGAAGCCTGCTTTCTCTGGGGCCGGTGTGCTAAAACTACTAAAGCCCACGTGCCCAGAGCCTGTGCTCTGCGACGAGAGAAGCCGCCACAAGAAGGCCATGCTCCCCAACAGGGAATAGCCCCCACTGCTCACAACTGGAGAACGCCTGTGTGCAGCAAGAAAGACCCAGGGTAACCAAATAAACAAAATTTAAAAAATAATAATTTGGGAAAACTTCTGAGCCACATTTTTTTGAGAGATTCGAAGGATTTCACATAGATAAAACTGGAGCAGGCTATTACAAAGGAGAAAGAGAATTCAGAAATTACTAACATGTTTGCAAAATGAAGGTCACTTTGAAGTGAAGTCAAAGTCGCTCAGTCATGTCTGACTCTTTTTGACCCCATGGATTATACAGTCCATGGAATTCTCCAGGCCGGAATACTAGGGTGGGTAGCCGTTCCCTTCTCCAGGGGATCTTCCCAACCCAGGGATTGAACCCAGGTCTCCTGCATTGCAGGCAGATTCTACCAGCTGAGCCACAAGGGAAGCCCTATAGTCTAATACATTGATGAAATAAACAGTTCATAAACACAAATCTTCAACTACAATTGTTTTTAATACATAGTAGCCCTGAAGGTCACTTACAGTTCAGTTCAGTTCAGCTCAGTTCAGTCGCTCAGTCATGTCTGACTCTTTGTGACCCCATGAATCGCAGCACGCCAGGCCTCCCTGTCCATCACCAACTCCCAGAGTTCACTCAAACTCACATCCATCGAGTCAGTGATACCATCCAGCCATCTCATCCTCGGTCGTCCCCTTTTCCTCCTGCCCCCAGTCCCTCCCAGCATCAGAGTTTTTTCCAGTGAGTCAACTCTTCGCATGAGGTGGCCAAAGTACTGGAGTTTCAGCTTTAGCATCATTGCTTCCAAAGAACACCCAGAACTGATCTCCTTTACAATGGACTGGTTGGATCTCCTTGCAGTCCAAGGGACTCTCAAGAGTCTTCTCCAACACCACAGTTCAAAAGCATCAATTCTTCGGCACTCAGCTTTCTTCACAGTACAACTCTCACATCCATAGCTCTTTAAAGGAGAATTCTGAAAATGCAAAAAGGGATGTGGCGAGAGAGTGCAAAGAGCTCAAGAAAGGGGAAAACTTTCCTTAAGTAAAGAAAGATTTGAATTTATATTTGAAAAAGCACAGTACATCTCAGCAAAAACTTGATAAAGAACAATCACGACCAACAGCAGTCGGTCCTGGCTTTTCAGCAGACTAATTAAAGAAAAATTAAGACTTCAAAAAAAGGACAGAAGTGATAGGAGAATTTAGTTTAAGGTAAAGATGGTATTTTAAATCAGAGAGGAAAATGCCATTTAATAAAGGGTTTTGGTATAACTCACCATGCATATTAAAAAAAAAAAAAGGATAGCTTTCCAAGTTACTTCCTCTCCTAAAATTCCAAATGGATCTTAACTGTAACAATGAAATTATGAAAATAATAGAAGAAAATCTGTATATTAGCTAAGGTGTTGTAATGGGTAAATTCCAAAAATATCAGGTGCTTAGCACAATAGTTTAGTTTTTGCTCATGTGAAGTCCAACTGGAAGGGGTAGAGTGAGATGGGGATTTTGCTGCCCACAGTTTTCCCAAGACCCAGGATGAAAGAAGCACTGTCATCTTCAACAAGTGAGCTCCCAGGTTGCTCTGAGCATTGATTCCATCTGTCAGTCAGACAATGAGAGACGATTATGCGTGAGAAAGCACACACATCCAAGACAAGAAAGATAAGTGGGAATAACCTTTGAAACTGAGGGAATTTCAAAATTATAAGATGTTTCTCTGCATAACTCTATGCAAATAACTTTGAAATATCTAGCTGAAATATTGATTTTCTAGGAATACATTATTTATTAAAACTGACCCCAGAAGAGAGAAAAAGTCTAAATAGATAAATCTACTAAAAGAAATCGAGAAAGTTGTTAAAGAGCTAATCCCTAAAAAAGATTTCAGAGGGGAGTTCTACAAAGCTGAAGGAACGGACATTCTCAATCCTCATTAAATTATTCCAGAGAATAGAAAATAATAAGCACATGAAGGGGGCGTGGGGAATTACCCAGCAAATGACTATGGAAGCTCATGTTGCCTGGTAACAAGCTGAATGTCCACTGAAAGCTACCCTTATCTCAACAGTCAAAGTTCAATTTTCCACCAGCCTGCCAGATGCCAGCAGTTAGTATTCTAGACAACTCTGAGAAGCTGGCATCTAAACTTAGTCTGGACATCTGGGCTCCTCAGTTATGAACATCTTAAGCCAATTTGAGCTGAGTATCCATCTCTTATAAAAGACATGTCTTATTCAGTGGATAAACCATATTCTATTCAATTCTTAATGTAAATAAGAAATGATACATTGAAATACATTTGCTTGTAATTTAAAGATGAGTTCTAATAATATGGCTGAATGCCAAAGAACTGATGCTTTTGAACTGTGGTGTTGGAAAAGCCTTAGACAGCAAGAAGATGAAACCAGTCCATCCTAAAGGAAATCAACCCTGAATATTCACTGGAAGGACTGATGCTGAAGCTCCAATACTTTGGCCACCTGATGCGAAGAGCTGACACACCGGAAAAGACCCTGATGCTGGGAAAGATTGAGGGCCGGAGAAGGGGGGACAGAGGATGAGATGAGATGGTTGGATGGCATCACCAACTCAATGGACATGAGTTTGAGAAAACTCCAGGAGATAGTGAAGGACAGGGAAGCCTGGAGTGCTGCAGTTCATGGGGTTGCAAAGAGTCGGACACAACTTAGTGACTGAACAACAACTAATAATAATATGGATATGACATGGAAGTTAAAAACACAAGAGGAAAAACAAGTAATAGTCACTGCTTTGTCAACCCAACAAAATTCAGAAAATGGGAAAAAGAAAATATTGAGAAAGAGTAATTAACAGAAAACATGAAATTGAATGGCAGGAAGACCAAACATTTAATTGTTACAGTGCACCTGTGACTTACACTTAAATTTCTTTATCGGGCACACACACACACACACACACACACACACACACATATTATTCTACACAGTCATACACACAAATCCAGTTATAGACCAGTCAGTTACAAAATACTCACTTATAACAAAATAACAAAGATTAGCATGAAAGCTCTGGCAAAGATAATCCAGGCAAAAGCTGACACAGCAATGTAGGATATGGTCATATCAGACAAAGTAGAATTCAAGACAAGACACATTAAGCAAGATAAATAATATAAATGTTTTTCAAATAAAAAGTATAGTCTGCCAGGAAGATGTGAAATGAAAAAGAACTTCAACCAAACCATAGGCATAGTGGAAGGGTTTATCATAACCTAAAATCAAACTGAGTAAAGAGAAGATTTGAATATCAAATATAACAAGCTTCATGTGTAGCCCAAAGGTAAACTATCTGTTTTATTTTCAGATCCTTATAGAACAAAAATAAAAATTCACCACATAACACACAGGCCACAGAAATCTCAGAAACCAAAAAGGAGAAATCAGATGAGCCACATTCCCTGCTCATAATGTAATAAATCTAGAAGTTACCAACAAAAAAATAAGGTCTTCACCTCAAGTCTAACCACTTGGAAATTTTCAAATATTCCTCTGACTCAGTTCTCAGTCCAGTTCAGTCATGTCCGACTCTTTGCGACCCCATGGACTGCGGCACACTAGGCCTTGTCCATCACCGTCTCCCGGAGTTTACTCAAACTCACGTCCATTGAGCCAGTGATTCCTCTAACTAGCTCAAGTTAAACTGAAAAATTTTTTAAATCTGATGACAAAATGCCTGAAAGGGCTAACAGTATCTCACACCAACACCTAAATGTTCTGACTGAAGATTTCCTCAGAGCAGTCATAGTCTTTAAACTTTTTTGTGTAAAGTCAATATCTCATTCCCTGCACAAAGATATTCTGAGTGCCTGCTGTAGGCCAGCACAGCTCTGGGTCCTGAGGGTAGGGCAGTGACCGAAAGAGAGAGGTTTCTCTGTGGAGCTTACAGGCAAGCAGGTAACTGTTAGGATGGTTTTTTAGAATATCCTGAGTATTCAATTCGAGAAGCTGGAAAGGTATAATAAAATACTCTCAGGAAAGTAAGAGAGAGGAATAAAGAAAGGGTAAAAAATTTATGAAAGAAAAATCAAACAGAATTGATAAAATTAAGGTCTGATCAGACTGCTAGGTTGACTAAGAAGAAAAGACACAAATCATGAAAAAGTATCCTTAGAAATGGCAAAGGGAATGATACAGAGAAGATTATACAGATTTTGCGCAAATGACATGTATAATACAATGTCAAAATTGTTTTGGAAACAGGTAAATTAGAAAGCTATTATGGATAAAATGGAAACATTACTAGAAATACATAAATTACCTAAGTTGACTCAAGAAGCGGTAGAATAACTGAGGGGTCCAATAACTATAGAAGAAACTGAAAAGATTGTTCAGGATCTAATCACCAAAAACACATAAATACCTAAATGATTTCAAAGTAGAATCTGACAGTGGTACTGATGAACCTATTTGTAGGGCAGCAATAGAGACGCAGACATAGAGAACAGACACAGTGGCGGGAAGGAGATGGTGGGACGAATTGAGAGAATAGCATGGAAACATACATTACCGTACATAAAACAGACAAAAAGTGGAAATTTGCTGTGTGACACCGAGAGCTCAGCCCAGTTCTCTGTGACAACCTAGAGGGGTGTGATGGGGAAGGGGACGGGAGGCAGGTTCAGGAGGGAGGGGACATATGTATACCTGTGGCTGATTCGCGTTGATGTATGGCAGAAACCAGCACAATATTATAAAGCAATTATCCTCCAATAAAAATAAATAAATAACTAATTCACAAAGTAGCCCTCAGAGGCAGGAGGAAGGCCCTGCCTGCCATGGATGCTGAATGTTACTGAATGATCTTCTACATCTCTTGAGATGATTGTATGATTTTTCTTGTTTGTTTCATAAATATAGTGAGTTATATTGATTGAATTTTAACATTAAATCAAAATTTCATAATCAAAAAGAAGTAGAGGCTAACAAAATTTCGAGGACCGATATTTTTACTTAATATGTAGAACATAAAGATGGAAAGAGACTCTTTGGCAAGGCTGGCATACCAAAATCTGATACAAAAAAAAAACACTGGAATTATAATTACAGGACTTTAGATGCACAAAGAATGAGAAGGCTCAGGCACAAACTGCCTGGAAGGAGTGTTACAACTGGAGGCACTATGTGTACTCACTTGAGCATATGCGTGGCCTGTCACCCAAACCCAGCTGCGGGGACATCTCATATACTGTGGTCCTGCCCTCCCATCACTTCTTATATCTATAATTTCATGGAGTATTTCCTATAGCAAATTGACAGGGGAGGAAAAGAACCAAGCAGAGTTTACACACAGCTTGTCCACTGAAAGTGGACTCCTGTGGTCCTGCTGTCCCATTCAGAGGTGGCCCCAGAAGAGGATGGGGAAGAGAAATCTTATCAAGGGCAAAAGTTATAACATTGTATCTTATTGGTCACTTTCCTTGAAGGCAAGATAGCCTGAAGAACAGATCTCCATTGGTTCACGAGCAGTAGTTAATGGTCTGGCCAAATGATCAGGGGCTTGGAAAGAACAAGAGTGGAGATTGGTGACCATGTGGTCCGTGAAAGATAATGTGGATAGAGTTGTCAGAACTGACCCAGAGGCAGAGCCTACTGTGTCTCACGTAGATGCTCTCCAAAATGCCCTCCGTATGGAGGAAGTTCTCAATAACCAGGTGGACACGGTCACCCACCCAGTGGGTGAGCTGACGTCTATCAACTTCTTTCCCCAGCTAGTCCTGGGCCTGCTCAGGAATAAAGTGTCTTTGGAGGCAGGAACAGAGACCACCTGGTCGAGTAGGTGGTCTAACAGCCATTCCAAAGCTGAAGCAGCCACTGCTGCTGACATGGGCCTAACTTTCAGCAGTACAGACCAAGTCTGCAAGTCTGATATCACACTACAGTGGAGAGGAATAGTCAACTCTATGATAGAGAGTCGCTTATATTGGACTCCTTCCATCATGGAGGAACAGTGATTTGTCCTCACTGGAATAAATATGGATATTGGAGTTGAATAGACATTTTCTTTCCTTCATGCTTCCATCAGGACTGACATCAGTGGACTTCATAAATACCATCAGAACAACCCATACAATACTGCTTCTGCCCAAAAACTCACTGTACAGCCAAAGAATGAAGCCATGGGCCCATGGTCATGGGATTCACAGGTCTTATCATACACAGGAGAGCTGGCCTGAGAGAAGACTAGAGCAGACAGTTAAAGGATCAGTCACAGTACCCTGGTAGACAACACTCTGTGAATTTGGGTTACTGTCCTCTAGGATGCGGTGTATGAGCTCAACCAGCAACCAACTTATAGGGATCAGTTGACAGCAATCCTGGAACCATGTATGAATGTGGGCATGGCACGCGTCACCACTCCACCAAACAATCTCCTTTCAAAAAATTTGCTTTTTGTTTCCACATCTCTACACCTGCTGGTTTAGAGGTTTTGATATGCAAAGGAGCACAGCTTCTATCTGGAGACACACAATGGTTCCACTGAATAGGAAGTGAATACTGCCAACCAGCCATGAGGGGCTCTCATGCCAGCGGATGAACAGGCCCAAGGGAGATCGTGGTGTTAGCTGGAATGATTGATTTACAAGTGTGCTGTCCAATACTGTAGCCACTAGCCACCTGTGGCTATTATATTTCAATTTCATTTCAACTAAATTAGAAATTCAGTTTCTTCAGTCACACTAGCCACATTTCAAGTGGTCAGTATCCATACATGGCTATGTGTGTGTTGCTCAGTCATGTCAGACTCTTTGCAGCCCCAGGGACAGTAGCCATCCAGGCTCCTCGGTCCATAGGATTCTCCAGGCAAGAATTCTGCAGTGGGCTGCTGTGCCCTCTTCCAGGGGATCTTTTCGACCCAGGGACTGAACCCACATCTCCTTTGTCTCCTGAATTGGAAGGCAGATTCTTTACTACTGAGCCACCTGGCTATAACATATGGCTATTGGCTACCATTTTACCCAGAGAAGGTGTGGAACGTGTCCATCATTGCAGAAAGTTCTACTGGACAGCACTGACTGACAGTACTAACGGGTACTAAAGGGTAATGGGGAGGTCATTACAATAGTACATGAAGAAATGAAGTTGACTCTCAGGAACCCTCTGCTCTCCCTGCTAGTACTGCCATGCGTAGCTTCCAGTATGGGCGCAAGATTGCAACAAAGATGTTAGGCAAGACCACTAGGGCCCAGACCTCTCAGGAATGATGGCCTAGGCCACTCTGACACATGGCCTAGAATCCCTGCCAGATGAGGTGTTGGCCAAGGGCAAAGTCAACATGCAATAAATGGTAGAGGAAGGAGGTTATACACCCGAGTCAAGACACAGAGCCCCGTATTCTCTACCATATTTCCTTCCCTGCTCTGCCATCTATATATTTATATACTTTAATGAATTTCTCTTGTATTTCCCTTTAGTCCACGCTTGTGTATATTGTTTGCAGAGTACTGAGATAGAATTGGGACAGAATTAGAGAAGGAATGGACCTTGCCCAGAACTTGGAGTTGTTTAGAGTAACTGATAAGAGAGTGAAGATATTTTCAGTTTGCCAGACTGGATTTTTTTTTTTTTTTTTGCACTTCAGCATGGAAAGAAGTCTGAATTCGAGTAGGACTTGGTTGGTTTTGTTGGCTTCCCAGAGTGTGGCTCTTCCAATAGTTTTCCAGTGTTAAAGTAGAGTTGGTTTTTGTTGTTTGCAAACAAAGCCTCTGACTGGTACAGAAATATAAATATTGACAAGGAATAGACCACATGGCTAGTTGCAGATGACACGCTTGTCTTCCTAGAAATTCCTAGAGAATAAGCAGAAGAATAAATAAAGAAAAGAAAAAAACCACAAGAAATAATTTACTGTGGTGACCAGATACAGAATTGCTTTTGTATTTATCAGCTTCATTCTGGAAGGAAATGTGATCTTTAACATTTTTTGAGATAAAAGTAAAACCAGACCCAGAAGGCCTTGAATGTCAGACCATTTTGTTCTGAGGAGCCTGAGAAGGTGTGAGAGAAGTGAGTCCTGTGTTAGGAAGCCAAACACAGGAGTGCGTGGGAGGGTGGGAGCTCCCTGGGCCAGGCCTGTTCCTCTTGCGAGGTGCCTGCTGCCGCTGCTGCTGCTGCTGCCGCCCGGGGCTGGGGCTGGGCTGGCTCAGATGGAGAGCAGCACGCTGCAGTGCACTCCGGGGGGTCCACGAGGTCCAAAGGGCTGGACAGAGCAGGGTGGGGGAATGTGAGTCCATGCAGCCCCCCGGGCCACAGCATATCCAAGTTTTGTGAGGCCCTAAGCTTATACAGCCTCAGACATGCAGATGATACCCTTCTCATGGCAGAAAGTGAAAAGGAACAAAGAGCCTTTTGATGAAGGTGAAAGAGGAGAGTGAAAAAGCTGGCTTAAAACTCAACATTCAAAAAATTAAGATCCTGGCATCCGGTCCCATCACTTCATGGCAAATAAACGGGGGAAATGTGGAAACAGTGGCAGATTTTGCTTTCTTGGGTTCTAAAATCACTGCGGACGATGACTGCAACCATGAAATTAAAACACACTTGCTCATTGGAAGAAAAGCCATGACAGACCTAGGGAGAATATTAAAAAGCAGATACACCACTTTGCCGACAAAGCTTTGTCTAGTCAAAGCTATCATTTTTCCAGTAGTCGGGAACAGACGTGAAAGTTGAACCATAGAGAAGGCTGAGCACAGAAGAACTGATGCTTTCCAACTGATGCTGGAGAAGACTCTTGAGAATCCCTTGGACTGCAAGGAGATCAAACAAGTCAATCCTAAAGGAAATAACTGGAAGGACTGACGCTGAAGCTGAAACTCCAATATTTTGGCCACCTGATGTGAAGAGCTGACTCAATGTAAAAGACCCTGATGCTGGGAAGGATTGAAGGAACAAGGAAAAGAGCACAGAAGGGGCTGAGATGGTTGGATGGCATCACCAACTCAATGAACATGAACAAGCTCTGGGGGATACTGGAAGACAGGGAAGCCTGGCATGCTGCAATCCACATGGTCACAAAGAGTGGGACATGACTGAGCAACTGAAAAACACCAAAGCTTATACAATTGGAGGCCTTCTAAAAGGAAAACTAATACAATTTATAAGTACAAAATCAGGGACAAACATAAATAGTTACTTAGAATGAGAAAAGAAATCAAAACAACTTACAGATAAGAAAAGCTGATCTACCACAAATATCACAAAATCCCCCCACAGAGCATAATGTTTTTAATATTCTATATTTTTAATGTGCCTAGCACATCTCTTAATACCTTGTTTTCCTTGACTCTTGACTACATACCTTTTGATGGCCTCTTCATATGACAATAGTATATAGTGTATGGCATTTGCTATAAGGAGAACAGAAAGATAATTCAGTGTGTCCCCTGGTGTGGTAGACAATTTGTGATTTTATTAATAGTTTAGGGACGTTTCTTTCAGTTTCACATCTTTTTGGTAAAGTTGTAAATTTTTAGGATTGTTTTCAAATTGGGGGAAACTTCTATCCCACTTCATTTATACACGAGCTGTAAGCTTTCAGGGTATCTTAAGAACTCTAAACTGATGGCTCGTTACCCAAAGCAATTCCGATGCATTCGCAAATTGCTACTACATTGCTTTGAGCTACACAATTGTGTAATGAAATTTCTCTTATGCTCCATACACTGTACTTATTGATGAGTGTGTGCAGGAGTTTTGTCATTGCAATCCTCATTTCTCTAGGCTGTCTCATTGTATTGGTAGCAATTTTGTGTGCCATTTCATCTGGAACTTCCAGGCCTTATCAGGACACAATGCATTAGTTACATGATGCATTAGTCAGCCCAAAATGTGATTCCATATATTGGGATGAGTAAAACATGCAACTTCACACACAGAGCACCCCTTGTTTGTAGGACTGCTACAGTGCTCAAGTCCTACAGACAATTGACTTCTGATACGTTTTATTTTGCATGAATCCCATTAAAGAGAAACAAAATGTATAGTACATTTAGAATTGTATATGCGGCATTACTGAGTATATTCTTCAACAGGAGGGATTTCCATTTTGACTGGGCATCCATGAGAAATGAATCTATTCTCTGGTGGTGGAAGAATTTTCCCCAAACTAGTTTATGGCTCTGTACCCTTTATACTCCGTTCCTTCTCCACAACCTTCCAGGGCTGGGTGTAGACACATCCATGTTTCACTGTGGCCTCTGGGCTGCATCTTCATGTCCTGATAACGAGTGAGTCCATGTGGTGGGCATTGGTGGTTAGAAGAATTATTGCCAGAATGATTAGCAATATACAGAAGTGACTATACACAGAAGTGACTGTAAACAACATAAATATATCCACTAAGTCAAATAAATTGTATCTCAGACTCAGCTTCCCCTTAACCAGATCCCAAAGATGCCCATGGCCGTACAACATCATCCAACTCAAGCGGAAGTAAGACAGAGACCTTACGGTGGAAGAGATAGTGGTCTTAACGGAATCATTTCACTTTTGTAAGTTTCACAGAAACATTTATGACCAGGTAAATGCATTGCTGGGCTGCCTCCCAGGGCTTTGGAGGAAGCCTGTGCAAACGAACTTAATTAACATCACAGAATAGCTTCCTTCAGGAGCTGAGGGACCAGGGAACAGTCCCATTAATCATTCCTCTCACCAAAAAAGTACACCGCAGTCCATACAACACCCCTCAGGCTCACGCCTTCATCTTTCCTCACTGCCACCTCTCAGGCAGACACTATCGGTCCCGGTCCATAGATGAAAAACAGAAGCCAAGAGAGGAAGGACCCTTGGCTACCGTCACACAGTTGGCAGGTGACAGAGCCCAGCTGTTGTGGCCCAGTCCAGAGCTCAGGCGCTGCACCAGTTCCTGAACTGTCTCATTTGCCCCCGTAGTCATCTTGACAGGAGGCCAAGGACGGGGTCGTACCTCTATTTTATAGAGGTGGGAGCCTTCATAATCACTCCTCATACGCACACTGACAGGACAGTTGACAGGACATTTTCATGCTCAGGAGTTTATTTAACTCGCAGCAGTCTGCAGAGTGTTATCCTCATTTTTCAGCAGAGGTTCATGGACATCACATGGCCTGATGAAGGCCCAAATGCAAGGCTATAGGAGGAGAGGCACTGGAAACCAGGTCTCCCCACTCCTGGTTCAAGGCTCTTTTCACCACCCTTTGCTTGTTTCCCCTTTTGAGACCAAAGGGACCTCAGAGCATCATCTAGCCCAATCCCCTTGTCCCATAAATGAGAAGCTGAAGCCCAGAGAGAAGGGACTTGCCCAGGTCACACAGGAAGTGGGCAGAAGCTCCTAACCTGTCCAGTTTGTCTCTCTGCCTCTTTTCTCCAGGCGTTGTAGAGCCATCGTCTGCCCCTCCATGTCTAGGACAGCCTGCTGCAGGTTGGCTCTATAACCTCTGAGTCATCAGGCAACAGCCATACCAAGCAAGCCTATCACTGCAGTCCTGCCCAAATCCCTCTTCTTTGAAACTTGTCTCTAACCACAGCCCCTATTGAACAGGGAGAAGAGGCTCAGGCAGCCATGTCTGTGCTGAGTAACCCCCCATCCAGTTTTGAGCAAAGCTAGACTGAGTTTGGCTCTGGTGCTGGCGCTTGAATAGGTGGGGAGTCTAAGTGATGGAGAAGAAGCCAGACAGAAACAAGTGCAAAGCTCCCTGGCAGAAAGGCAGAAGCGTGAGTAAGAGATAACCCACTGTCCCATAAGTTTCCCTATCACATGATTCCTAGTACTACTGGGTCCAGGTTATTTTTCTGTATGATACATTAGCACACTTTCACCTCGGAGTCTGGTAAGTGGGTTTTTGCACCATGCATTTCAGACATCATAGAATTAGTTTTTAAGCAAGTTTAATGGGTAATACCTTCCTTCTTATGGTTCACAAATCAAAACAAAAAGGCAAACATTCTGAAGTCGTGCTTCCACCCCTGTCCCTATACACCTAATTCCTTAGCCTCAGAGGTAACCGCTTTTGTAATTTCTGGTATATCTTTTACAGCTTTCTTTATGCAGATATAAGCAAATGTGAATATATACTTCTTTCTCCCCAATTCTCTTCCTTAGGCCAAGGTAGCATACTATATATATTGTTCTGTATTGCTGTTTTCCCTTAATTGTCATGGCAATCATTACATATTGTAAAGTGATACAATTGTTTCGTTTACAACCAAAGCCACAGCTTACATCAGGTTCACTCTGAGTGCTGTACGCTTTGTGGATTTGGGCAAGTATATAATGGCATGTATCCACCATTACTGTATCGCACAGAGGAGTTTCACTGCCTCAAAAATCCACTGTTCTTAAGACGACACAGTGGATGCAGAGCCAGGATTTCTCTCTAAGATATTTGACCCCAAGACCAGGCTCCTTCCACTGATTGGAGCAGCGCTGTCTCCACTCTGGTATTAGAAATGAACAGCTTTCACAATGGTTCTTTACTCTCTCTTCTATCCTCTGAGAAACAGACTGGGGGTGTTGACAAAGCTGGGCCCAAAAGATGGAAAAGAGCAATTCTCCTGCAGTGTGAGGCATGGGAGGCAATACTTGTCTGTTTCGGTCTGCATGCATGCACCAGGGCACAGCTAGCAAGGTCAGTAGGTCTTATGAGAGTCAATGGGGCTGTCCTTGACTTTTCAGTGCTCCAGCATCTTCATATGTGTGGCAGCCTTAAAACCACCAGAATCGCATATGATAGGAGCTCCTAGCCCAGGAAGAGCCACACTGTTCAACCTACAGACGTACTAAGGTCCTCCCTAGGTCATGGGATAAAGAGACGCATAAGAAACGGGCTTATCGCAGTCTATCAGGACCCAGTGCGGCAAGTGGTTTTGAAACGGAACAGGAGACTCCTGAGGCTTCCCTGGTGGCTCAGTGGTAAAGAATCCGCCTGCCAGGGCAGGAGACACGGGTTCAACCCCTGGGTTGGGAAGATCCCCTGGAGAAGGAAATGGCAACCCACACCAGTATTCTTGCCTGGGAGATCTCATGGAGCCTGGAGGACCATAGTCCATGGGGTTGCAACGAGTAGGCCAGGACTTAGTGAGCAAACAACAACAAAGGACCCTATTGTCCTTGCCCCTATGTCCTCTATCTGCCTTTTGTCTGTGAAAAAACTTTAGCCAAAGAATAAGTTTAATCAGAGAAGCAAGAAAATGCAGAAACAAAGGAAAACCGTTAAAGGAGACAGAATAATAATAACGTAGTCATTAATAGCCAAGGACCTTTAATTCCTCCTCAAGGGCTATAGATAATATTCTGAGCCATGTCCTGTAAACTGTCTTATGGATACGGAAACCCCCACCAGGTAGAGAAATTAACGTGATGACTGACTGTAGCCATGACATAAGCTGCCACAGGTCCCAGAATTGGTCTCAAGGAAATGGAAACAAACCAACCCTGGAACTGAAGATTAACTGTGCTTAAAACAATCAAGATGACACCGGTCAGACCAGCAGTGACCAATTTCAAAATGACTGTCAGAGCTGACTGTGCTGTTTCTGCATGTAGCCCCCTCCCTCTCTCTGTAAAAGCTCTTGCTCCCTGATTCTCGGGTGGTGGATGGGCAGAGGGAATCAGCCTCTGTACAGCGGTTGGGCCCCCTCCACCCCAAGCTTGCCAACCTCCAAAATAAAGCAAGCTTTCCTTTCCACCAACCTGGCCTCTTCGTTGGCTTATGAGCAGCAAGTAGCCAGACCTGTGTTTAGTAACAGTTTAATGGAAGCAGGCATGGGGGGAGAGGGAGTTGTCAGCATTCAGGGAAGAGGATTTACCCCAGCTTGAGGGGGTAGATCAGAAAGATTTCTTGGAGGGGTTGCCTGAGCTGAATTTTGAAGGGTAAACAGTCCTTCAAGGTAAAGCTGGATGAGAGTGGGCATTCCAGTTCACATGTGTAACATATTCAAAGGCCGGGAGGGGAGTGAGGACAAGGCGGTGTTTTTGAAAACTGTTAAGTAGCTCAGTGTGTCCTGAGCCTCAGCCAGGGGCTTTGTTACAAAGAGTCATTCAGCCAAGCTGGAATTCCGTCTCTATTCAGTAGACAATGAGAATTATTAAAATCCTTTAAGTGAAGGTAAGGCATGGTCAGAGCTGCATTTTAGAAAGGTCATTCTGGGAGATGTCTTGTTCTAAATGGTGTCTAGAGAGCAGCCCCCATTACAGCCTTCTGCACTTCTCACCAGAAAAGCACAAAAATGCCAAACAATTTTGAAAATCAAAACTGACAGACAATCAATTACTAGCATCTGAAAGGCAAAACAATTGCTTGCCTGTGCTTCAACTAGGAAACAAAGCAATCCATTCGCATAAATAAAGATAGAAATACACTTAATTCTCCTGCAGTCCAGAGATCCAAGCTATCTAACAACTAGAAAATTGGGCAGCTGCCCCTGGGCTGTAAATGGGATGGGTTTTTTTTTTTTTTTTGTAAAGATATCCAGCACACTGTTAAATTCCTGTCCTTGCACCTACCTTTCTGCAACTAAATGAAGTTGCAACCCGAAAATAACAAAAGGAGAGAAGGTAGGGCAGCCTGAGGCTGGCACTTAGCCTCCTGAAGGTGAAGAATCTCAAGGTAAAGCACAAGGATGGATGGGGAGACCAGGTGATGATCCAGGACACTGCTTTTCACAAACTCCACTGATCCAGAACGGGAGACCAGACAATGGGAACAGAAGAGGATCCCTTTCCCTCATAGAATAAGAAGCTAGAGAAAGAATAGAAAACTGAGCTCAAGCGAAGTAGAAGGAAGGAAATACCAAGACCAAAAATGAATGAAATAGGGAAACAAATGATAGAGAAAAACAATCAATTAATTTAATCATTAAATTTAACAATGTTGCTGGAAACATTGTCTTTATGCAACTACCAATACTTCTACTAGCCAGTACCAGTTACCAGTACTTCTACTAACCAGCTACAATTTATGAAATTCAAAAATAAGACAATTCACAAGGACATCAAAAAGGCAACAAATATCTAGCAACAAATCTAAAGAAAAGTGTATAAGACTACACACATTACTGAGAGAAATGAACAAAGACCTAAATAAAGGAAGGGAGGGAAATACCATATTCATGGATTGGAAGATTCAAGAATATTCACAGATATATCAGTCTCAATAACCTAAAAACTAAAGACAACCCAAATGTTCTTCAACAAAAGAATGCATTATTTCATCTTGACATAATCATACAACTGAATGTATTCAGTGCTGAGAATGAATAAATGACTGCTACTTGCAGCAACATGAATGAATCCCATAAACACAGCATGGAGTGAAGGAAGCTAAACTCAGAAGAGTACATATCATATGATTGTATTTATAAAAAGTTAAAAAACAGACAAAACTAATCTATGGTGTTAGAAGTCATGATAATAGGAGATACTGACCAAGAAGGGCTATGAGAGAAGATTTCTGATGCTGGTCATCCTCTTTTTCTTGACCTGGGTGGTGATTTCACAAGTGTGTTCATTCTGTTAAAATCAAGCTGGGCTTTGTGCATTTTTCTGAATGCATGTTTTCATTCAGTAAACATTTTAATAACAATGAGATAATTTAGGAGAAGGAAACTTGTGATATAAAGAACTTACAAGGCTTCTCAAATGCCGTGATCCAGTCGAATTCTGTGTCATATGTGGACTCTGCTGCTCAGTAGTGGAGCTGAGCACTTTACTTACTCATTATTTAGTTCTCTCCAGTTAAATAGTGCTCTATGGAGTAGGTGTTATTCTTAACACTCACCCCACCCTGTTTTGAAGAGACTGCAAAAATCTGAATGAAAATATCAGCAAATATCATTCCTCATTTTACAAACAAGGAAACAGGCCCAGGGAGTTTAAAGTAACTTCTCCAGGGTCACATAATGACTGAGGGGTAAGAACCAAGAGTCAGTCTGAGCAGCCTGGCCCCAGGATCCGTGTTTCTTGTCACTTCACTGAATCAGCTTGTCAGCTGTTTCTCGTCTGTTCCACTCCTCTCTCAGTTCCTGGAAAAGTGTTTCTCAGGCTCCATAATTCATCCCACAATTTGTGTGGTATCTTTGCCATGTTTGATGACACTGAAAACAATAATGATTCCTATTGTGTTTCCCCACTTGCCCATAATGGACAAACTTTTTAAGAGCTTGGAACTCTGTGCCAGGAAAGCAGCTGAACAAAAAGTCTTCTGTATTTTTGTCAGTAGAAGCAGAGTTGTGAAGGGCAGCATAATGTGCATGCTCACTGACAAGAAACTTGCATAATGATTTTCTGCATCTTTAAATCTCTGAATCCATTAAGGCTCTCTAATTGGTATTGAGTAATACATCACGCGAATGGCAAGTATTATTCACATCTATCCCCTTGCTTCTCTTCATATAATCTTTTATCTAGGAAATGTTAAATTGTCTCAGTTATCTATGCATAAAACAGTTGGAATCCTCAGTGTATTCTCAGCTTTGTGAAATGTAAAAATGTAGAGAAAATTTTTTAAGGAAATATACCAAATTATTTACAGTGGTTATCTCAGAATCGTAACTTTTGGGGTTTTTTGTGGGGTTTTTTTTTTTTTTTTTGTATTCTGAAATTTTCTGCGTTGAATATATATCATCTTTGAAATAACAATTTTAAAATTAGCTTAAAGTATGTAAATTTGTATATAGTTAAATAATTGCAATGATGTCAACATATGTATGTAGTAAAAGACAGGAAGAAATTACTCATAATTCATTTTGTTCTGGATATAGAGCAGTGAGTTTTTGTCTTCCTTCTACCCTGTGAAATTTTCTAAATTTTTTTAATGGTCATTCTATCAGTCAAGATTCTTGAATGGGGATCCTTCCAAATAGGTAAGGGGTTCAAACGTGGGAAAACTAAAAAAAAAACCACAAATGTTTGCTACAAGCAGATATTATTGCTCTCTATCTATATATCTACGCTCAGTCGCTCAGTTGTATCCGACTTTGCAACCCTGTGGACTGTAGCCCGCCAGGCTCCTCTGTCCATAGGATTCTCCAGGCAAGAATACTGGAGTGGGTTGCCAAGTTCTCCTCCAGGGGATCTTCCCAACCCAGGGATCGAACCCGAGTCTCTCGTATCTCCTGCATTGGCAGGCAGGTTCTTTACCACTAGCGCCACCTGGGAGGCCCTATATATCTGTATCTACATTTTTTTCTCCTATGTCCCTAATGGGGCTGTGGAGCTGGTCTAATAAAGACACTAATCACTATAAGCAGAAACAGTTTTTACGCACAAAAAATAAATACATCGTTTCCTTTTTTGGTAAAACATAGCCACTTTGTGTCACACAATGTGAAATCAGAGTGCATTTTTCTTCATGTGATATAGATTAAGAAACAGAGTTGACTGGGGAAAGTTATCAGCTGAGAGTCAGTAAGAGAAGACATGCGTGCCCCAGCCTCCCCTCGCCCCCCCCAAATAGATGGGCCACAGTCAAGTGTAGCGGGACACACAGTGGGTCTGCATTTCTGGGGATGAACCTCAGCTCCTCATTTGCTCTTTTTCTACTTTACCAGGGGATAAAATCAGCCTGCTTGAGCATAGGGTAGTCAGAATTTAGGATGCCAGGAGTTATCCAGAAGGCTGGTTTTCCAGAAGGTAGGATTCTCCCATTGGGTAGAAGTGGTCAGTGAGGGAGAGTAGGAGTCATGAGGTCTAGGACTTGGCCTGGGTAAGGTGATAGGTGTGCTGCTCACTGATCTAAGAAACACAGGCAGAGGAGGGGCAGGTTCAGGGAAACAGTGAGTTCAGTTTGGGACACGAGGAGTCTGGAGAATATATGTCACCACCAGACAAGGTCAGGTCCCCATTATACACTCTCGTAGCACCCTGAACCTTTAAATTGCACACAGAAGATGCAGATTCGATCCCTGGTTCAAGAAGATGCCCTGGAGGAAGGCATGGCAACCCACTTCAGTTTTCTTGCCTGGGAAGTCCCATGGGCAGATTAGCCTGGCAGGCTACAGTCCATGGGTTTACAAAGAGTCGGACACAACTGAAGCATCTGAGCATGCATGCATCCCAACTGCAATAAGTCAATCGATACATGATTAGTATTGAACCTCCCTTCTGGACTGTGAGCTCCCTAAGGTCTTTGCCCAGGTCTAACCACTTCACTACTGTACCTCCAGCACTTGACATAGGGTCAGGCGCAGAGCAGAAAACTAGTAGATATGTGCTGAATGGATTAAAGAATATACCTGGAGCCATGCAGCAGGCTGTTGGGTACATGGATAGGAAACTGAAAGATCTAGGAGGAAACTCTAGATTCAGGAAAGCTATGCATTTGGGTGGGAACTGAACCCAAGGCACTGGGTCAGAGGGCTCAGGTCAGGTGAGAAAAATCCGAGAGCCTAAGTCAAAGTCCTGGGAAACACCATCATCCAAGAGGGCTCAGGAAGAAGAGCGGCTGGAGAGGAGGTGGAGAACTAAGTGGGAAGGGGGTGGAGAATTCTCTAGTGGTCCAGTCGCAACTCCACTGATGGATTCAAGTTGGGTCCACTTCTTGTCTATTGTAAATAATGCTGCAGTAAATGTGAGAGTGGGCTTCCCAGTGGCACTAGTGGTAAAGAACCCACCTGCCACCCCACTCCAGCACTCTTGCCTGGAAAAATCCCATGGACAGAGGAGCCTGGTAGGCTGCAGTCCATGGGGTCGGCTAAGTCGGACATGACTGAGCGACTTCATTTTCACGCATTGGAGAAGGAAATGGCAACCCACTCCAGTGTTCTCGCCTGGAGAATCCCAGGGATGGGGGAGCCTCATGGGCTGCCGTCTATGGGGTCGCACAGAGTCGGACACGACTGAAGCGACTTAGCAGTAGCAGCAGCCAACGCAGGAGACGTAGAGACACGGGTTCGATCACTGGGTTGGGAAGATCCCCTGGAGGAGGACATGGCAACCCACTCTAGTATTCTTGCCTGGAGAATCCCATGGACAGAGGAGCCTGACGGGCTATAGCTCATAGGGTTGCAAAGAGTCAGACACGACTGAAGCGACTTAGCACGCATGCACAAGTGATTAAGACTCCATACTTTCATTGTGGGGACATGGGTTGGATCCCTGGTCAGGAAACTAAGTCCCACATGCCACAAGGTGCAGCCAAAAAGAGAGAGAGGAGGGTATTCTGGAAGCAACAGGAGGAGAAATATTTAAACAGAGAAGTCAGTGGAATCAAATACTGGTGAGAGGCCTTGTGAGATGAACAACACCAATGCTTATGAAGCCCTTGGGTGCCAGGCACTGTTCTGACAGCTCTATGTGTCTTAACTTGCTTAATTCTCACAGGGTAGGCACTATCATCATGATCTGCCCCCCTTCCCACAGACAAGGGTACCGAGACACAGAGAGGTCACCGAACTAGTAAGTGAGAGGGCTACAGTTTGAACCCAGGCTCTCTGGTCTCCAAGCCTGTGCTCTTCCCTGTTACAGACACTGCCCCAGAAGAGGGGGAACAGATGGGTCATTGGTAACACTGGCAATTTCAGTGACACTATAGGGTAAAACCACAAGGCAGTGAGTTAAAAAAAAAAAAAAAAAAGTGAGTTGGAAGCAAGAGAGTACAGACCAGCAGGCCAGCCCTTAACTACAAAGAGTGGTCTGACTGTGTCACCTGGGGGCTCATTAGACATGAAGAATCTTGGGCCCAGCCCCATCTTCTGAAAGAGACCCTGCAATTAACAAGTTCCTCAGGTGATTCACATTCATCTGAAGTCTCATCGAGCTGATCTTTCAGAACTAGATGAGCTTTCAGGAACTTTAATGGAGAGAAGAGAGAAAGAAAAATGCAGTTTTTCTCTTTTGGTTGGAGAGACTGAAGCAGGTTGTAAATTTAGAATAGTGGTTTGCAACCCTGACTGCACATTGAAAACATGTGGTGTGCTGAGGCCAATGCCCGGAAGAAAGTCTGGTGGTCCAGGTGATCCTAATATGGGGGTCGTGGTAGGGAGGCTCACACAAGGGATCAAAGTAAGGAAGGACATGATGGAGGTGCAGGTGCCAGGGAATTAAGCCCTCCTCAGGTAACTGGGGCCCACTCCAGTGTTCTTGCCTGGAGAATCCCAGGGACAGAGGAGCCTGGTGGGCTGCCGTCTGTGGGGTTGCACAGAGTCAGACACGACTCAAGTGACTTAGCAGCAGCAGCAGGTAACTGGGAAGGTTTGAGGCTGAAGAAATGCAAAGATGTTTGGGGAAGGAAGAAAAGCATCACACTAAAGCCGAGAGAAACATTTTGGAGTATGGGGACCAGCAAGAAGATAGACTATCAAACCTAACTGTTAGGATTAATTGATTGATTGACTTCTTAAGTTTTAACTGGGATATGATGTAGCAAGAATGGTGCTTTTAAAACTGAAGTCAGAGGGTGTTCCTAGCCTGCTCAAAGCCTTGCAGTATCTTTCCATATGTCTTACTAGGCCCTTTAGGAGCCTGGTGGGCTGCCGTCTGTGGGGTTGCACAGAGTCAGACACGACTCAAGTGACTTAGCAGCAGCAGCAGGTAACTGGGAAGGTTTGAGGCTGAAGAAATGCAAAGATGTTTGGGGAAGGAAGAAAAGCATCACACTAAAGCCGAGAGAAACATTTTGGAGTATGGGGACCAGCAAGAAGATAGACTATCAAACCTAACTGTTAGGATTAATTGATTGATTGACTTCTTAAGTTTTAACTGGGATATGATGTAGCAAGAATGGTGCTTTTAAAACTGAAGTCAGAGGGTGTTCCTAGCCTGCTCAAAGCCTTGCAGTATCTTTCCATATGTCTTACTAGGCCCTTCGTGATCTGGCTTTGCTGACTGCATTCTCTGCTTTCCACTGACCTCCTGCAGACTAGGCTCTTTAAGGTTCTTTTTCCTACTGATCCCATTTCTGCCTCAGGGCTCTTGTACTTACTATTCCCATCTTTGGTTCTTCCTCTAAATATGTTCTTCTTCTAAATATTCATACAGCCTGCTCCCTAACTTCAGCTGGGTCTCCTTTCATGTGCTCTCAGAAGACTTCTCTCATCACTCGCTATGCCTCTCCTCTGAATTCTTTTCTTTTTAAAATATTTATTTTATTTTTAATTTTTGATTGGGCTATAGTTGCTTTTCAGTGTTGTGTTGGTTTCTACTGTACAACAACATAAATCAGCTATATATCCTCTCCCTCTTGAGCCTCCCTCACACCCACCCACATCACACCCCTCTAGCTCATCATAGAGCACCAGAGCTGAGCTCCCTGTGCTAAACAGCTGCTTCCCACTAGCTAGCTATTTTACACATGGTGACCTGCCTCTTGAGAAACCTGTATGCAGGGCAGGAAGCAACAGTTAGAACTGGACATGGAACAACAGACTGGTTCAAAATAGGAAAAGGAGTACGTCAAAGCTGTATATTGTCACCCTGCTTATTTAACTTGTATGCAAAGTACATCATGAGAAATGCTGGGCTGGAGGTAGCACAAGCTGGAATCAAGATTGCTGGGAGAAATATCGATAACCTCAGATATGCAGATGACACCACCCTTATGGCAAAAAGTGAAGAACTAAAGAGCCTCTTGATGAAAGTGAAAGAGGAGAGTGAAAAAGTTGGCTTAAAGCTCAACATTCAGAAAACTAAGATCATGGCATCCCGTCCCATCACTTCATGGCAAATAGATAGGGAAACAGTGGAAACAGTGGCTGACTATTTTTCTGGGCTCCAAAATCACTGCAGATGGTGATTGCAGCCATGAAATTAAAAGACGCTTACTCCTTGGAAGGAAAGTTATGACCAACCTAGACAGCATATTAAAAAGCAGAGACATTACTTTGCCAACAAAGGTCCATCTAGTCAAGGCTATAGTTTTTCCAGTAGTCATGTATGGATGTGAGAGTTGGACTGTGAAGAAAGCTGAGTGCCGAAGAATTGATGCTTTTGAACTGTGGTGTTGGAGAAGACTTTTGAGAGTCCCTTGGACTGCAAGGAGATCCAACCAGTCCATCCTAAAGGAGATCAGTCCTGGGTGTTCATTGGTAGGACTGATTTTACAGCTGAAACTCCAATACTTTGGCCACCTGATGTGAAGAGCTGATTCATTTGAAAAGACCCTGATGCTGGGAAAGACTGAGGGCAGGAGGAGAAGGGGACGACAGAGGATGAGATGGTTGGTGGCGTCACTGACTCAACGGACATGGTTTTGGGTGGACTCTGGGAGCTGGTGATGGAAGGGAGGCCTTGAGTGCTGCGGTTCATGGCACTGCAAACAGTCGGACACGACTGAGTGACTGATCTGAATTAAGAGTATATATATGTCAGTGCTACTTTCTGAATTATTTTCTATCACTACTCAATATCGTGTCATAAACCCACCTGCCTATTTGTTTAAGGTCCTCCTCCTCTATCAGAAAGTGAGCTCCATGGGGGCAAGGATTTGTCTTGCTCACTGTTAAATACTCACCACCTGGAACTGTGAGGCACAGAGGTGGTACTTGCAAAAGGTTTAATGAATGAATAGCTTCCTGCTGCTGCTAGTGCTAATCAATAGAAGTTCGAGATGAAAAGGTGTTGCTAAGAGTGCCTGGAGAAGGTGATTAGCTAGGGAGACTGTAGAGAACAAGATGATTAAGGACAAGCAAATGGGCATCTTTAAGGAGAGCGTGCAGGGTTGTAATGGCAGGTAAGACAGTAAACAGTTTTGTGTGTGGCTGAGAATGTGGTTTCTGTTCTCCACCACCTACTCTCTGTGTGGCTCTGGGTAAATTTGTTAATCTTTCTAAGCCTCAATTACCCACCAGTAAAATGAGGCTGATAACCATAATGCATGCATGCATGCTAAGTCACTTCAGTCGTGTCCAACTCTGTGTGACCCTACAGATGTCAGCTCACCAGGCTCCTTCCTCTGTCCCTGGGATTCTCCAAGCAAGAATACTGGAGTGGGTTGCCATTTCCTTCTCCATAATACCTTCCACCTAAAGGTTGTGATGGAAATTAATTGAGCAAATGGTCATAAAAAGCCTAGCATGGGGTAAGCTCTCAATACTTGTTAATTAATATGATCAAAGAGGGTGAAACGTTGCAGTATGAAACAATGTTTATGTAATTTTGCTAAATCTTGTTCCCCTTTGGAATAGTCTACCCAGGAATAGACTCGATGTATCTTGTCCACAAACCACACACATACATGAAAATGTCTCCGCCTTGCCAGCCCCATCACTAGCATTTTCTCCTTTCCGATGACTCTTCTGAGAGCTAGCCTACGGCTTGACACAATAAGTTCTCCATAATTATTTGTTGATGTTCATTGCACCGCTCCCAGACAATGCTTAGGTGTTACTTTGTCAGGAAAATCTCAGTGTGGAGTGGGAGATAATTAGTTGTCTCTGACTTCCTTAGGAGAACGAACTAGGTAGAAAGATGGCGTTCTTCGGGCTCTGAATCACCTATAAGCCTGACCTGGCAAACGTAGCTCAATAGGAAGGGACTGGGTTTGGTCCTCTGGAACTTCCCTAGTGAACCATCTGCATCCCAAGGGCGGCCAGAGGCCAAGAAAGGGCGCTGAGCTTTCGTCTCCTTTAAGAGGTGTGGCCTCGCTGTAGCCACCACAGGAGTGATTGGCTGAAGCTGCCTGTCCCGGGGCGGGACCCGGTTGCTAGGGAGCGGAGCGGGGGCCCCACGGAGACTGCGGCGGCTGCGCGTAGGAGCGAGGTGCTTGCTGGGGCTGGGGTGCGCGACGGCGCCGGGGGCTGCGGTGAACGCCTCGCAGGCCGTGCAGTTCCCTGTGGGGAGGCGCCGTCGCCATTGCCACCTCGCTCGGTGAGCGCGTCCCGCTCGCCGAGCAGGGCCGCAGCCGACCGCCGGCACCATGGGCCAGTGTGGCATCACCTCCTCCAAGACAGTGCTGGTGTTTCTCAACCTCATCTTCTGGGTGAGCGTGGCCAGCGGGCGGGAAAGGGCGAGGGGCCGGCGGTGCGGCCCGAAGAGGCCTCGGCTGAAGCGCCGGTGAGGACCCAGCGAGGACACAGGCTGGGTCGCGCGGCTGGCGCTGAGGAGGTGGGGGAGAGGCGGGAGCCTGCGGCGGAAACCCGGGAGGGCCTGGCCCCGGAGGCCGCTTCGCTTTGGTACCTCCGCGGCCGGGACGAAGACTCGGGGTGTGGAGGGCGATGAGGAGAAACCCTCGGGGGCTTCTGGCGGCCTCCCTCCCGGGCCCAACGCCCGGGCCGGCGGGCTCTGTGCCAGGAGCCCGGCGCTGAGAGCCGCCCCCCCCTCACCCCCCCGACCTCCCCCCCGAGCAGCCTGCTGGACGGAGAGCTCACATTGCAGATTCTTTCAGGACATCAGGCTCGAAATAGGATATNTAGTGTATGTTCTGTCTCTTATACACATCTCCCTCACCCCCCCGACCTCCCCCCCGAGCAGCCTGCTGGACGGAGAGCTCACATTGCAGATTCTTTCAGGACATCAGGCTCGAAATAGGATATTCCCCAAAGGGTCGGGCTCCACTTTCTTTGTCAGGGCCCGGAGCCCCCGCGGCTCCACTGGCAGCCCGGAGGCGAACCAGCAAACGGTGCAGAAGTGCGGGGACGCTTCCGACTCAGGCGTGAGGAATTTTGCCTTAGAGCTCTTTGTGTGTGGAGAACTGGTCGACTGGTTACCAGCCCAGAAAACGGAAAGGTTTCAACTTGAGAAGCTAAATAATCCTGTGACCAGGAAAATCAATCTTATTTGTTTGGTCATGGGGGTGGGTAGCCTGGGATTATAAACCTTGGTTAAATATGACTCGTGTGTCACAAGGTCTAGAAAGCGATGAGTTCACTTTCAATAAAAGGTGGCTTATGAATTTTTTTGGACACGCCCCCAAAGAAAGGGCCCTTTATAAAGCACTTCATCTTACTTCAGGTCCTTATCTCGTCAGGGACTTTTGTAATAACCTGTGTTATTCCTGTCAGCCTCTCCACCCTCTAGTTCATCTGGACCTTGCACCCGGATAAATCTTATAAAGCTTTTCTTCCTTCACATCATTTTACTTCATTTAAAAAATAAACACACACCCCTCCCCCAAAGCTGGTATTGCAACCAAAGTCCTCAAATCATCTTTTCCTTCCTCACGATTGACCGTGTTCTTAAACACCTGGACACACTTCTCTGTCCCCAGTCTTCAGGACACTTCTTGAACATTTCCACTTCCCATCCTTTTGAATGTCTCCATTCAACTCTTTGCCACAAACATACCTAAATTGGAAAGAATCCTTTCCTTCTTACAATCGGTTCCCTTCTCCCCCTGCAAAGAATGAAACTTTTCATATCCTGACTGCTGTAGCATAAAAGAATAATTACACATCACAGGGCACTTGCCACACACATCTTTTGCCGTAGTCTTTCAGGGTATGGTGTGATGAAAAGAATCCGGACTGAGAGTACTGTTCAGGATCACCCACGTGACATCAGGATTCCATGATTTCTTCTTTTCCATTTAGAGCAGTGTTTCTTATACTTTAGTTTGACTTAGAAGCCTTTTTAAATGGTGAAAGAATCTCCTAGTATCTCCAGATGAGAAACACTATCAGATAAGATTCTTAAGTGTAGACTTAGCTTTGTATCCTTTACAGTCCCTTATTATTTTTATGGGCATACAGTTTGATTTTGAAGAAGAATCTGTGTACTATCAGGTGACTTCTAGGCCTTTCAAGCTCAGGGACTGGAATTGTTAAAATACTGGAAATACAGGAATCATTTTCTTTAAATGATTAAATTTTCATTTAAAATTGCAGTTTATTCAGAGATTCATTCATCTTTAGAAATTATATAAGTATATGTACTATTATTGGCACTTAGTGAAGAAGCTTATGTTGAACTTCGGTTGTGCTTTTCATGGTGGGTTCTTGCCAAGGCTGAGGTTAAACACCCTTTATCTAGGTTAGAATAGTAAAATGTTTGTGAGGTAAGCTGTGATGAGGAAGTTAAGCAGACATGTAGGGGAAAAAAATGTGGCACAGAGCAGGATTCATGTAACATAACTAAGAAGGAAGCAATATTAGATGAGTCTCCCACAGAATTAGTAGTTTAGGGACCAACTGTTGGAATCTGATGATGTTGGTAATCATAACTAATTTGAGTGCTTTTTATACCTAGGCACTGTGCTAAGCACTTTAATGGAAGAAAGCCTCCTAACAGCCTCATTTGTCAGGGAATATTATGCTTCTCTTACAGATGAGGACATTAAAGTTTACTTAAAGTGGCACACCCAAGGTGGGGCAGAGCCAGCCTTCAAACCCAGGGTGTCCTATACTCTAGAGCCTGTGATGTTAGAGCAAAGTATGATTTCAAAAGACTTGCAAAGGGGAAGGAGCTCTTTAGGCAGTGTTAGACTCACTTGCTCCAAAACATTTTAACCTTGTTCAGAACTTCCACCTGCATTTAAACTGGACTATTTAACTTGTCAGTTTAAAAAATTAGGTCATTATGAGGAAGTACATAGAACATGTTAACCTGTTCTTCCTGGTTTTTTATATTGCATTCTTTAGTTCTAATAAGTGTATTCTTATAAGTGGTCCGTTCCACCTTTTAATACCTTAATGTATATCAGTGTAAGAATAAGCATTCCCTACATAGAGCATCTCTTAACATTTATCTGGGTTCCCCTAGGCAACATTTCCCTCATAGCTCAGTTGGTAAAGAATCTGCCTGCAAACCAGGAGACCCAGGTTCAATTCCTGGGTCGGAAAGATCTGGAGAAGGAAATGGCAACCCACTCCAATATTCTTGCCTAAAGAATCCCATGGTCAGAGAAGCCTGGTACACTACAATCCATGGGGTTGCAAGAGTCCGACACAACTTATTTTTTAACTGTTGTATTGGCTCTTTACTATCGGCTGATTGTTTATAAGTGTTGAAGTTTAATTATTTTGGCAACATATTTAAACTCTGCCTCTTAATATCTTGATATCCTGGTTCAGTTGGCAGTTTGTTCAGTGAGTTGTGATGTGGAAATAGATATGTACTTGAAATGCTTAGAATCGGCATTACATGATATAACAGCCAAAGTTGTTAATGTTGACTTGGTATAGATTATTGTGGACAGTACAGTTTAAGAAAATTACTGTGGAAAGGCACAAAGGGGAAGCAGAGGTTTCTAAAGTTCTTAAGCTTGTCTTAATGGAAATTGAGAGCTCATCACCAAATTCCAAAATAGTAGGGCTTGTAGCGTGAAAGATAATTTTGGACAAGTGAAGGGATGTACAACTTGGATCTCTTTGTTTTTTACAGAGTGGCCTAGCTTTAAATGTAAGTGTATTAGTGCTAGACCCATGATGATTTTTGGAAGACAAAAGTGTTTAGTTACTAAATTTTGAAGGCTATTAGAATAGTCATTAACCTCTTCTCTAAATTGCACTTTTGCTCCAAGGTCAGACAAGAGTCTTAATTCAGTGGGTCATTTGATCTGACCTGGGAGGCCTCATCTAAAACAAGTTTAAATCAGTACTTGATAATTTCAGGTTTTATTCTCTTCAGTTAATTGAGTATTTAATTAAGTCCCATGTTATACAAATTACCTTTACTTTTTCTACCCTAGAAGAAGAGCTAGTTGGCTAGTGTTTATTTTGCTCACACATATCTTAGGCATTATAGCGACTGTAAGAGAAAGCTTTGTTCATGCTTGCAGAATTTCTAGTCTGGCACATCTGCTTAGGGTGTTGTTTTTCATCAATATGAAAGGCCATAGTAATGCTAAAACGGCTGTGGAGTAGGAAATACCACAAGGTTAAACACCTTTTAAAGGCTTTTGGAAACAACTTTAGAATGTGGCAGCTTCACTAACCCATTCATTCATATGAAATACAAATTCTATTTAAAAGCCTTATTTAAGCTTTAACATTTGTCTTAAAAAATTTTTGACTTTCATTTCCCTCTGTGAATCCATAAAATTGAGGAAATGTGCTTTGTTAAGCAGATACTACACAAATGTTTAAGCACCCACTTTTTGCTTATATTACTGATAAAGTGGTGGAAAAGTGAAGATCTCTGTTCTTACAGAGCTTTACAGGACAGACAGTTAAAAATAAGCAAGAAAAATAACAGATAGTGATATGTTATGCAGAGAATTAAGACAGAATGATGTGATAGAGTGATTAGGTGGCTGCTTTAGGTTGGCAAAGAAGTCTTCTCCAAGAAGGTGAAATTTAATCTGGAATATGTGAAGGAGCAGATGTTGGGGTGATTTGGAGGAAATGGCGGACATTTAAGACAAGGAACAGCCTACAGGCCCTAAGGTAAATTTGATGTGTTCAAATTACCAAAAGAAGTTTTAGCTATACCTTCATGCTTTTGTTTAAAAGATGAAAGTTTATAATGAAATATTTCATTATAAATGAAGAAAAACTGCTTGTCACACATCTCCATATACATGTTTTGTGTTTTCTAGCACATCTTGCACATTCAAGTTGAGAATATGATACTTTAAACTGGATCCTTCATCTCCCATCCTGGAATTTGTTTCTCTACCTCTTGTATTCCCGTCTTCATGAGTGACTGCTCCGACAAAGAATATGTCATTGGAGCACACCTTCAGCTAAGAGATTTCTTTTTTCATAGTTGTTTCTCAGTTCACTAGAAGAAAAGCAAGTTATGGTATATAACAGGAGACCTATTTCTTGTCTTTGACAGTTAAGAAAATGAAGTACTTCCAGTCTTACTGCAGTCTCAGGCATCTGTCCACTGGACCAAGTACCTTGTGGCTGGGAGTTATTAACTGAAAGAACTCAAAGCAAAGAGAATGTAGGAGGACTCTCTTTAATTGGCAATTTAAGAAATAGGTTGTTTATTACCTTTTTAGGGTATTTATCATGCTTTGAAATATTTTAATGAATTTATTCCATAAGATCCAACATTAGGAATTTTGCAAAAAATTTATTCCATAAAATTTATACTTGCATCAAACAAGTATACCCTAAGACTCGTTCACTCAGTAAATACTTGCTGAATATCTGTGCTTTACCTGTTTGAGGAATGCAAAAGGTATTGTTCCTGCTTTCTAATAGCTTGTAGGAAGAGGGGTCAGACAGACTGGCAAAATCATTTAATGTTCTATTGAATTTAATTTCTAGCTGCTCCTCTCCTTCCCCCTTCCACATGGACAGTCTCAAGTCTTCCTTTAAAAATGTCATCTCTTTCCTCCCTCCCCCTCTTTAATAGTTTGGTAGAGCCAGTAGCTGAGAAAAATTATTTGCATTAATGTATTTGTTTTTTACTTACTAAAAGGAAATCTGTAGTAAATGCTGACATACTGTATTTTACATTGTTGTTGCTATTGATTAAATACATAACCCAAGCAAAGGCAAACTCCTGTTATGAAGTTGAAACACCTCAGGCTCCAGTAGTAATAACTGACTCTTTACAGTTAGAGTAGGGTATGAGGATAGAGAGTCTCAAAGAAAAATGCATATTTAAATACTCTGAAAATACTCTTTCAGATGACCCCTGGAGCCTTGCAGTCTGAAAATATCTAATTTCCATGCTGTTACAATACTTTGACTGTGGCAGTTGCAGATCTCCAGTTTCACTGCAGCCTGAATGTTTTGGATTTTTCAACTGGGAGATAAAAATTGGATTAAATAGAAAAATTTTATTAAGCTAGATAAACAATGATTATAAAAAGTCAAATACAGAAAAAGTGAAAATAGGACAGAATTGAGGAACATGATCTTTGGAATATCTCCAGAGTAATGTTGGTTTAAAGGATTAAAATATTCTTTCTTTAAGAATAATGGCAATAATGATAGTGATATTGATAATGAAGGAAGAAGTGGCTTATTGTCAAAATTATACACCTCAAAGTAGGGTTTTGTTTTACTTGTCTCCTTGATAGGTGATATTTATGTCAGAGAAAAGATGTGTACTGAAATGATCAGAATTGTGTTAAGTAGTCAGAAAACATGTAAAGATGAGTCAAAGCCAGGCAGACCCAAGAAAAGTCATAAACAGGGAAGATTGGCAGAGGTGCCTAAAACATTTGGGATTGAAGAGATTCCTATTTTATGTTTTGGTTAAGGACAGATTTAAGAATTCATTTGTTAAAGAAAAACGAAGTCTCAATTTCAGATGCAGTTTTAAATATTGACTTTCATGATTCTGCAAATAATAAAGACACTGAAAAATATTTTAATATTACCATAATTTTGCCACCAAGAGACAACCAGTATTAACATTTTGGTGTTTATAAATATCCATGCATAAGTGTGTTTTTCCCCTAACATACCACAAGTGTGTTACTAAATTATGCTTCAACATATTTAAGGGCTATAATACAAATATATCTCTGGATGCTTGGGTTTTTTCTTTGTGTGTGTGTATGTATAGTATTCTTTTTAATTTTTATTTTTTTATTGAAGGATAATTGCTTTACAGACTTTTGCTGTTTTCTGTCAAACTTCAACATGATCTTTTGTTTTTGCTATTATAATTTTGTTATTGTAACGTTTTGATGAATACACCTTGTATAAATCTTTTGTTTCCATCTGACCTCCTTTCTAAAGAATAGACTCCTAGAAGTACAGTTAATAGGTGCAAAAGCATAAATGCTGAGGCTAATGATGTGTTGCCAGATTGCATTCCAGAAAGATTCTTCTTCTACTCCTGAGGGCTCTTCTCTCTGTATCCTTACGTATCTTTGAATACTGCTTGTCTTTATTATTGACCAATTTGTTATGGAGACAATGATATATTTAATAGCTTCCTATTCTCGGTTAAAATAGCTTTAATTTCTGTTAAGAGGATTTGAAATCTTTGCTATAGTCTTTTTTTTTTTCTTTTTCTTGAGTGATAAGAAAAATGTGCAGCACTGGACTTGGTAGAAGAATAATTCTGTTCAATGATATGAAGTATTTTATCAGAGTAAGTCAGAACCTAAACAAATATGTTTGACTAGAGAATGTTATCTTCAGTCCGTGGGGTCGCGAAGAGTCAGACACAACTGAGCAACTTCACTTTTACTTTTCACTTTCATGCACTGGAGAAGGAAATGGCAACCCACTCCAGTGTTCTTGCCTGGAGAATCCCAGGGACAGCAGAGCCTAGTGGGCTGCTGTCTGTGGGGTCGCACAGAGTTGGACACGACGGACGCGACTTAGCAGCAGCAGCAGAGAATGTTATGTAAGTAGTAGAATGATGAAAGATTTAAGGTGATTTTAGGAAACTTATGGCTTGAGGGTGGAGTTTGGGGAAGCTTTCAGAAATGCACTATATAGGGACCTACCTGGTGGTCCAGTGGTTAAGATTCTGCACTCCCAATGCTGGGGGCCCTATTCAATCCCAGGGAACTAGATGCCACATGCCACAGCTAAAGATTTCTTATGCCACCACTAAAGACCCAGCATGCTGAAACGAAGGAGATCAAAGATTCCACGTGATGTAACTAAGACTTGGCACAGCCAAATAGATAACTTTTTTAACTTGGGAGATAATTGCTTTACAATACTGTGTTGGTTTCTGCTGTACAGCAGCGTGATTCAACTCTAAGTATAGGTATATCCCCTCCCTCTGAAGCCTCGCTCCCAACCCCCAATCCCACCCCTCTAGGTTGTCATGGAGCACTGGGCTGAGCTCCCTGTGTTATGCAGCAGCTTCCCACCAGCGATCTGTTTACACATGATAGTGTGTATGTTAGTGCTCCTCTCTCAGTCACCCCACCCTCTTCCCCTCATGTGTCCACAAGTCTGATCTCTGCGTCTCTATTCCTGACCTGCAAATAGGTTCATCAGTACCATTTTTTTTTGTATCCCATATATATATACGTTAAATGTGCTGTATAGAATTACCGATGGATTCCTTGTAGGAGAGAAGGGAGATAGGTACATGAGAGACTATTGTGACCATACAGAAAGCTCTGAGTTAAGTGTTTAAAAATAGATAGACATAAGATGAATTTCTGCTGCTGTGTTTTCCCTCTCTGCTTTTTGAAATCTGCATTCTTACAAAGTCTGGAGTACACGGTGGTTTTTGCCAAGTCTTTCTATTTTTTCTCCCAACATTCCAATCGCTTCTGCTTTACCAATTGATTGTTGGAGGCAAAAGTCACACAGAGAAGTAGTTCTCGCAGGTGAGAAGAATTTGTCAGACTCTGCTTTTAGCTGAATGACTTCAGATGGCCCCCTCATCTTTACCTTGTCCTGCAGGAAAATCACTTGTGTTCTTTGCCTTATCTTCACCCAGATGCTCTGTGGGATGCTTCTACCTTCACATTTCTAAATTTCCATACTGATGCACTTTCGCAGCAGAGCTCTTTCATCTCCTGTTGTGGGATAGTCTGTTTGATTTGAATGTTGCCACGTTCCGGTGGCAGGCTCACTCTGCTTGATGTGCTCCCTTCCATTTCCTGTTTCTTCTTTCTTAGAAAAGTAAAGAATTTAAGAGTTTTGTGGATTTTAGTATTTCATCATCTCTCTCAGAAGATTTGAAAAGTACAGAAACAAAACAACTAGTTTCTAAAACCAAAACACTGATTTCTAAACTATAGAAAAATCAATCTTACATAACAATGAAATTTCTTACTTTAAAAGGGCTTTACATTTGTATGTAGGGAGTGAAAGGGTGAAAGGATAAAGTGAAGTGTCATACTTCTGGAACTGATACTTCTAAAATTTTCTAACAGGTAGCTTTATTTTTGGAGGAATAGCTTGGTGTTGTGCAAAAGCGCTGGCTTTCCTAAGGCTTTAAAATTTTGTGACAGTTTAGAACATGAGTTTATTAAAGGGTAAGGAAGAGGGACTTCCCTGGTGGTCCAATGGCTAAGACTCCATGCTCCCAGTGGCACCGGGGGAACCAGGTTCAATCCTGCTCAGGGAACTAGATCCCACATAACAGAACTAAAGAGTTTGCATGCCTCAACTAAAGACCTGGTGCAGATTTTTAAAAACAGTAAGGAAGGACAGTTTTCAGAAAATTCTTTTTTTTTTTCCTATTGTTTCAGCTTTCAGCCTTCCCCTTAAATTTTCCTTCACTTCTTTGTAAAAAGGATGAATATTTTTAGTATACTGTCCTCCACAAATCCTCCTTATAGGCTCAGATTTTCTCAGTGGTGACTAAAGCAGTTCAGCTGCTTCCAAGTTCTACATTTCATCCCCTCTGCAGCTGCTTTGTTGGCGAAGCCCAGAGCCTTTGATAGATCTCAATCCCAGCATGACTCTTCAGAAGAAGGATTTAACCCTGCTCACCTTGTAGCCTTTCTAATAGCCACAGGTCCTATGTTAAAAATCTTCATGACTAAAAAAAAAAAATAAAAAAATCTTGATGACTGCAAGACCCTAGTTAGGAATTACTTATAACCTGGGGCGTATACATTTACCGTATACGCCCCACCTATGTTTGTCATTTGGATGGTTGGATGTCATTAAAGCAGTTGTTTATTGCTGTTTTTAGGTCTTCAGCTCTTGTTAGGACATCTCTGTATTTTCAAAGTAACTGATGTCTTTCATAAGTTGTTTATTAACAACTTCTATTAGGTACTATATATGCATGTCATTGGGCTTCGAACCTGCCTGCCAATGCAGGAGACATAAGAGATATGGGTTCAATCCCTGGGTTGGAGAGATCCCCTAGAGGAGGGCATAGCAACCCACTCCAGTATTCTTGCCTGGAGAATCCCATGGACAGAGGAGCCTGGCGGGCTACGGTCCACGGGGTCACAAAGAGTCAGACACGGCTGAAGCGACTCCACACACACACACACACACGCACACACACATGTCATTAAGAGAAGAAAGTTTAGAGGACACCCTCCATTTATGAGTTACTTGATTTATGTAGTTTAATATCAGCAGTCACTGCAGTTTTTCTTGGTATGTGCAGTGACCATGCTCCTTCCCCCTGTATGTTGTCAGAACAGAAGCATTATGTTCTCAACTGCACTGTGTGATTTAGATGTTGACTAGTTTGCAGCCTGGGGAAGGAAACTTCTCTCAAATCTATTAGAAAAGGAACAGGCCGCTTTACAAATGGCATCTCCTTCTTGCATTGCACTTCATTATCTGGTGGACTGGGTGGAGGCTGGCCGCACTGGAAGTGTTTCGCTTGGCCCAGTCCCAGGCAGCACCAAGGGGGAGCCTTGTAGGGACCTCAAACTCATTTCATATCTAAAATGGAAATAGTTCTTCAATGTCCTGTATTTCAAATTGTTGAGTACCTAAATCTTCCAGTTTTATTTTCAATCAAATTTATGTATCCTTTAATTACATTTATTAGCACCTCAAAGATGGAATTTATTTTAATTCAAGCCTTGTAAGAAATGAAGGTTGCCTATTAGAGTAAGAAAAGCTAAGAATCCAAAGAATAGAGAGATGACTAGTGAAAACAAACTGGATAAAATTTGATTTCTTCATATATAGGATTTCTTCTAATTCAGTTTGGGGACTAAAAGTATTTACTGTAACAAAATGTTTGTGTGTACATATGTGTATGTTTGCATATCACACATATGTAGTCAAGAAAAAGTACTTTTTGGTATAAGTGTTAAGTATTCCATATACTTCTGTGGTTAATGCACCCAAATTATTAAACTCTTTCCTCTCTTTTCTCTCTCTTATGTCTTCCATCATCCATAATAATATGTCCCCAAAGTAAGTATGTCAGTGAACTGAGGGTCTTTGAACAGGTTCAGTTGCTGTAAATAAAGCATTTATAAACTAATGTATTCCAGATGTGATGGCCATTAAGAATTAAGTAAGCTGGATTAAGTTGCTAAGTCTTGTTCAAATAGTGAACTAAAATCTGTAAGATTGAACTGAAGAGGAAACAAAGCAAATTCAGACCAAAGATTTATGATTGAGCTTCAAGGGCAGTTTCAAGGGAGGGGATGAGATGAAGTGTTCTCAGTGAATTTTGACAAATACCTACCACGTGCCAAAAGCTGCTCTGGGTGCTGGATGGTGGTTCAGGGCTGAAAGACTGACGGGCAAAGTTTGTGCCCTAAAGGCATGCAGAGATTTATATAGTTATAATTTCAACACTTGTGATAAATGCCATTAGAGCTATGTAGGGGATGGTCTGTGACCAAGGGCACCTAATCCTGTCTGAAATGGTCAAGAATGGCTTCCTAAAGAAGAGGTGATATTTAAACTGCATCTTAATGGGTGATGAGGCGTTGCTGAGCAGATGAGAGCAGCAGAGGTAAGGAAGTGAGGGAATGTGTAGTACATTTGGAATAACAGCTTTCAGTAATTCAGGGTGCTTGAGAGGCCGTGGAGTCCGAGTCCGAAAAGCGGGAAGGAACAGCTGAGTTTATCAGAGAGGCCTTACTTGCCTCATCCTGATTTTAAACATGCTAATGCCTTGTTCTGGTTTATATTTTTAACAGAAATAACTGATCATGTAAAGACCATATTATTAAGGGACAGAGGGAGGGTCAGCAAGTAAGGTTTAGGGTGAACAGTGGTAAGGCCTGAATTAAGCACTGCAGAGGGTTGAAGAGAAGTTAACAGTATTCAGGTGGTGTTTTGAAAGTAAATCTGGGGCTTCCCTGGTGGCTCAGTGGTAAAGAGTCAGCCTGCCAACGTGGGAGATGCATATTCAGTCACTGATACGGGACGATCCCACATGCTGCAGAGTGACTAACCCATGTACGACGACTGCTGAGCCTGGGAGCCCGTGCTCCACAACAGAGTAGCCTTCATTCGGCGACAGTCAGAGGAAAACCTGTACAGCAATGAAGACCCAGCCCAGCCATAAATAAAAGTATTAAAAAATAAAAGGAAACCTGAAGGAGTTTGGAGATTGATGGGATATAGAGGTAGGTCACAGAAAGAGTATAGAATAACTCTCAGGCATTTGACTAGGAAAAGTAACTGGTGCCGTTTGTTCTGAAATATGAAATATGAGGGCAGATTTAATGGAATGAGCAGGAAGGCAGTGAGGGTTTGAGGTAGGTTGAGGTCAGGACGACTGTGGGACTTCCAGATGGCGATTGTGTAGTTCTGAGTTGATGGCTTAGGTGGAGAGCCACAGTGACTGGTGAAGCCATAGCTAGGCTAGCCCAAGGGGAGCCTACAAAATGAGAACTAAATAGGGCCGAAGGTAGAACCCTGGAGATCACTAACGTTTGTCTGGTAAAGGAGAGTCCCTAAAGAGAATGAGAGAGCAAGCAGTGCAAGAAATAGGAAGAAAGCCAGCAGTGGGGCCTCCTGAAGGCCAGAGGAGAGTTTGAAAAGAATATAGTTATTTAAATTGGCTCCATTATTCTAGTTGATGTCTATTAAAAAGTCCATGTTATTTATTTATTTATTTTTAAAGTCAAGTTACCTTCTCAACTTTCTATAAATGGAGTCTTTTCCTTCCAGATCTGAGTGATTCTACCGGCCTAGTGTATGAAAATATACTGATTATGCCCAAGCTTATAGAGTCCCACAGACTTAAACTGCTTCCAGGTTGAGAAGAATTAATGATATCATTGTGGAGGCTCTTTTGTAGTTTGAAAATTAATGCTGTATGTGTTAAATTTTAAAGAATGGTGAAATAATTCTTTTTATATGAAAGCCTCAAAGTGCTCTATAAATGATAATTCATTAAACCGATGTTTTAACACTTAGCCTCACACTGTATTTGCTCATTCACATAAAAGCAGGCAACACTGGGCTGTCAGCATTGTGCTGGCAAAATTGACACAATAGCAAAATTGACAGTGATGAGAGGAGAATGTATGTATTAATAAAACTCTGTAGGTGGAGCACAGTGTCTGCAGCAGCAGCTGTTTTATGACTTTCTGCATTCACTTCCCTGTAGGTGCTCTAAAACTTTGTACCTCAAAGTGTAGCTCAAAAATCAGCAGCATTAGCTGGGATTTTGTTGGAAATGCAGAATCTCAAGTTCCACCCCCAGACCTACTGATCAGTCTGCAGTTTAATAAGATCTTCAGATGATTCCTATTCACGTAATTCGAGAAAAACAATTCTAAAGCATAAATGGACTTAAAGGGTTTGCAATGGACTTCCCTGGTGGCTCGGAGAAGGTAATGGCACCCCACTTCAGTACTCTTGCCTGGAAAATCGCATGGATGGAGGAGCCTGGTAGGCTGCAGTCCATGGGGTCGCTAAGAGTCGGACACGACTGAGCGACTTCACTTTCACTTCACTTCCCTGGTGGCTCAAATAGTGAAGAATCTGCCTGCAATGCAAGAGACCCTGGGTTCAGTCGCTGGGTCAGGAAGATCCCCTGGAGAAGGGAATGGCAACCCACTGCAATATTCTTGCCTGGAGAATCCCAGGGACAGAGGAGCCTGGTGGGCTATAGTCCCTGGGGTCGCAGAGTCAGGAGTCACTGAGTGACTGACACACACAAAGGATTTGCAAAGTTCTTTAGTCATCAGCCCCTAGCTTTACCGTTTCACAGTCTCAACTAGGACAGCAAATTGTTTAGAAGTGGGTATCATGTATCATGGTTATTAGTTACTAACTAATTTTCTTTCCCCAAGGCAAGAGATGAGAGTATAAATGCAGATTCTAGAGTCAGATTACCTGGATTCAGGTCCTGACTCTGCCACTTGTCCTGATTTCCCCATTTGAGGGGGGCAGCCCTCACCTCTGCGCTGATCTGTAATTGACTACAGAAGGCCTTTGGAGTGTGTGTGTGTTTTCATTCTTGTCATCCGTTATTATGTGTGGGATTCATGGTTTCTCAGTCCTAGATGAGCCAACAATTACCAAAGAGTAGATGAAATTTGGAAGACTTTTCAACTTTAGTAAAGAAATGTTCTTACTAATGAATAATTTTCAGCTTCACTGAAAAAAGTCTACAAATAGATTTAAAAGTGGTGGAAAATCTCATTGAGTTCCAACGTGCCAAGAAATATTGGGAATGTTTACCAGGGGTTGGAGAATTTTACCAGCGCTCTGACCTTATTTTTTACAGGGAGCCGCTGGCATTTTATGCTATGTCGGAGCCTATGTCTTCATCACTTACGACGATTATGACCACTTCTTTGAAGATGTGTACACTCTCATCCCTGCTGTGGTGATCATAGCTGTCGGGGCCCTGCTTTTCATTATTGGGCTAATTGGTTGCTGTGCCACAATCCGGGAAAGCCGATGTGGACTTGCCACAGTAAGTTATTTCTTCCCTGACTGTATATGTCGTCATAATATATGGGAATATTCATTTGTGTTACTTGCTTGACTTGAGCATGAAACTCTGTATTCTCTTTGGCTCTCTTTATAATTGGAATAGAATTAGCACTTGTCTTAAACTTGTAGCAGTTAGCTCAGATAATTGCTTTTTATCAAGAGAGTATTTAGAGCTATTTTTTCATTTGTATTTAATTTTTGACGGTGTTTCCTTACATTTTCCTTACAGTTTGTCATCATCCTACTCTTGGTTTTTGTCACAGAAGTTGTTGTTGTGGTTTTGGGATATGTTTACAGAGCAAAGGTATGTTGTCTACTGTAATTGATATGTTTTGAAAGGTGGTTTAAGTGTTTTGAGTGAAATAGAACAAACTCATTTTCAGAGTAAACATTTTCTTTTGCCTTCAGTTTAGCCAACACTTAAAAAATATAAAGGTAGTTAGAAATTATGTGTCAGGATTTCTTGTCTCATTTAATATAACAAAGTGTTACTCTGCTGCTGTCCTAGTTTTAGGTGGTGCTTGTTTAGTTGCTAAATCGTGTCTAACTTGCGACCCCATGGACTGTAGCCTGCCAAGGCTCCTCTGTCCATGGAATTCTCCAGGCAAGAATACTGGAGAGGTTGCCATTTCCTCCTCCAAGGGATCGTCCCAACCCAGGAATTGAACCCCGGTCTCCTGCATTGCAGGCAGATTCTTTCCGACTGAGCTACGATGGAAACCCCTAGTTTGTAGACAGTTTTCTTTAAATGACTCTAGTTGTTCAGTTGCTAGTCATTCCAGCTCTTTGCAATCATGGATTGCAGCATGCCCAGCTCCCTCATCCTTCCCCATTCATGTCCATTGAGTCAGTGGTGCTATCTAACAATCTCATCCTCTGCTGCCCCCTTCTCCTTTTAACTTCAGTCTTTGCCAGTATCAGGCTCTTTTCCATTGAGTTGACTCTTCATATCAGGTGGCCAAAGTATTAGAGCTTCAGCATCAGTCCCTCCAACTATTATTCAGGGTTGATTTTCTTTAAGATTGAATGGGTTGATCTCCTTGGAATTCAAGGGACTTTCAAGAGTCTTTTCCAGCACCACAATTTGAAAGCATCAATTCTTTGGCACTCAGCCTTCTTTATGGTCCAACTTTCATACCCGTACGTGACTACTGAAAAAACCATAGCTTTTGACTGTACAGACCTTTGTTAGCAAAGTGATGCTTTTTAGTATACTGTCTAGGTTTGTCATGAGAAAGTAAAAGTGGTAGTCACTCAGTCGTGTCTGACTCTTTGTGACCCCATGGACTGTAGCCCACCAGGCTCCTCTATCCATGGGATTCTCCAGGCAAGAGTACTGGAGTGGGTTGCTGTGCCCTCCTTCAAGGGATCTTCCTGACCCCAGGATCAAGCCCACATCTCTTATGTCTCCTGCATTGGCAGGTGGGTTCTTTATCACTAGTGCCATCTCAGTCTTTGTCATAGATTTGTCATAGCTTCCCTTCCAAAGAACGAGCATCTCCTTGACTGTAGAATGATCTACAAATGAATAATTGGTCAGCTGAGAAATTTGTTCAAATTTCCTTAGTCCATAGATTGCCAGATTTCTATTTTAGAACTAAATTAAGGATTTCATTTTCCATTGCCTCTTCAGGAAAAAGTGCCTTGGTCTTAGACATAGAAAAAAGGTTACTGGGAGTTGGTTTTCAGTCGCTCAGTTGTGTTCAACTGCAGCATGTCAGGTTCCCTGTCCTTCATTATCTCCCAGCTTGCTCAGACTCATGTCCATTGAATTGGTGATGCCGTCTAACCATCTCATCCTCTGTCATCCCCTTCTCCTCTTGCCTCCAGTGTTTCCCAGCATCAGGGTCTTTTCTGATGAGTCAGCTCTTCAAGTCAGGTGGCCAAAGTATTAGAGCTTCAGCTTCAGCGTCAGTCCTTCCAATGAATATTCAAGGTTGATTGCCTTTATGATTGACTGGTTTGATCTCCTTGCTGTCCAAGGGACTCTCAGGAGTCTTCTCTCAACACCACAGTTCAAATGCATCATACTGGGGGTTGCAACCCTACAACTTGTTCCTAAGGAATGAGGGGCCCTACCAACTCAAACACCAAGACCATAGCCACTCCCTTCTTGTCCTTCTTTCCTCTTTTCTGGTCATTTCTTCTTTTCTTGCCCCTTTCCTTTCTGTTTTGCCCACTTTTGCCTTCCACCTACAGCAGCATTTAAGGCTAATAGGCTGCTTTAAATTAAACTGTAGAGCTGTTATGGGCTTCCCTGGTGGCTTAGCAGTAAAGAACCCGCCTGCCAATGCAGGAGGCATAGGTTCAATCTCTGTATGGGGAAGATCCCCTGGAGAAGGAAATGGCAACCCCCTCCAGTATTCTTGCTTGGAAAATCAGATGGACAGAGGAGCCTGGGGGGCTGCAGTCCATGCATTAGCAAAAGAGTTGGACACTACTTAGCGACTAAACAACAACAACATAGAACCGATACAAAGGCATCCTAGAGTTATTCTCTGAGCACACCTGTGGTTATTCTCATTGCAACTTATGGTTTGGAGTCAAAGACATGATAGGCTGATTTACTGTTTAACCATTGCTGTATAAGGTACCAGACAGGTATGCTATAAAAAAGAATGCAGTGGATCATACCCCTGCCTACAATCTGTTATCAATTTTATGGTCTTAACCACATGACTGATAAAATTACCAAATAGGTCCCATCATCTTAGAAGTAGGGTAAGGAGAATCTGGTACAAGCAAACTTAATTAAATGACACTTTAGTTGCCACTCTCTTGGCAGTGATATATTTTGAAGAGTTGATTTCCTGATCATTTTTTTTTAAATCTGTTGATTACTTTTGCATATTTGTCCAAGTCTATATAAACATTAAATAAGTAAAATGTAATACTGGTATTCGTCCCAAAAGTATCCTGTGGGTGCTTTCTACGTTGTTTAATTTTTACCTCCTTTAGGAAAGGAAAATGAGTAGGTCTTCTAAGAACCCCATTTGAAAAAGGAGGTATATATATTTATAATTTAGGACACCTATCTCAAGGCTCAACTGCTTTCTCCCTCTTTCATAAATAGGCAGCCTGCCATCTTGGACAAAATCGTCTGATTGCTTTTAATCTAATGTAATATGTCTGACATTTTATCTGAGTCTACCTGAAGGCAGGCAGGGAGAGAACTTTTTTTCTTACTAGAAATTCATAGCGCTATCTTGAAACTTTACATATGTGCCATTTAGGCATTTAGCTGGAGTCTTGACTAATGTTACTTTCACCAATATTTTTGAGGGACTAGATTCTTTGTTTTGATTCAGGTGGAAAATGAAGTTGATCGCAGCATTCAGAAGGTATATAAGACCTACAATGGAACCAACCCTGATGCTGCTAGCCGGGCCATTGACTATGTTCAGAGACAGGTGAGTTCTCTTGAAGCTGGAGAACCAGTCACTATTGAGTCAACATTGAATTTATCTCTGTTACTGTGTAAATTAGCAGTGTACCTTAATAGCCATGGTTAGCTGCATAATGAGTCCAGTATTTTTACCTTCACCCTTGAAAAGTTTTTTCCACCATTACCTAGCATAGCCATAAGAAGCATCTGCCCTTCCCCCTCAAAAATAATTAGCTAAAGGGGTGATAATGAGCGAGAGGTTTATGTCACAGGAAAGTTGAGAGCCCAAATGAACTTTAGAGGAGGTAAGAAGTCTTTCACATACCTTTAGAAGATAAGACCGGCAAAGATAACAGACAAAACCATAAAAAAAGGAAATTATTGTAGACAATTTGAAACATACCTCAAGGTAGAATCATCTAGTAGATCTTTGTATCCATAAACTCACCTCAAAATTTATCGAGTTTTTGCCAATCTTATTTCATCTATCTCATTTCTTACTCCCACATGTCTTTTGCTAATTATAACTTAGAGTAAATCCCAGATGTTTCAGAAAAAAGATTTTAAATACTTTGTCTTTGGATATAATATTTAATTCAGAATCAGATGTTTAACAGGCAAAATTAAAGATTTTTTTCTTAGCTATAAACTATCCCTTGTTGGCAATATGATTTTTCAGACAGAGGGTCTAGAACCACTAATTGTATGTAGCAATTTTAATTAAAGTTAAAAATTCACTTCCTCAGTCAACACTAGCCATATTGTGAGTGCTCAGTAGTTCCGTGTGGCTAGTTGCTACCATACTGAGCTTACAGACCTACAACATTTCTGTCATTGCAGAAAGTTCTATTGGACATCACTGGTCTAAAGTAGCTTAAAGCTCTGCAGTGCACAGAACTCTGAAGTTCAACACAGGGCCTTGTGTTCTATGAGCACTGATGTCTCTATTCTCTTCTCTGTTAGCTGCACTGTTGTGGAATTCACAACTATTCAGACTGGGAAAATACAGACTGGTTCAAAGAAACCAAAAACCAGAGCGTCCCTCTTAGTTGTTGCAGAGAGACAGCCAGCAGCTGTAACGGCAGCCTGGCCCACCCCACTGATCTCTATGCTGAGGTAAGTTCAGTTTCTTGACTAGTATTTGACTCTAGCCTGGTAACCTGTTTTCTTGGTGAATTATCTCTACCTAGAACTTTTCTACCTTCTTTTACTTGCCTTTAATGTCATTTAATTTTAATATAAGTTATTTTCAAATGCATTATCTTTTTCCTTCTTGTAGTTTGTCATTTCTGTTTCTGCCAGTGAGTAGTAATGTGTGACCTTGCAGCTTTTCCCTTTTTAAAAAGACTAATGAAGATGACTTTGGGTGTTTCAGGGGTGTGAGGCTCTAGTTGTGAAGAAGCTACAAGAAATCATGATGCATGTTATCTGGGCAGCGTTGGCATTTGCAGCTATTCAGGTAAGCAGCTAGCCAAGGAGTTATCAGAGTGTCCTGATTCTCCAATGTCAACACCGAATGGTTTTTAACCACCAAGTGTGGTTAAGCTTTGTGTATATGGATAACTTGGAAGTGACTGAGGTACAGACACCAGTGTCCAGCATCTTCTATTTCCTGTCTCCAGACATAGACCCAGAATGGTCCCAGAAACCAGAGATCTGGACGGGGAAGCCATGGACGGGGGACTTCTTATTTTATTCTCTTGACTTGATTAGTGACTGACCTGTTCAAAATACAGACTGTTGTTATAATGTATTCTTGGGAGGTGCTTTAGTAGAACTTCACACAATTGTTAAAAAAATCAAACTGCTTTATTTTAGCTTGGAGATGGAAAGCTTTATTTTAATTTTTTTTTGTTTCTCTTTGCATTTCTTGCTTTCCTGTCTCCAAGGGATTTTTATATGTTAATAAACATACATCAAGAACTGGCACTACACTGGTCTCTTATACTAATGGGAGCAACTTTATCACTTTACAGAAAAGACTGTTAAGTAAAACTGAGGTTTAACTGCCCTAGTATATGTGGATTTAGTTTTTTTAGACAGATGGGCATAAAGAAGTCTGTCATACCACTTGGCATATCTGGAAATGTCCCGTGTCTTTTTGGCAGCTGAGGGTACTTGTCCCAGCTCCTACCAGTGAAAACAGTCTTTTTTCCCCCTTATTAATAGCTTATACAAAGTACCTGGTAATTGTTTTAATCACCTCTCACTTTATCAAAAACAAACAAACCCACACATATCCGTTATACCTCATCAGTTCAGTTCGGTTCAGTCACTCAGTTATGTCTGACTCTTTCTGACCCCATGGACTGCAGCACGCCAGGCTTCCCTTTCATCACCAACTTTCAGAGCTTGCTCAAACTCATGTCCATCGAGTTAGTGATGCCATCCAACCATCTCATCCTCTGTTTATCCCCTTCTCCTGCCTTCAATCTTCAATCTCATTCCCACCTAAAAAACAAATAAGGAAGATGACTATTTTTCTGCCCAGATAAACTACCTACATTCCTAGTTTCTCAGGTATATATATTTTATCTTAGGAATTCTGTTAGAGGAATCTTACAACTGTTTGAAAATGATTGAAAATCCTTTGCATCAGATCTAGTTCTCAGAGTGTTCTTTAGTGTTCTTTTAGTATATTCTTGAAACGTGCTTCAGGTCCAGAGAATCTATTCTAGCACATTATTGACCAGAGACATATCAACACCACAGGCATTAATTTATTTCTGCAAAAATCCCCCAGGCAATAATGTGTTAAAGTTTTTATATCATTTAATTGCTAGATAAACCAATGTAATTGCTAATTTATATGTAAGTTGCTTGGCTTGTCTGCTGTCTGTATATTTGAACAGAAACTAGTGTATTTAGTAGGAAGTGCCTTTTAAAATGGCAAAAAGGTGATTGTTTACTTTGCTGGTATTCAAACACCTCTGAAATGATTGATTAAAAAGCCTAGCTCTATTTGCTATGGTCTTTGCCCTTCTAAGCATTTACTCTGTGGCTCAGCGTAGCAGTAATCTGTAGATCAGCAGGGATGTATTTCATATTTTCTCTGTGTAAACACTGTCATTTAGCTAAAAATAACGAAACATGAAGGTAGTGTCTTTACCCAAGTGAAATCCTGATCTGTGCATTTTTAATAACTTTATGTGTGGTAATAAAGCTGCATATATTAGCATGCAGCAGAAAAGCTTAAGAAGTTTATGATGCTTATGATCATGAAGTTTGCAAAATGTATATAGAAGGCTAATGAAAATCGACACTCAAATATGTCCCTCATCTACTTGGGCTTATTAACCAGCTTATTAATATTTCTTCATTAAATATTTTTCAGTGGGGACTAATAAACATTCTAACCAGTCTCTTAAATATGCCTTCTTATACCATTTTATAGGTAAATCACTGTGGCTTACATAATATCTGATAAAGCTTTGATGTTTCAAGATCCACAGAACTAAGTCAGAGATTGAGAACTTTTGCAGACTTGAAACATAGTGGTTTTGAAAATTTTTTAAATTTTAGTTTTAAGAGAAAAAACATCCATTTGCAGTAAAAGGATTTTCTAATATGTGTGAGTACCTATAAATGTTTAAACTTTTAGTATTCAGAATCTGATGTAGATTGGTGCCCAGGATATGGAAAACCTAGGTGAAGGCAGAAACAGCTCAAAGAGCAATGAGCTTTTATACTTACCGTGATAGAGAAAGAGCTAGAAGGATGCTTGGAGATTCTCCAGTCCCTGTTCCCTTAGTTTTGAAGACCTTGAAATTTAGGAAGAGCAAGGATAGCATGACTTAGGACCATCACTAAATCTTGAACCTTGTCTCCATGTGTGCTCTGCCTCTGATTACAAATTGAAGAATTAAGATTCTCAAAAGATTGAGTTCCTAAATTCTGTTATGAAATCCGACAGCAAATTGACACTTTAAGCTGGATGGAATACAAAATGTAATAGCATTGAAAAATTGTTAGTGTTTTTCTTCAGGTTCTAAAGTTGGGAAGCTCTAAGAGCTATTGAGGTAAATTGTTTTATTTAATGGTAAAGAAAGATGATTTTTGGTAGCATTATAAGTATCAAAACTATGCAACAGCTGTCTTCTTTGATTTTGAGTATGATTTGTGGTACCGTTAAACTACATTTCATCAATGTTCTAAGACATCAAGGTGAATTTAAGATAAAATTTTCTCATAAGCTTAATTTACCAATAAGAGCTTGTTGTTGGAGTATCGTGGGCCAGTCTGCCCACCACCTCTTTTGGTGTGAGCCCCACTCATTTTATGTATTGTCCATGGTTGCTTTTGTGTTACGGTGACAGAGTTGAGTAGTTGCCACAGAGACTAGTTTTGTCTCTTGGTTCACAGAGCCTAAAATATTTACTGTAATTGCCCTTTATGAAACATTGGCCCACCCTTGTTCTAGTCTCGTTAAGTGGTCTAGGTTTGGGTAGGACCAAAATGATCAAGGAAAAAAAACCTGAAAAGTGCTGGTTAATTGTTACAACAGGATTTTTTAATATAAGAGAATGAGATTTTAAAGATTTTGCACACTTCTTATACTATTATTAATCAGCAAGATATTTCACATCTTGATAGTAACCAGACTCTTAAATATATAAATGATAAGCTATAAATTTTATATTTCAACAGTCTGGTCATAATAATAAAATCTAGATTTTTGATTTGGCAAGCTCTTTTAAGTATCAGGTGCAGGTAAAGCTGTCTACAAAGGCAGTATGGGAAGAAATGGAAATTGTCAGTCCTTGGAGTCTCACAATGCTGTCACGTCCTTAAGACGGAATGATCAAGAGCAAAATTTTATAGAGAACTCCTTGCCAAGGCCATGCTGCTTTTTTCTGGTCTGTATGCCAAGTGTGAAGGAGGCTGAGACTGCTGTTTCCTTCCTGCTGCTTCTAACTTCTATTTTAATTAATTAAAATGAGTTAAAATACATATGTAAATAGCCCTTTGGATTGGGCCCTTTAGATAGTTAAAATTGAGTGCCTTAATTCTGACCGTCTTTTGAAAAAAATATTTCAAGTAATTCTTCCTTAAAAACTTAAAACCAAAGCTTGGGAAGCTAATTCCTGAGTAGCTAAGTTGTGGGTTTTTTGTTTTTTTTTTAATTTGGGGAAAATCAATCTTAATTGTTAACTTTTTGAAAACTCTTTAATTGAAAAGCCCACTTGATAAATTTTTCTTCAAATGATAAATATTTAATAATAGGTGAAACTACTGCTCAAGTCTTGACTCCAGTTCTCGAGTCCCTCCTTGTAGAGGCCACCACTGTTCCCAGTTTCCTATATATCCTTCCAAAAGTAGTTTGTGGTTAGACAAGCACATAAATATTTTTTATACAAAGAGAAGCTGATAGGATGCAATTTTCTCCTTTGTTTCTTAAGATAATTGTATGAAGCCTCCAGTTTTGAGAAAAATGCAGACCGAATCTTTATGCGCCTTGCAGTTTCCCTCAGTGGTTAACATTTTGCAAAACTGTTATGTATCACAATGAGGACATTGGCATTGAGACAACCCACTGGTTTTATTTAGATTTCTCATTTCTATATGTGTATTCAGTTCTGTACAATTTTATGACCTGTTTGGTTCTTGTATCCACCACCACCACAGTCAAGATACTGAAGAGTTACAGCACTATAGAGTCCCACCTGGTACTCCTTTATAATTGCACCCACCTCCCTCCCATGCCTCCTCCCCCTACCCTGGCAACCACTAATCCATCCTCCATTCCCAGAACTTCATCATTCTAAAAATACTATATAAGTGGAATAATATATGTAACCTTTTGTACCTTCTTGAAGACAAATTAATATGCTACCATGGCTACCTATAAGTATTTTTTTACCTACTTCATAATTTATTTGCATTGATGGGCACTTACAGAAGTGTTGCTATTACCAAAATGCAAGTAATGAATACCCTCTGTATGTATGTGTAAAATCTATAGCAAAAAATTTGTAGCCTTTAAGTTGAGGGGTCAGAGAATAGGGATGACTTTTTGATAGGTGTTTCTAAATTTTTCTCAAAAAAGAGTGTTTCCAGTGTCCAGTTCTAATTACCTGTGTAAAATACCTACTTCCCCATAATGCCATCTATAATTGTGTATCATAGAGCATTTTAATCCTTGGCAGTCAGTTTTTTTAATCATTTGCTTATGTATTTAGTAATCATTTTTGCTGTTGGCTGGGTGTTATGTTTGGACTAGGTGCAGATTACTTCTCATGACTTGAATATTGTAGGGATAAGTTTCATTCTAAGAAATCACACTGTAGCTAAAACATTTGTGATATTTTTAAATCTGTTGTTGGAGAACTTCAATAATCAATGAGATTTTAATGTAGCAAAGCTTTGGAAATGAACCTGTAATACTTAGTGATGAGGTTTGCACTATAAGAAGTTATTGTGTACACTCAATTTTTTTAAAATTTTTATTGGAGTATTTAATGTTATTAGACTACAGGCATGAGTAGGATTTTATCAAGCTTATTGAATTGTTTTTAAATCAGTACAAGTTGATTTAATTTAAATTAAAGTCAAGAAAAAAGGATACTTATTTCAGAACCTATTTTGAGAGTGCTAACTCCAGTAGAAGTTAACCAGCTGAAAGGAATGTGAGGAGGTGAGAATGGGAAGAGATCTTTTTCCCAACCAAATCAATAATTTCAGAGCTTAGCATTTTTATTGCTCAATTTAACATTGCCTGGGAACATAATTGTGTTTGATCTTATAGCTATTCTAAAAATGTTTTGATGTACAGTGAATAGAAATGTGTTTTTTTAGGAATTAGATACTAAACATGTCTAGAATTGGCTTAAGATATATAGTGAACTTCAACAATATCTACTTTTAAAATGTCTTTAAGGTACTTTGCATTAGTAAACACTCAGCAAATGCTGTTATAATGATGAATTCAAGCAGGAAGTATATATCCCAAATGGGTAGAATAGAGGCTAAGTAAGGGGAGAAGTTGGAGTGTGTGACTTCATGGAGAATTCAGACTGAGGACTTCCTTTGTCTCTGTACGTGTGTCTCATTAGTAATCTTCCACTTCAGACTTTGAGCATCTAGTTATAGATCGGGTACATTCTGTTGAAATTAGATTGACCCCTGTATGTACAAAGGGCCCTGCCTTTTAAAATCAAATAACTGAGACGTTTCACTTTCAGGGAAAAGTTAGAACAGCACATTAATTTATTTAGCTCTTTAATAACTGTTTATATTTTGTAAGAAGGCAGGTCAGAAATTCTAGACTTGTTTCTCTTTAATCCATCTTAATCCTCTCACTTATCCAAAATAACATGGCATGACTTTATTACTACTCCAGTTTGCTACCACAGAAGGATTAGGCCTATTAAAATGATGAAGAAAGTGACCTTTAAAAAGTAATATGTATATAATATCACAGAGTTGTCCTGGATTTCAAAAATAATAATTGCGAAGCAGAAACCTTCAAACCACACTTTTTGGCATCAGGATTGGTTCCCCCTGCATAGGGCTTTTGGGCTAGTCATATATTGGGCTTTTCATCCTGTGGATTGTCATAAAGCCTATTTCCCCAAAATCCAGATGTGTGAAAGACCAACATTAGATTTCCTCATATGTAGTCTTGATCATTCCACTCTAGACCTTTGCTGTCTAGTGTGGTAACCACTAGCCACATACATCTGAATTTAAATTAATAGCATAAAGAATCCAGCTCCTTAATTGCACTAGCTCCATGTCAAGTGATCAGGAACCTCATGTGGCTAGTGGCTACCATATGTGACAGCTCAGTTACAGACTGTTTCCATCACTGCAGAAAGTATACTTTTGTACAGCCCTGGTCTGGATCAAGATGCGGATGGCACTAGGAGAGCCTGGATATTCTGCTCACTTCACGGATTATTCTTAGATGTGCAGCAGGGATGCCAAAACTGGGCTCTTAGTTCTAAAAGGATAATGTGTTCATTAGAAATTGCTTACTGGTCATGATTTTTTTGATGATTTGAGATCTTTGAACTGTGAAACAGTTCCATTGCCAACAAAGAAATACACACTTGCTGTAAGAGGATTTTCAGCCTTTTTTCCCCATTGTTTTCTTCCTATAGCTGCTGGGCATGCTGTGCGCCTGCATCGTGTTGTGCAGAAGGAGTAGAGATCCTGCTTATGAGCTCCTCATCACCGGCGGAACCTATGCATAGTAGAAAACTCAAGCCTGAGCTTTTTAGTCTTCTTCTGATTTGGAAGGTGAATTGAGCAGGTCCACTGCTATTGGCCTCCTGAGTTCATTTAGTTAAAGCACACATACACAGGTGTTGGACGGAGCAGCTTGACTCTTCATTTGTCTACCTTCTTACCTACCCACCTATGACTTTTTTTTCCCTCTGTTTTGGCTGACTCTCCGTGTCCGTAAGTGTTTTGAGTACAGCGGTAAATGTTCTAATCTCAGAACCGTTTGTGAGTTGCGTAGTGTGGTAGAATTAAAGGTTGACGTGGCCCTGCTTCTGTCACCTCCAAGCATAATGGGACTGCTGCTGTAGTATCACCAGGTCCTTTCAGTCTTCACAGTGGAGAACTCTTGGCCAAAGGTTTTGGGGGGGAGGAGGAGGCAGTCAGCTGTCTGGTTAAAGTTAATACCAGATAGTGCCCCTCATCAGTGTCCTTTTTAAAAATATATACTATAGTCCAGTAAGATAGCAACTGTACAAAATGGCTAAGATAGATTTTAGAATCATACCTCGTGTATCTTGGTTCATCTTCAAAATCAGACTGATCTTTGAAACTAGCGGTTTTTAATCAAAGCTGGCTTTATAGGAGGAATATAATGTATGCACTACTGTTTTAAAACAATTAGTGTGAGTGTGTGCGTGTATTTTTGTATGATTGAGCCCATTCATCGTAAGTCTAAACTCGTTAGAAATAATGTACCCATGTAGACTAGCAAAATAGTATGTAGATGTGATCTCAGTTGTAAATAGAAAAATCTAATTCAATAAACTCTGTATCACCCCCTCAACATGTAGTTCTTAATTATTTGGAGACACTTCAATTCCAGAGCAGCAGTATAATGTTTTAAATGTTGGTGCTATCTGTAGTTCATTATGATTTGCATAAGTTTCCGTTATATCTGTTGCAAAATTAGAAAGACCTTGGTTTTCACAAAGCTAGAGATGCTTTTGAGTCCAGTACATCCTGCAGATATGGCACACCTGCTGAATGCCTGGCACTGGGGATACAGTGATGGCGCTGTCCTCTTCAAGGAATGTGGAGTGCTAGTATCGCAGAATTTACAGAAGCAGATAGTTCTCATACAGTGCAGTGATTGTAGTGACCAAAAAATGGGAGCCGGAAGGAGATGCCTGGAGAGGTCAGAGGCAACTTCTGGAGGAGAGGCCCAAGCCCAGAAGCTAGATAGTCTTCATAGAAGAGGGTACAAGGAGTATGAAATGGGATGGGGTATGTAGGCAGCCACAAGGAACTCTTTGTGCCTGGAGCTGGAAATAATGCTGGGGAAAGAAGTGGGGTAGAGCCTAGGTCTTCTCGGGTCTTCCTTGACATGCTTTGGAGGCCAGGTTCACTTGAAGGTGGAGGCAGCCATGTGCGGGCATGGTGGTAATGCAGGTGGACCTATCATAGCCGCCCTGTGGCCCTGGGGATGAGCTGGAGGGCCAGGCAGCCTTCAGTGCGGTGCAGATATGGTGGTTTAGGAGAGAACTCGGGAACTCTTTGGAGTGGGGCTCTGTTGATGGAGGTGGTCTCAGGAGGAGTTTGGAGTAGGGGAGAGTGGTAGAATTTGATCACTGGGCAGAGAGAAAGGGGAAGGATGGAAGGATTTGAGGGTGAGTCCTAGGTTTCTGGCTCAGTCAACTGGGAAAACAGAATTAGTTTCAGGGATTGGGAGCCAGTAAGGATCATATTTAGGGACATGAGTTCCTGTTCACTTTTGGATCTATCAATTTTGAGAAGCCTAAGTACTATGCAAGTCTGTCCTGCATGAAAATGGAGATGATGTGAGAAAGGAGAGGAGTAGAGACTAATTTCTGTGAAAATGGAGATGATGTGAGAAAGGAGAGGAGTAGAGACTAATTTCTGTGAAAATGGAGATGATGTGAGAAAGGAGAGGAGTAGAGACTAATTTCTGTTCACAAAGTGCAAGTTAACCAAAACATGGTTGATTTTAGAGAACTGTAGGAGATTGTGATACCACCCTTCTGGCAGAAAATGAAGAGGAACTAAAGAGCCTCTTGATGAAAGTGAAAGAGGAGAGTGAAAAGGTCGCTTAAAACTCAACATTCAGAAAACTAAGACTATGGTATCCAGTCCCATCACTCCATGGCAAATAGATGGAGAAACAATGGAAACAGTGACAGATTTTATTTTGGGGGGCTCCAAAATCACTGCAAATGGTGACTGCAGCCGTGAAATTAAAAGACACTTGCTCCTTGGAAGAAAAGCTATGTCAAACCTAGACAGCATATTAAAAAGCAGAGACATTATTTTGACGACAAAGGTCTATCTAGTCAGAGCTATGGTTTTTCCAGTGGTCATGTATGGATGTGAGGGTTGGACTCTAAAGAAAGCTGAGCGCCAAAGAATTGATGCTTTTGAACTGTGGTGTTGGAGAAGACTCTTGAGAGTCCCTTGGACTGCAAGGAGATCCAATCAGTCCATCCTAAAGGAGATCAGTCCTAGGTGTTCATTGGAAGGACTGATTTTGAAGCTGAAACTCCAATACTTTGGCCACCTGATGTGAAGAACTGAGTCATTGGAAAAGACCCTGATGCTGGGAAAGATTGAAGGCAGAAGGAGAATGAGACTATAGGATAAGATGGTTGGATGGCATCACCGACTCAATGGACATGAGTTTGAGCAAGCTCCAGAAGTTAGTGAAGGACAGGGAGGCATGGCGTGCTGCGGTCCATGGGGTCTCAAAGAGTCAGACACGACTGAGCAACTGAACTGAGTAGGAGATTGGCTATGTTCTGCTGACCGAATCTATCTCCTGTTCCTGTCTGTTGCATGTTGGACAGGAATGTTTTGCTTGTCTTTGGGCCTTTGACTAGCACCTTCCCCATCCCCCAGCCGTGTCTCCCCATCCGCTTCCAGTTTTCCATATGTACCATTCTGTGGCTGTTCTGTCGCAGGTTGGAGCTGAGGTGAGAAGTAGCTGGATTGGAATGTTGGTTGCCCTCAGCTCTTTCTGCGAGACCTACCTAGATGAGCTTCCAGAGTAGGAAAATAGGCCAAGTAGTAACCCACTCCTTGAACTTGCCCAAGAAACTAATTCCACACCACCTCCTTCACTCATTCCCCAGCTTGCCTGGTGAGAGAGCAACATCCTCTCCTGTGCTCTGTCAGCTAGACCCAAACCCATCATGCCAACAGTGGAGCCAAAAAGACAAGGGGAGATGGTAGCTCTGGGTCCAGTTAAACCATCCTAGTTCCTGTCAGCTCTAAGTTGTGCTTAATTCCTGGCATAGTCATGGAAATGCCTTATTCCTTTGGGAAGCTCTGGATCTGAAATCTCTCCATGTTGACCGGATCCATACGAATTTCACTTACTACCTACCTACTTGGGCTTCCCTGGCAGCTCAGTTGGTAAAGAATCTGCCTGCAATGCAGGAGACCCGGGTTCAATTCCTGGATTGAGAAGATACCCTGGAGAAGGGAATGGCAACCCACTCCAGTATTCTTGCCTTGGAGAATCCCGTGGACAGAGGAGCCTGGCATGGGGTCACAAGAGTCAGACACAACTTAGCAACTACACCACCACCACCACCTACCTACTTAATATCTCCAGGGTCTCTGCCATACCACATGGAGCTGAGACTGGGAGTTTGCATTACCCTGAGACCTGTTCCCCAGGGCTTATTCTCTAGAGTGCAAAAGAGCCACTTTTTATACCTGAATTTAATAAGTGAGCTCTCCCACTGGACCAGCATTTCCCACCCTTGTCTGCACACTGGAATCACTGGGGGAACTTTAAGAATACAGATGCCTGGAATCCCAGAGCTTCTGAGGTGGCTTGTGGTGTCCAGAGTGCAGTGAAGGCTGCTGTAGTCATTTTCTTTTTTAAAATAAATGAATTTTATTTGGAAATATTGTGTTGGACACAAAGTTTGTTCAAGTTTTTCCTAAGATATTACAGAAAACCTTTTGGCCAACCCAGTGATTTCAGACTTACAAAGAGTTGCAGGAATAAAAATTGTACATGAGGCCCAAATATCCTTTGCTTAGATCCACTGAGTAACATTTATGCCACTTGATTTGTCATTTGTATGTGCTCTCCCTCTGCATCATGGTCCTTTTGTTCTAATACTTAACAGTGGGTATTTTCTAGGAATAAAGATACTCTTCAACAATCCCAGTGCAGCAATCAAATTCAGTACAGTTACCACTGATAGAGTAGTTTAAAATACAGTATGCATTCTGATCTGATAATGTCCTTTGTAGAGCCCTCCCCCCACAGTTCTGGATCTAGTCTCAGATCATGTATTACAGGGAGTTGTCTCCTTTAACCTGGAGCTTGTCACTTAAGACATTGACATTTTGGAAGAATATGGTTTCTCCTTTAAAATGACGCTGCTCATTTTGGGTTTATCTGATGTTCCCTGTTGATTCGATGCGATTGTTTTTGTATTCTAGATGCCTAGAACACTGTGTCATATATCCTCTCAGGAAACACAGTGTCATCTGTCCCTCATTGGTAATCTTAATTTTGATGACCTGGTGTATCATTTAGGGTCTAGTGAAAGGTAAAAAGTTAATAGGAAAATTTTAATATAAATAATTTTTAACTGAGTAAGAAGTCATTAACTACTGTAAGGGAGAAAAGAGCTCCAAAGCGTCTGCCTTAGAAAACAGCTACTACTGCAAGAATCAAGGGAAGAGAAGACAAGGAAGGAACTTCGAACATCAGAGGAGAGCCCTGTAAGCCTGAGAGGCAGACCTCTGACAGGAACGTGCTGCCAGCCCTGTGCTGCAGAATCGACTCCCTGGAGGTGCCAGCTACCCATGAGAGCAGAGAACAATCACCATGGAGGATCCTGCTGGGATCCAGGCCAGACTGAGACACAAATGGTCTCTTCCAGCCTTGTCATCCTCTTCAGAGGCCCCTGTTGGCCAGCTGGCAAAGAGAAATGTAGTTTGCGGAGTCCCAACTTTAGTGTGGTGGGGAAGGAAGGCAAGTTTGGAGCTAAGAGGCAACAAATTAATACCTAGTGCACCTGGTCAGGATGTTTTCCACTTTCTCCATGGTATAGTTGCTGTTTTATCCCCTTTCGATTCAAGCAGTCTCTGGAGGTACACTCTTAAGACATGTAACAATCCTGCTCTTCACCAAACTTTCCCTCAGTTTAGCAAATAGGGCTGACTCTGACCTGATTCAGTCTTTCCTGTGATGGTTGTGAAATGCTGGTTTTCCAATTCAGGACTCCCTCATTTACCAGTCTGCACTCCCTTCTCTCCCAGTAGTTTATTTTTACATATTCATATTCCTTGTGAACTGATGGATTCTCCTTTTTTCCAGTAGTCTATAATTCATTATTGTCCTTTGGTTTTTGTTTTTGGTTCTCAAATAGTTCCAGATGTGACCAGTGGGAGTCCCTTCAAATTGTCTCAGACATCCTGACTTTTTTTTTTTTAACACTTCTGTAATTTGTGACCAAAGATGTTCTGGATTCATCTTGTACCCACCTCGCCCAAGCCCTGGAATCATTGTTTCTCCAAGGAACCTTGGTCCCTGGTGCTAACTGTGCTCATCGCTGTTGGGGTGACTTTGCTTCTCATTCTGTTAGAGCTATCTTACTACCTTTTAAAACTTGTTTCTAATTTTTTTAAACAAAAGTAATAGTGCTTTAAAAAATGTAAACCATATGGACATCTGCAAGGAAAAAGTGTCTTCAGGTAAGCCAAGTTTAGCAATGGTGTGTAACCCTTCTAGACTTCACATATACAAAAACAGACTTGATCTTGGTTTGTAAGTTTACTTTTTGCTGTTACATGAATTCTATTCTGTAGGTCCTCTTGGATTCTATTTTACAGGTCCTCTTTTTATCTTCACAACAAAATGTGTACTCTTAACTGTATTGGACTGTAGAATTTGCTTTTTGTTAGCTGCATGGATATAGTAATACTATGATTAACCAATGTACAGTGGACAGACACTTGATTCCAGCCTCACTGCAGTGAACACCTTCCTACACATACTGTCAGGCAAATAGAATAAAAAAAAAAAAAAACTATTGAGGTAAAATTCACACAGCATAAAATTAACATTTTAAAGCGACAGTTCAGTGACATTTAGTCTGTTCACAGTATTGTGCAGCCACCCCCTCTGTCTAGTTCCAAAGTACTTTCACTGCCCCATGTTCTGCATTGTTACATGGACTCGAGGATAGATTCTCAGTAGTGGCTCACTTTGAACTTTTAATAGATTGATGAAAAAGTAATTGTGGTTTCAGACCATGAATTTTAAATCATTATAACTAGTTTCAAACACATTTTTATTAGTCAAAATAGAAACCATTACAATCAGTACATTTTTGCCAATGAGAAGTTTGTTTATTCCTATAGTGTAAAAATCCATGTTTCAGGATTTGACGCTCTTAGTATTTTCTGCCTCCTGCTAGTTGCAGAAGCATTTTCCCTGCAAAAAGTTGTAGAGATGCTTGAAGAAATGGTAGTCAGCTGACGAGAGGCCAAGTGAATATAGCAGATGAGGCAAAGCTTCATAGCCCAATTCGTTCAACTTTTGAAGCCTTGGTTGTAAGATGTGCAGTCTGGCATTTTCATAGAGAATTGGGCCCATTTTGTTGACCAGTGTTCGCTGCAGGCCTTGCAGTTTTTGGTGCATCTCGTCAATGTGCTGAGCTTACTTCTCAGATGTAATGGTTTCACTGTGATTCAGAAAGCTGTAGTGGACCAGACAGGCAGCAGACCATCAGACAGTGACCATCACCTTTTTTGGTACAAGTTTGGCCTTGGGAAGTGCTTGGGAGCTGCTTCTGAGTCCATCCACTGAGCTGGTTGTCACCAGTTGTATAAAGTCCACTTTTCATCGCATGTCACAATCCAGTTGAGAAGTGGTTCATTGTTGTGTAGAATAAGAGAAGACGACACTTCAAAACAATGATCTTTTTGATTTGCAGTCAGCTCATGAGGCACCCACTTATCAAGCATTTTCACCTTTCCAATTTGCTGCAAATGCCAAATGACCTTATAATAGTCACTGTTGAATTCTTCAGTAACTTCTCATGTAGTTGTAAGAGGATCCACTTCAGTGATTACTCTCAGTTGGTCATCAACTTCAAGGGCCAGCCGCTGCACTCTTCATTTTCAAGCCTCTCATTTCTTTTGCAAAACTTCCTGAATCACTACTGCACTGTGCCTTTGTTAGCAGTTCCTGAGCCAAATGCATTGTTGATATTGTGAGTTGTCTCTGCTGCTTTACGACTCATTTTGAACTCAAAAAGATTGCTCAAATTTGCATTTTTTCTAACATCATTTCTCTAGGCTAAAATAAACAGCAAATAATAAGTTATTAGCAAAAAATAAAGTAAGAAATGTGCATGAAAATGATGCATAACCACATTTATTTAAGAATGTATTCCAGTATCAAACAGTGAAGTTCAACAATGCAAAACCACAGTTACTTTTGCACCAGTCTAACAGATATATCCAGTTACCCTCCAGAAAATTTATACCGATTTATATTCCCACTAGATGGGGAAACAGTGGAAACAGTGCCAGTCTTTATATTTTGGAACTCCAAAATCATTGCAGATGGTGACTGCAGCCATGAAATTAAAAGATGCTTGCTCCTTGGAAGAAAAGTTATGACCAACATAGACAGCATATTAAAAAGCAGAGACATTACTTTGCCAACAAAGGTCCACCTAGTCAAAGCTACTGGTTTTGCCAGTAGTCACATAGATATGAGAGTTGAGTTGGACTACAAAGAAAGCTGAGCACCAAAGAATTGATGCTTTTGTACTGTGGTGTTGGAGAAGACTCTTGAGAGTCCTTTGGACTGCAAGGAGATCCAACCAGTCCATCCTAAAGGAGATCAGTCCTAGGTGTTCATTGGAAGGACTGATTTTGAAGCTGAAACTGCAATACTTTGGCCACTTGATGCAAAGAATTGACTCATTGGAAAAGACCTTGATGCTGGGAAAGATTGAAGGTAGAAGAAGAAGGGGACGACTGAGAATGAGATGGTTGGATGGCATCACTGACTCAATGGACATGAGTTTGAGTAAACTCTGTGAATTGGTGATGGACAGGGAGGTCTGGTGTGCTGGAGTCCATGGCATTGCAAAGAGTTGGACACGACTGAGCGACTGAACTGAACTGAGCAGTATATGAAATTCTGCGTTTCCCTACAGCCTTGTAGACGCTTTGGGTATTAGAAGGTTGTGTGTTTCTAGAAAGTTGTCCATTTCTTCCAGGTTTTCCAATTTGTTGGCATATAACTTAATAGTATTCTCTTACGATTTTTTGTATCTCTCTGATATTGGTTATTTCTTTTTAATTTCTTATTTTGTTTATTTGAGTTCTCTTTTGTTTTTCTTGATGAGTCTGACTAAAGGTTTTTCAATTTTGTTTCTTTTTTAAAAAACTGTCCCTTGGTTTCATTGATCTTTTCTGATGTTTTACTGTTTGTTAGGTTTTAGTCTCTTAGTTTACTTCCTCTCTGATCCTTGTTGCACGTCCTTCCTGCCGCTGACTTTGGATTTTCTTTGTTCTTTTTCTGCTTATTTATTTGAGTGGTTGGTTAGGTTGGAAACAAGATTTTGCTTGTTTCTTAAGGAAGGCCTGTAACACAATTAACTTCCCTCTTAGAACTGCTTTTGCTCTGTCCCATAGATTTTGGAAAGTTGTGTTTCCATTTTGATTTGTCTCAAAGTATTTTCTGATTTTCTCTTTGATTTCTTCTTTGACCTATTAGCATGTTGCTTAGTCTCCATGTGTTTGTGCTTTTCCTTTTTCCCCAAATTGATTTCTAGTTTCAGACTGTTATGGTTGGGGAGAATGCTTGTTGTAATTTCTGTCCTAAAATGTGTTGAGATTTGTTTTGTGATCTATCCTGGAGAATGTTCCATGTGCACGTAATGTATTCTACTTTTTTGGAATGTAGTGTCTTGAAGCTATCTATTAAGTCCATCTGTTCTATTACGTTATCTAAGACCCCTCTCCTTATTGATTTTCAGTCTGATGACCTCCACTGACATAAGTGGGGTCTTAAAGTCCCCTCTGTTATTGTATTGTTGTTAATTTCTCCCTTTATGTCTGTTAATATTTGCTTTATGTATTTTGGTGCTCCTATAATAGCCGTATGTATGTTAATGAGTGTTATATTCTCTTCTTGTATTGATCCCATTATCATGATCAGTTCAATCGCTCAGCCATGTCTGACTCTGCGACCCCATGAATCACAGCACGCCAGGCCTCGCTATCCATCACCATCTCCTGGAGTTTACTCAAACTCATATCCGTTGAGTCGGTGATGCCACCCAGCCATCTCATCCTCTGTCGTCCCCTCTTCCTCCTGCCCCCAACCCCTCCCAGCATCAGAGTCTTTTCCAATGAGTCATCTCTTCTCATGAAGTGGCCAAAGTACTGGAGTTTCAGCTTCAGCTTTAGCATCATTCCTTCCAAAGAACACCCAGGACTGATCTCCTTTAGAATGGACTGGTTGGATCTCCTTGCAGTCCAAGGGACTCTCAGGAGTCTTCTCCAACACCACAGTTCAAAAGCTATCAATTCTTTGGCGCTCAGCTTTCTTCAGAGTCCAACTCTCACATCCGTACATGACCACTGGAAAAACCATAGCCTTGACTAGATGGACCTGTTGGCAAAGTAATGTCTCTGCTTTTTGAATATGCTATCTAGGTTGGTCATAACTTTCCTTCCAAGGAGTAAGCGTCTTTTAATTTCATGGCTGCAATCACCATCTGCAGTGATTTTGGAGCCCAGATAAATAAAGTCAGCCACTGTTTCCACTGTTTCCCCATCTATTTCCATGAAGTGATGTGACCAGATGCCATGATCTTAGTTTTCTGAATGTTGAGCTTTAAGCCAACTTTTTCACTCTCTTCTTTAACTTTCATCAAGAGGCTTTTTAGTTCCTCTTCACTTTCTGCCATAAATGTGGTGTCATCTGCATATCTGAGGTTACTGATATTTCTCCCGGCAATCTTGATTCCAGTTTGTGCTTCTTCCAGCCCAGCGTTTCTCATGATGTACTCTGCATATAAGTTAAATAAGCAGGGTGACAATATACAGCCTTGATGTACTACTCCTTTTCCTATTTGGAACCAGTCTGTTGTTCCATGTCCAGTTCTAACTGTTGCTTCCTGACCTGCATACAGATTTCTCAAGA
>SJYR01000102.1:1305626-1320959 GCA_006410655.1 Kobus ellipsiprymnus | reverse complement strand
AAATATCAGTAACCTCAGACATGCAGATGATACCACCATTATGGTAGAAAGTGAAGAAGAACTAAAGAGCCTCTTGATGAAAGTAAAAGAGGAGAGTGAAAAAGTTGGCTTAAAGCTCAACATTCAGAAAACTAAGATCATGGCATCTGGTCCCATTACTTCATGGCAAATAGATGGGGAAACAGTGGCTGACTTTATTTTTGGGGGCTCCAAAATCACTGCAGATGGTGATTGCAGCCATGAAATTAAAAGACGCTTACTCCTTAGAAGGAAAGTTATGACCAACCTAGACAGCATATTAAAAAGCAGAGACATTGTTTTTCCAACAAAGGTCCATCTAGACAAGGCTATGGTTTTTCCAGTGGTCATGTATGGATGTGAGAGTTGGACTATAAAGAAGGCTGAGCACCGAAGAATTTATGCTTTTGAACTGTGGTGTTGGAGAAGACTTGAGAGTCCCTTGGACTGCAAGGAGATCCAACCAGTCCATCCTAAAGGAGCTCAGTCCTGGGTGTTCATTGGAAGGACTGTTGTTGAAGCTCAAACTCCAATACTTTGGCCACCTCATGCGAAAAGCTGACTCATTTGAAAAGACCCTGATGCTGGGAAAGATCAAGGGCAGGAAGAGAAGGGGACAACAGAGGATGAGATGGTTGGATGGCATCACCGACTCGATGGACATGGGTTTGGGTGGACTCTGGGAATTGGTGATGGAAGGGTGGCCTGGTGTGCTGTGGTTCATGGGGTCACAAAGAGTCAGACACACTGAGCGACTGAACTGAACTGGTGATTATATAACATCCTTCTTTGTTTTTTGTTACAAACTTTATTTTAAAGTCTGTTTTGTCTGATGTGAGTATTACTACCTCTGCTTTCTTGTCATTTACATTTGCATGAAATATCTTTTTCTATTTCCTCAGGCAAATTTAGCTCAAATTTAGTAGGCATCTTTAGCTCTGAAATGAGTCTCTTGTAAGCAGCATATAGATGGGTTTTGTATTTTCATCCAGTCAGCCACCCTATGTATTTTGATTGGAGTATTTAGTCCAACGTTGAATATGACTATTGGTAAGTATGTACTTATTGCCATTTTGTTACTTATTTTTGTAGCTTTTCAATTTTAGTCTTGTCCCTTGTGATTTGTTGACTTTCTTTTATATCTCTTTCTCTCTAGTTTTTGTGTGTATATTGTAGGTTTTTGATTTGTGATTACCATGGGGTTTATATATGCTAACTATAACTATCTGCCTGTTTGAAACAGGTAGTCATTTAAGTTCAAACACATTCCAGCAGGTATACATTTTTTACTCCCCATCTCCACATTTTATGTTTTTGATGTCTTATTTTGCATCTTTGTCATTTATGCCTTTACTGATTGTTGTAATTATAGTTGTTTTTACAGATTTTTTTTTGTTTTTTAATCTCTGTACTAGCTTATTTAAATGGTTGATCCTCAGCCTTTACTATATATTTGCTTTTATTAGTTGGATTTCTCCTTTCCTATAGAGACTTCTTGTTTTAGCCTTTTCCTTTCCACTTAAGGAAGACCATTTAACGTTTCTTTTAGGGTTGGTTTTGTATTCATGAACTCTTCAGGTTTGCTTGTCTAGCAAGTTCTTTATCTCCTTCAACTCTAAATTATTGTCTTGCTGGGTAGTGAGTGTATCCTTGGTTGCAGGTTTCCCCCTTTTCAGCACTTACTGGGGTTTCCTTGTATATGGCTCTTTATTTTTCTCCTGTTGCCTTTAGAATTCTCTCTCTAACTTTTGCCACTTTAATTATGTATGATCTGATCTGTTTGGGGGCATCTTGTTCAGAACCCTCTGTGCTTCCTGTATCTGGATATCTGTTTCCTTCTTCAGGTTTGGAAAGTTTTCATTCATAATCTCATCAAACACCTTTTTGACCCTTCTCTCTCTCTCCTCCTTCTGGGACCCCTGTTATGTGAATGTTGGTACACTTGATATTGTCTCAGAGATGCCTTAAACTGGTCTCAATTTTCATTTTTCTTCTTGCTGTTCTGATTGGTTATTTCCATTATTCTGTCTTCCAGACCACTTTTGCATTCTTCTTTTTCACCTAGTCTTCTGTTTATTCCTTCTCTGTGTTATTCATTGCTGTTATGGCATTCTTCAGTTCTGATTGATTTTTAAAATATTTTCTAGTTCCTTTTAAAATTCTTACTGTTTATCTATTCTTTTCCCTAATTCAGTTAACATTCTTATTACTAGTGCTTTGAACTCTTTATCTGGCAAATTGTTTATTTCTGTTTCGTTAGTTGTTTTCTCAGAGGTTTTCCCTTGCTCTTCCAATTCAAACAGACCCTTCCTGTCTTCTTTTGCTTACCTTTGTCTCTGTGAAATTAGGTGAGACAGTTACCTATTGCAGTCTTGGAAAGGGGTATCCTTGTGTGGGAGCCACCCTACACAGTCTGCATGCACTCAGTGACCCTTGGTGGGGCAGCCAGATCTGACATGAACACAAGTCACATCTTTCTCCAGGGTTTGCTGGCAGCCATCACCTGGTTAGAAGGGGGCTGCAGAGAGAGGGGCTAGGACCGCAGCCACCAGGATGGTGGTAGGACACTGGTCAGAGACTTTGGAGTTTCAGTCTGCCCTCTCTGCACTGTTTGAGAGGTAAGCAAGTCTGTGCTTGTTCCCCAGGAGTGGAGTCCAGGTGTCAGAGGTGACTTTCCTTATTTTCAGTGGGGCCAGGACTGGGTCTCAGGTTGCTGGGGCAGAAGTTCTGAGGGGTTAGGTCCATGCTAGCTCTGTTCCCCTTAAGTGTGTGCTCTCTGCCCCCATCACTGGCACCCTCACCCCAGAGAGGAACAGTGCTGGGGCAAGTGAGATTTGTGGTGGTGCTTGGAGCAGGCCAATCAGAGATCTAGAGAACTTCTGATGTGCTGCTTGTGTGAGCAGTAGTAATGGCTGCCCCTCCCCTGCTCAGACACTGCTCCAGGTCTGAGCCGCCTCTGTCTCTCCACTCAGCTGCTGCCATGCTCACCCTGGTGTGTAGCATCAACACAGAGCAAGCAGGACCTGTGTGCAGGCTCAGTGTGGGTTGGGCCTGGGCTGTGGAGGTCTGGTCACAGTTAGCAGACAGGTTCTGAGCGTCCACCTGTGTCAGCGCGTCGTGGCTCTCCCCTCCCTGCTTAGACACTGCTCTGGATCTGGGCTACCTCCGTGCCTCTTGGCCGAGCTTTCCTCTTGGCCAGGACAGCCCCCGCCTGGGTGTGGAGCTGCTTTGTGGAACAAGTGAGGTCAGAGCTGTTGTTTGGCTCAGGCTAGGGTGCATACCAGGGCGGTGGTAGGAAACTAGTCAGAGACCTTCGTGGTTTCAGTCTGCCTTCTCTGCCCTGCTTCAGGGATAAGTAAGCCTGTGCTTGCTCCCCGTGAGTGGGGTCCAGGCTTCCCATAGCCCTTCTGTTTGTACCGTCACCCCTCCAACCAGCCAGGGGATCTCATCTTCCTGAGGTACCCAGTATGGGGCTGCATCCTCCACAGGGAGGATCTCTCTCTGGGCTCTTGTGAGCCCCCTCCCAGGGCACGAGTCCCGGCCTGATCACTGCTCCTCTCTCCCTACCTGATTCTCTGTGACTTTTACACAGCTGTGGTTGTGCAGGAGTCTTTTCCCTGTCTCCAGCTGGTTTTCAGTGAGCAATGTTCCACCTGTGATGTAGTTTTGATGTGCTTGTTGGGAGAGATGAGTTCCCCACCCTCCTACTCTGCCACATTGATCTGTTTTTGGCACTCTGGGTCGGCCTGTATCTTTTCTTCCCATCCAGTAGATGAAAAGATGTACATCTATGACTCTTAGCTAGGCCCAGGATATTTTCAAAGCTGTTCCAGCCATTTGTGTCTCCTGGATTTCCAGTTTGTATCATCTGCCCAGTTGGATTGGTTGTTTTGGGTTTTTTGTTTTTCTTATGAATCTTAATAAACAGTTAAGTTTACTTGAGAAACTTTTCTGTGAAACTCAGTGTGTATTGCTATTGTGGTAACGGGATTATGTGCCTGATACATTTCCTAATTGGTTATTGTTGGTGGGTGGGAGTCCCTGCTCTTTGAGTACTTGATCTTATATGCTTGCATTTCTTGAAAATAATTTGTGTGTCCCGTGTGGCTCTTCATTGCAGTGTCCCTGAGATTTCCTGAGGGTATTGTGCAGGCCCTTGCAGAAACATCCTAAGTTTACCTCCTGAATACCTTTTTGGACAGTGTTGAGTGTATGGCTAGTTGTGTTGACTATGTTGACTCATATACTGGTCATGTCTCTTGACTTTATCCACTGAAAGCAAAATGGATATGAAAGTTACAATAGCAAGAAAAGAGACCTGTTTATCTTTGTATCCTCAACATCATAGTCGTCAGAGTGGACGCTCAGTATCTAAAATCAGTTACTATGATGCCATAAGAAGTTGGTTTTCAAACTTGCTTTTTGTAGCTGAAATACCCATTAGAAAAGTTCTCAACCCTGGCTGCATATTAGAATCGCCAGGACAATGTTTGAAATATTTATGCTCAAGCTGAGCTGGCAGAGAATTGGATTCACTTTGACTGAGATGGGACCAGAGCATCAACATTCAAAAAACAACCTGTTAGGTGATTCTGCTGAGCAGCCAAGGATGCGAAGCACCACTGGTCCAACAGGTAGACTCTAAGTGGAGTCTGAAGTGGCGTGGGGCTCGCCTTCCCCTCCCTTTGGCCCCGGATAGGGCTTCATTGAGCACAGTTTGAAAGCCACATCCCTGTGGCCTTGGTGCTGAGGATGGGGTGCCCACTTGCTGGCGGTGACCTTGTGTAAGGTTTGGGCTGCTGCTTCACATGCCAGAAGGGGAGATAGACAGAGATCGTGGTTCAGCCAGACGGAGCCTAACAGATAGCCCTGTGCTGAGGTTGCCCAGCTTGGGAATAGCTGTGGGAGGGTGGTTGGAATTAAGTGTTAGACCCCAGTGGTGCTTGTGTCCAGTTTGGCCAAGTAGCCCATCGCGTCTCCTGAACTCCTACTTCTCCTTTACTCCTTGTCAGTTTCAGGAAGGAATTACTGTCATAACTACAGCTCCCCCGAGGGCATATTAAGATGAGGATGCTATGCCACGCCCAAAGTTACTATTGATTACAGCCAAGGTTTGGAGGTGGTGGTCCTTTTTATTAAAAATGATCATCTCATGCTTTTCATTAGCACTTTTAATGTCTAATTTTGAAATTTCCAAGGATAGCAATTTATACAGGAGCTCATTGCACCCATCTTGCCGATAATGGTACTGAGATCCAGAGAAATTGTACCTTGCCTTAAGACCACACAAGGAAGCATGAGCCTCAATTTCAGACCCTGATGCTCTGACTTCAGAGGCCTTGTTTTTCCTATCTGTTCTGCTCCATTTTTCCTGTGAGTAGCCCTCTGTCAAGAAGAGGGGTGCAGTTACTTATACACTGCATTACCCACACGCCAACTCCCTCTTTATTGGTCACCAGCTCCTCTGCTGGGAAGGCTGGCTGTCCAGCTGAGGTTGTGACCTGGTGCACAGAGAACGGAGAATGCTGCAGAGGCAATGCATCTGACCTCAGTTCATTTGTGGGTTTCTTTCTCCTTGCTATAAATTGTGACCCAGGAGTTGCCCTCAGTTCTGTTCCGTGGCTGCCAAAATGACTGGAGGGCGGGCCCTGTTATCCGACACTCGTTACCCATCACCCTCCAGCGCTGTAACACTGCAGAAGCTGTCAGAGCTAATGATAAGTATCTAGGCCAGTGGTGTTTTAAAAAGATCTTTGCGGTTGAATGGAATGCTCAATCAAGATGACAAGGTATTTTCAAGGAATAAGTCAAGCACTGAAACCTAGGGCTTTCTCTTCTTTTCTTTCCTCTCGGCTGCTCCTGCATGGCCTGATGCCAGTGGCCAGTCTGCTGGGCTGTCCTGCCTCTCCTGGGCCTTTGCTCAGACTGTGTCCCTGCTGCCACCCTGCCTCCACCTTCTACTGCACCTGAGGAGGGAAGTCTTTTCATCTCCTTTCTTTCCGGTCTTCCCATTCCTGCCTCACATCCTATAAGTTTCCAAGTGTTGTTGATGTATTTCCCTCATCCTTCCAGAATTGCTCTCCAATTCAGTTGCCACTTCCCAGACAAGCCAACATCATCTTTGTGTTGGCCAGCCTGCACATGGCCTCCTGGTCCCACTGTTGCCCTACTTACTGTCTGCCTTGTATCAGAGGGCTGATAGTATCTCTCTGCAGCTTCTGGGGTGAGCGAGCTCTTTGACAACACCCCTTTATCTTAGCACCGCCCCCCGCCCCATTTTCAAATACAGTGTCATTCACACAGAGGTCATTAAGATACCTTGCTTGATTGAATTACTTGTGACAGGTCTCATATCTGGCTGACCTGGGCAACGCTTCTGGCTGCCGGTTCGCACTGGCTTTCCTCCACATTCGCTCCCAGGGCCTTCGGTGTGGCGTGGCTGGAGCAGGGCTTTGGCAGGCCTGGGGCAGCGGTAGAAGTTATGTTTCTGAGGCCAAAAAGAGAATGGCCTGAGAGCATCAAGCACAGAAGAGGGGCTTGGCCACCTCTGTGCGCAGGGTGGGCCTGTGTAGCCCTGGGGGCCCTGCCTGTGGGATCTGCTGTGTTTGCATGTTTGTGGCATGCAGCTGGGTCAGGAGACAGTGTGACCCAGCGGCCTGCAGGCCTCCCCTGCCAGACTCTGCACCACGGCCCCTCTGCCTTGGCAGACTGTCACCTGTTTCTTGCCTGGAGCTAAGCTTGCTCACCCCCAGGATGGTCCAGGTGTTCCCTCCTCCCTGTGCTCACACCCCGCCCTGTCCCAGTGCTCTTCCCTGCCTCGGGTCCTGTCTGCTGCTGCCCTGCTCTAGTCCCTCTGCCCCTCGGAAGCCTGCTCCCCCATCCTGGCTCTCATGGGCTTCTCCCTGACCCCGCCCCCATCCTCCCTGACCCCTGTGGCCTTCTCCCCTTGGCGGCTGTGAGTGTGTCTCCTGGCAGGGACCCCGCGCTCGGGTACCTCCTCATCCCCAGCAGACCCGACACAGACCCTGCTGGAGCCTCAGTGACGACACTGCAGGTGGGAAGCTCTGCCCTCCTGGACTCCTCCCTCCTTCACCTCCTCCCAGTGGAGCACTTGGACACAGATGCCAGGAGGAAAAAGAGCGCTCCTTTATTCCCTGTGAGAAAGACTGCTGGGGAGCTGCTGGCACCTTCCCTGAAGGCAGGCTCTGTCTGAGGCCCCCCACAAGGCCAGGGGGTGGTGGGGGCACGGCTGGCCCCATGGGCAGGACAGGTCCAGGAAGGGACTTCTGTCTCTTCCTTAAATCTTCTCCAGGTAGGAGCCAGGGACAAAGCCACGCTGCCCGTTCCGTTGTACCGTCCACCAGCCGTCCTCCCCTTCCAGGATGACCTCCAGGATGTCCCCTGCAGAGATGTTCAGCTCATCGGAGTTCTGGGCAAGATAATGAAAACACATCCGGCTGAAGGGGCCAGTAAGTGTCGCAGCTGGGCTGTCAGCTGAGACATGCCAGCCTCCTGGGGCTGCAAGAGAAGGCCACTCCGGGCTAGGGCAGCCCTGAGAGACCAGCTTCTTGTCCCCTTGGTTTGTCACAACCTGGGGCTTCTTCCCTGGCTTTTCCTCCAAGCTGCTTTCTTTTCCCGCTCCCTGCCTGAGGCACAGAAAGCTAGCAAGTCAGGAGCAGGGGTGTTCGCTATTCCCCAGGACAGCCAGCCCTTGTCTTGCAAGCACACCATCATTCTCCTGGGCTGTTCCCCTTCCCCAGGGCACAGGCTTTGGGAGTCAGTGTAGCCAGTCAAGCCCCAAGGAGATGCCTCAGTCCCAGTGGATCTGGGGTCCAGCTCTGTACCCCTTGCCTCAAAGCAGGGACAAATTAGAGTCTCTGGGGATCTGGGCACAGCTGCCCTGTGGCTCCTTTACTCGTCCTCCCCTTGTGGGCTTCAGAAAATCAACCATGCACAGCTGAAGACCTAGTTCTGACCATGACTTGTTCTGGGCACCCATGGTCATGGGGAACAAGGCCTTTACCCACGGATGCAGAGCCTGCCCCTCAGATCACTTCCTCAGGTAGCTCCAGCTCCACCAGCTGGCTGCACACATGCATAGCCCAAGCAGTGCCCACACCTGCCTGGATACCATGTGACCCAGGGCCCGGTGCCGTTCATGAGCTTTCCTTCAGCACGTGTGCACCAGGCCCCTCCTGAATGCCAGGTGCTATTCTAAAGGCACCCACCCCAGCACCCTCAGAGTGCATGTACCCACATGTGAGCACACCCTTGGGCATGCTGGTGTCCACGCAAGAAGGGAGGGCAGGGGGCCTCACCTGGGCTGTGTAGTCATAGAGTGCCCTATAGTCCTGGCCTGGCACGGTGGGGGGCCCTGGCGCCTCCTGCACGGCGATGGCAGCGTAGACACCCTCATTCCGGTCAGGGGTAGGAGTCAGGGTCTCTGGAGACAGTACAAAGTGAGGTCTGGCGCCCACCCCTTGCAAAAATCAGTAGTCCCCAGAGGCCCCCCTGACTCACAGCATCCCCAGACTTGCTCAGCTTCTTCCCATCCCCCAATCTCCCAGCTGTTGGAGGGCCCATCTGTGCCAAGTAGGCATCCTCTCCTCTTCCTCCCCCCAACCAGGGTGACAGTTGTCACCCCCCAATTACCCGCAGAAGCCGCTGACAGTGTGGTCTTGGGACTTCCGTGCAGCAGCCCAGAAAACCTGGGGGCAGGAAGGACAGGCGAGTCAGGGCGGGGGAAGTAGGTGAGGCAGGGAGCCTGCAAGGTCGGCCCTAGCTTCCAGGCACAGGTGTGACTTATGGGGTACCCCTGGGCATGAGGGCTCTCCAAAGGGCGGTCCCAGTGGCCCTTCCCCGGCAGCACTCTCCCAGCCCCTTACCCTGTAGATGTCTTCTCAGTACCTGTTCCCTGCAGGGCCAAACTGGCGGCTCTGAGACTTCTGTGCTCCAGGGCCTGGGCCCCTCACCAGCCAGACCCCTCTCCAGCCTCCCCACAGGCAAAGGAGCTGCCCCCTAGAGCTCAGCCCACTCACGCCCTGCTGGGACCTTCACCAGCCTGGCCAGCCCCGCCACTCCCCGACCACACAAAGTGGTCATCCAGGAGGAAGTGTTGGGCTGATTCACCCCCTTCCTCTGTGCTTAGTTCAGACCTGGACTGAGCTAGTTATGCAAGTATGTTGAATAAGAAAAAAAAAAATGTGCAAGAAGCAAGAGGCAGACACTGTACGGAGTGTAGTATGGAGGCCCGTGTGGGTGCCCTGAAGCAGAGGTGCTGAGAGCTTACATGAGTAGAACCTTCCTTCCTGGCCTGGTAGGTTCAAGCTAAGTCTGCAAAGACCCAGCTTCACCAAACAGAGACCGGGTGCCAGCCATGGCCAGTGACTGAGAGAGGAGTGCAGAGGTACAGGTTGTACAGGCAGAGGAGTCTGGGGAGTGGAGTGGACCCGTTTGGGGTGTATAGGAGACAAGACTGAAAGAGGGACGAGGCCAGACACCCAGGGGTCTTGAGGGCTCAGTCAGGGGCAGGGCCTGTAGGAAGCTGCCCTGTACTGCGAGGTGGGACCCAGAGACCTTTCCCTGGCAGCGTTTGTGGAGCTGAGGGTCCAGGACAGACCACATAGACAGGCGAGTGTAGACTTGGCAGGCGTGGGAAGGTCTGATGCAGACTTGCCCTGCCAGGGAGGGTTAGCCCAGCAGGCTGGGGCTGGAGGCGCCCCGCCCCGCTGCCTGCCTTCCCAGGGTTGTCTACGCTCTCGACTCCATTCTTCCCTCCACTCACTTTCCCTGCCCCTCCCCAGCCCTGCCTGGCTTCAGCTGCCCCACACAAGGGTCCCTGCCTGTCCTCTACAGCAGCCAGGCCTCCCCTGCGGGACCGCTTTCCCTCTTTTCTCTCGTCCTCATCAGGCCCCTCCTGTCTGTCCTTTCTCAGCCCTGCCCCCAGGTGAGCTCTTCAGGCTTGTAGTCTAAGTGACCACCTCTGCAGGCATCTGGCCCTCACTGGGGGTGCAGGGAGGTCCAAGTCCCCTGTGGCTTTAGTGTGATAGTGAGGGTGGGAATGCCAGCCTCTTAGTGTCCTTGCTGTCTCAGGGTTCCTGGAGGAGCATGCCGTGGGGCCCACGAGCCTCAGAAATAAGCCATCCTCAGAGGGCCAGGAGCTCCGTCACCTCCACCCCTACCCACGCCCACCTTTCAAAGGCAGGGCCTCCTCTGCACTAGGTTGGAGGGAGAGAGGAGGTCATGGAGGCCTGGGGATGGGGCACAGGTGCCATGTGAAGCCCACGATGCTCCTTTAGATGCCCACAGATGGGGCACTCGGGGAACTGGCTGAGGGAGTTGGAGGGTGGGTGCACCCTGAGTAGGCTCTGGTGCTCCCAGTGGGCTGTCATCACCCAAGGCCTGAACCAGGAGGGTCCTAGGGTCTGAGTCTGCCCCCAACACCCACAGGCCCTGGGCCTAGAGGGGGTGTGTGAGTTGTGCAAGTGACACACTGGGGCCTGACACCAGGACCCTGGCACCTACCACAGCCAGGCCAGGGAAGGGGGCTTGGAAAAAGCTGGAGAATTCTCCAAGAGCACTGGCTGCAGGGCCCACTCCTCTGCCCTGATCCTGTGCAGCAGCTGAGGGGCCTGACAGCCCAAGGCTTGGACCAGGCCAGCAGCAGAGCTCAAGGGGTGAGCCCGCCTGGAGTCTCCCAGCACAGCTGCTAGTGAATAAGTGGGGTATGATTGTTTCATGCCTGGCTCCCCTTGGGCTGAGGGTGTCCTGAGGCTAGATTGAGTCTGTCCCCCAAGAGTGCCCTGCACCTAGACATTGCACCAGGCACACAACAGGTGCCCAATAAATACGTGTGGAAGAGCCAGTTGCAGGAGGAGGGGCCCCGCTCTGTGTGTCCCAGCCGGCTGGTGTCTAGCAGGCGCTCACCTCTTTATCATGCCACAGGACGGCTGGACGCCAGGGCTGCTGGACAACGGGGCCACCTCCCGATTGTAGTAGTTCTGGTAAGGCACCGGCGCTGCAGGTGACAAGTGCGAGAGGCCCACGCTGACGAGGGCAGGGCAGGGGGTACCTGTGCCCTCTGACACCCCATCCGGAGACCCAGACCGGGGCCCCACCTTCCCATCCTGGCCCTGGCCTGCCCTGGTGCTACTTCCCTGAGAGATTCCACTGTGGGTACCACCAAGACCGAACGTTCTAGACTCAAGATTTAGCGGTGCCAAACCGTGGAGTGGAGTGGGGGCTCTGAGGTGGCTCCTGCCTCTCCCTACCCCATCCCCACTCGAGTGTTACAGTGTCCTAGGCCCTGCCCATCCTCTCTCTCGAGGAGGCAGCACATTAAGGACCCAGCCAGAGGCCTGCTCTGGCCCTGACCTTGCCCTGGGCCTGGCACCCAAAAGGGAGCTGTGAGCCACCCTGCTTCTATCCTAGCAGTTGAGGCTCAGAGAACCCAGGCCAGGCCTTCCAGGGAAGGAGGACCTGGACCCAGCGGCCGTGTTGCCCGCAGGCAGGCCTCACCTGGGGGCTCGGTGCCCGTGCTCTTGGCCTGGATGAAGCTGTCAATGTCGGCGTCCACGCTGCAGCCTTCCAGCGTCACCCGCACCTCTTCGTAGAGCTGGGGGTGGGAGGGAGCAGAAGCCAGGTGAATCCTGGCCCACATTGTTAAGCCTGCCCCCCTCTTTGGGTCTGAACCCTGACCAGGGGCCTTGAGGTGTAACTGCCCCAGGCCTGCCTGAAGGGCTAGAGCCCTGGCTGGCAGCTTCTCCTGTTTCCTGAACACCTCCTGTCTGCACATTCCTTTGCATTCCTCTCCATCCTCTGTGGGAGACAGGACTTCCTCACTGATAGATGAGAAAGCTCGGGAGAGTGACTTGCCCAAGATCACAAAGCAGGAAGTGAAGTCAGTGCGCTGGGCTTTGGATCCAGCATGAGCGGATTCAGAACTCATGCTCCCTCCTCTGCTACAATGAGGCCACCAGGTGGGCTCAAGTCATTTGAGGGGAAAGCCCCCAAAACTCCACACCCGTGGGCAGAAGGGATTAGGCAAGTAACAGTGGTGGATCAGGGAGTCAGGGCTGAGAGCGAGCGAGCGAGGGCTGCATCAGCAGAGATCGAGGCCCCTGGCGGGGAGGTGGCCACCCCTTTCTGCTGAGGGGGCCCACCCGGCACGTAGGGCTCAGGAAGGGTGGGGGGAGCCAGGACACCCTGGAGATGTCTGGGGACAGAAAAGAGACTGAACCTCGGCTCCTGCAAGCACCAGGCCTGGAGCAGGGCAACCCCAGGGTCCCCCAGCCTCTCTGCAAACCTCTGAGGGGCTGAGTCCACCTCCCCTCTTCTCCCCTTCCCAGCAGAGGGAATAGGGCTCTGGGGCTCTGCTAGGAGAGCTGAGGCCTTGGAGCTGGGACGAGCAGAGGGCAGACGCCAGGGTAACCCCAAAGCACATCTTCCAGGCCAAGAGGCCGTGGCCTGCACAGTACTGAGCTCCCTGTTGTTGGGGCCTGGGACAGAGGCTCGGTGCTGGGCTCGGAGACCCTGAGGCCAGGGCTCAGGCCACAGAGGACTAGGTCTGCTCACAGGCTCAGGTGGACCGGCTTCAGTGTCGCTCGGAGGCTGCCCTCCCCCTACGCCTCCCCCCGCCGCCCTCAGCCCCCACCTCGTCGTCCTTGACGCACTGCATGGAGAGCTGGTTGCAGTGCACCCACAGGGAGTTGCGGAGGATGGTCAGCCGGTCAGACTCCTGCAGCTGGAAGGCCTGAGGAGAGGCGGGGGTCACTGCTGGGCTGGGCCAGGCCGGGCCCCACCCACAGCGCAGCTGGAGTTGACCAGCCAGACCCGGCCTGCCGAAGCCAAGCCTAAAGGAAGCCTAAAGCCTGGGGGTCCCCACCCCCACCTCTGTGCCAGCCCTTGAGGCTTGTGGGAAGTTGAACTGCCTGTGGGACTCTGCCCCCTTCACTTCCCCAGACCCTACCACACCCCTGGGGTGTGTCTTAAGAGGAGCACTGGACCCTGAATCCTGTCTCCCAGGCCCTGTTCATCAGCAGAGCCCAGGGAAGGTATGGGTTCTGTTCAAGCCTCAGTTGCGGCTTCAGCCAAAAGGGGCGAGGATTGCCTGCCTGCAGAAAGGGACTCCAAGCACAAAGCCAGGCAGGGAGCTCCCTGGGGAGGGCCTTGGAGTGAGTGGATGAGTGAATGAGTGAAGGAAGGCTGGCTTTCCCCACTGCGGCGCCCTCTTCCCCCACGAAGCGGCTGGAGCAGGGACAGGCATCAGCTCTGCACCAACGGGTCACTCACCTCACAGGTGGCCCTGTACTCCTGCTCCCACTCATTCCGCACTCTCTCCAGCTGCTCGATGTTCTGCCTGTACGCCCGCTCTGGAAGTGCAGGGGTCCTCAGGGAGGCCAGCCCACCCCTGTGCTCCCTCAGTGCCCTCCTCCTCCCTGGAGAGACTTGCCCTGGCTGCTGGAGCCGCAGATGAGCGCCCGTCAGGGCCCCTCACCCTGGTACCACTCCTAGAGAGGTGCTCAGCGACCACTGTGTTCCAGCTGCCTCAGGCTGGGGCAGAGCCTAGGGTCAGAGCCTGGGCCTCTCACCATCCCACCTTCCAGATGAGAAGCTGAGGCCCTGGCGGAGGGTGAAGGGGCGCTCTGGGAGCTGGTGGGCTGGGAGGCCAGCGGGCTTGGACTATGAGCTCTGTGACCGCCACCCAAGGGAGCCCCGCCTGGTGCTGGGAGAGGCGGTGTGGCAGAAGGCAGAGCTGTGTCAGCAGAGACGAGGGCTGTTGGGATCTTCTGGCATCGGGAGGAGGATAGAGGAGACATATGCCCAGAGAAGGCTGGATGTGTCTCAGTGTATATGAGAGAGAGAGAGAGGTGTATGTGCAACGAGTGGGCCTGTCTCCCTTGATCAGTGGCTGTGAAGGTCCTCAGCCCTGGAGCCAGACGGCTTGCATTCAAATATAGTTACCATCACTTATTGGCTGTGTGACCCTGGCCAAGTTAAATAACCTCTCTGTGCCACAGTTTCCTTACCTGTTAAGAAAGAGGGATAGTAACAGTGAATACCTCATAGGATTGTTGTGAGCATTAGTAAAAACATACAAAGCACCAAGAATAGTGTTGGCAAATGCGAGAAAATGAATTTTTCATTTTACTTGCGTAAGGAAGCAAGAGCGAGGAGTGTGGGACTGTGTCCCAGGGTGGAGGCAGTGTGCTGCGGGGGGGAAAGATGTCCAGGCTTCCCACCCCCTAAGCTGAGGAGGCGGGCTAGCCGCGTACCTGCCTCCATGGCTGAGTCCTTGCACTGCTTGGCTTTGTTCTGGCTCTGAGGAGACAGAGGGAAAGCGACACTGAGGCCCGGCCCGGGCGCCTCCCAGCCCAGACCTCGGGCTCCGGGCCTCCCTGGGCCTCCCTGAAGGGCCTCTGTCACAGCCTCCCTGGGCTCTCCCACCTCTCACAGGGCAGGGAGAGCAGACGCTAGCCCTGAGGGGGCCCCTCCGGAACCACTCCAGCCTCACCCCACAAAGGACCACAGGCTGTTTCCAATAAAACAGGAATAAAACAGAAACCCGGTCATACAGACACATGTGGAAACTAGACCTGGAGACCTAGAGCAAGAAGTGCAGACCTGGGGCTCTACAGCCACTGCTGGGCCTGCTGGCTGGGGCTTGCGCTCTGTCCCTGACTTGCTGCCACCAACTCACCTGCAGGTCCCTGCCCTCTCTGGGCCTCAGCTTTCCTGTCTGTGCAATGGGCCAAATGTGTTCGTGGGTCCTGGGGGCTTTGATATTCCCACCCTGGCCAAGAGGCCGGAGTAGTCAAGAGCTTGGGTTCTGGACAGCCTGGGTTTGGGGTCCTTTCTCTGTTCCTGCATGGCTCTGAGACCTTGGACAAGTCACTCACCATCTCTGGGCCTGTTTCCTCTCTGGGACATGGGCCCACTGAGCCCTTCTCTGAAGGGTTGGGTGAGGGTTAGCGTCTGCCCTGTGGGCTCTGGGCCTGGGCTGCAGTGGGCCTGCTCTGAGGAATGGGTCTTTGGGTGCAGCCTGGAGACGGCAAAGGGGATCAAACTGACTATCTAGACCCTGAGATTCTAGGAAACCTTGCCTGGGGGAGTCTGCGGCACCCCTTCCCGCCCTGCCCCAGCCCCGTGAGATCACCCAGCCTCAGTGACTGCACGCACCTTCTCCACCTGCTTCTGCTGACCATTGGTGCTAATGCGCTCAAAGGCCTGTTCAGCGTCATCTGCATCCCGGCACTTCTGCTCATATGTCTTCTTGGACTGGGCGGGGGCGGGGGGTGTGGAGGGGCGGGACTTGGG
>SJYR01000102.1:1241059-1305588 GCA_006410655.1 Kobus ellipsiprymnus | reverse complement strand
AAGCTGAGTTCGCCTCCAGCACGGCAGAGCTCCAGCTCTGCTCAGAGGCCGGATCTGGCAGCCTGCCGTGGGCGAGGCTGCTCTGCCCTGGGCGAGCCTTGCCCAGACTTGCCTAGCTGCTGTCTCTTATACACATCTGGTGTGGAGGGGCGTGACTTGGGGGCCCCAAGGTGAGGCTCCTGAGTCCGTCCTCCCTTCTCCCTGTCAGGGGCTGTAGATGGAAAGGGGGCCTCCACACCAGGGACAGAGATCTTGGGGTCTGGAATGGAGATGGAGAAGGGAGTCTTGTTCCCAGGCCCCCCTCCCCACTGGGGACAGTGTAGCCTGGTCCATGCCCCTGCCTCTTTGGAGGTGTGGTCACGTCAGACCACCTGTAGGGCTCGGGAAATGCCGTGTGTCATCACGATGCTAGACCCTGTGCACGCGGTCCTTTCAGACAGCTCAGGAGTCCCTTCTCCCTTCACCTGTGGAATCCCCAGCTGACAGCGTGTGTGACCCTGTGGACCACTGTCTGAGACTGGTTGCTTACCCATCAGTCAGGAGCACCCCCCACCCACCCAACAAGGGTAGGGGGCAGAGCCCCCGGGCTGATCTGCACGGCATCCTGGCAGCCAGTGTGCTCCAGGAACCTGACAGGCCGGTGTGCCTGTTGCTGGATGGAAGCCTGAGCCCAGCCTTATCCCAAGGCTCCTGGGATCCACACCCCAAACACAGCCACCCCTCCACGCTCACCTCCATGGCCTTCTTGTGGAGCGACAGCTTGCTCTTCTGGACACGGTCCATGACAGCCTCATACTGCAGGGGACATGAGGCTCTGAGCGTGGGGCTGTAGCCTCAGGACGCTCCCCTAGGCCAAGAGGATGGGGTGTCCCTGGGAGGAGGCCCAGCCTCCCCTCCTGGCTCTGATGGGGCAGTGACGAGCTGCCCTCCCCCTCCATCAGCCTGTTCTCTCACAACTGCTGATCCCAACAGAAGGCTAGAGGAGCCTGGGGCATGGATGCACCCCAGGTATCCTCTCCCTGCAGACCACCCCACCCCCAGCCCTAGCCAGGACTTGGTCTCTAGCCAGAGAATACCCAGCCTACACACACACATGTGCACGCACACACACTGCCCTTCACTCACAAGCCTCTGTAACCACACATAGCAATCACACTTGTGGGGACCCCAGCCACACTGTAGAAGGTGTCATTCTGTCCAAAATAGCTTTTGCAGACATCACAGCCTCACTGGCCACAGGAAAGCTTGAAATAGCCATCCTGGGGCCTCACAGATGCTCTGCAGGCAAGTCCCAGCTCAGAGAGGTCACCTGCTCCAGCATCTCAAAGCTGCGCTGACTTGTGGGGTGGGCTTTGAGGGCCCACTGTCTGCTCAGGAACCCAAATTTAGAATCCCGAAAGCCTCAGGCCCCAGTTGGGCAGATAGGGAGTAGAGGCACGTGAAATTTCTGTGGTCAGAGCCACTCATCGGAGCCGGCACCCTGCCTGTGCAGACTGAGAGAGTGGTTTTCGGTTGGGTCCCTGAAGCTTGGGAGGTGGAAATAAGCGTCCCATCCTGCAAGAGGGAAACTGAGGCACAGAGAGGGCAAGTGGCTTGGCCAGGACACCCAGCCCCAGGCTGGCCCCAGCCATGAACTGTTGCTTTTTTTTCCCTTCACAGGTCAGTTGTGTGGAAGTTTCCATTTTCAGTTCTTTGGACAGTGTACAAAGACGCTCCCTCTCCAAGCAAGAAGTGTTTCTGCGTGCTGACCTCTCCCACCTGGCCAAGTTCCACCCTCATCACTGAGGCCCCGAAAGGCTGATCCTATGTCCACACCTGCCTTCCCAGAGGGCCACATACTCAGCCAGTCAGAGAGTCTCAGGCTTGGGAGGCGGTGCTGGGACACAGAGGGTACCAACCCCACCTCTCATCCAAGCTCTGCAGCTTCTCTGACAAGTCACCTTCAGTCTCTGTATACCTCCCACAATGGGGACCTCACTTCCTTCCCATGCACTGAGGGACAGCCGTCCCCTGTGAAGAACACCCTGGGATGCTAGGGCAAGCTCAACACCTCCCATTCCCCACAAGCTCTGTCCACCTTGGCCTCAGGCAGCCCTGCAGAGTGGCTGCAGTGACTGAGCCCCCAGGTCTTCCTTTCTCCCAGATAAGCACAGTTGCTGGTGCCTCCCTAACTTAGGTTGCCTTCTTTGGATACTCCCAAGTTGTCGAGTACCCTCCACAGCCTGCTGTAATGGGATGATCGAAAAGGCCCATGCCCTTCGCTCTTGGCATGAGACACCTCAGTGGGAAGAGCCCCAGAGGGGCCTTCGGGCTGGAGAGCCAGGCCCTTGTTCCAGCGCCCGGCCTCCGTCCACACTCTTCTCTCCTCCAGACCGCCATCACCCCCAAGCCCGGGGTGCTGCCCTGCCCTCCATCATGAGAGCCCAGCCTCCACGACCCCGCAGTGACCACCGCAGTCTCCCTCCGGGCCCTTCCCCAGCACCCGCCTCACCTTCTTCCTCTGCTCCTTCTGCCTCTCACGGAACTCCTCCAGGCTCCGCAGCTCCTCGCGCAGGGCCAGGGCCAGCTGGATGTGGGAACTGCCCACATTCTCCATTTCTGGGGGCAGAGTTAGGACACTGGTCCCTGGCATCAGACCTGCTGGGCCCCAACCAGTGACACACTCGCCCCTGCCTGGACCAGCCCAGCGCCAACCCCACAGCTCGTCTCTGCCACCCCCAAGTCCTCCACCAGCCTCAGTTCCCAACCAGAATCCACTCGTCTCCATCTGCTGTTCCCAGAAGGTCCTGTCCCCCTCCAGCCCAGGGTGGGGAACAGGCGGGACTTACGCTGCTTCAGAGAGTCAAAGGAGGCCCTCAGGGAGCTGCAAAACAGAAAGACCAGGGTCGGTAGGAGGACAATGAAGGGGGACCTGCAGTCCTGGCTGGGCCCAGGGACTTTTATTTTGGTGGGAGGGCCCTGGGTCACTCATACACGCTGACCTAGACCCAAGGGACCTTCCCTCAGCCCATGACCACTGACTCAGAACTCAAGCTGGGATTTCTGGAATGCAAAGCACTCTCTTTGGAAATTACAAAGCAATCAATGCCCAATCAATGCCCCCCCCAACCAATGCTCTTGGCTTCTGCACATCTTCAGGCCCTCCCTCTCTCCCTGGAGCCCCTCCCCCATAGTCGTCTCCCAGATGAACTGAAGCAGGAGAGGGTGGGGGGGGTTCAGACTTGGCAGGGGGCCTGAGGACTTCTTGGAGGGAGATGAAGGGAGGCTATAGGGGAAGAGGGTGACAAGCAGGGCAGAGGTGCTGAAGGGGAGAGATGCGGGGGCCTTCGGGCAGGAAGTACGGGATGTACAGTTGAGTACAGTGAGAAGCTGAGGGGCTCCCTGGTCCCTGGCTTGGTGGCTGAGTGAATGGAGGTGACACCTCTGAGAGGGCCCAGGAGAGAATATGGGGAGTTACTCCAGGGTGCACTGAGCTGGGGGTGCTTGAGAAAACACAGTAGGAGGCGTCAGTCTGAAGCAGACACGCAGGAGCTGCCCACTCCAGGGAAGACACCAAGGAGGAAGCAAAGGGAAGGAGCTGGCTAAGCATGGGAAGCGTGGAGGGAGATGCCTGAGGGTAGGGTTGGCAGGTGGCGTAAATAAACATAAATAAACAGGACACCCAGTTAAGTTCAAATTTCAGATAGACAACAAAAGCTTTTTGAATATAAACATGCCCTATGTAAAATTTAGAACATACTTACATTTTTAAAATATTTGTTATCTGAAGCTTAATGGGACAGTCTATATTTTATCTGGCAGTCCTGCCAAGGAGGCGGTCACCCAGAGAGATGAACAGAGGTGAGGTCTGAGCTAAGATGTCGGAGCTCACTCAGGACCCACTCCTGTCTGCTGCTGATGGGTAAGGGGCACCTTGGTCAGAACAGGACTGATGGGAAAGTGCCTCTCCCAACCCATCTGCTCTCCCGCAGAGGCCTCTCTGAGGGGTGAGCTCCCCCTCCTGGCTGAGGAGGGAGGTGACTTGGAATCCCAGGTGAGGAACCTGGCTAGAGCTTCCTGCCCTCGATTCCCATGTGCATTAGAAGCAGACCCTGGAGCCAGATGCCTGGGTTCATTCCAAGCTGCGCCACACAGTCTCTGTATGACCTTAGACAAATGACCTAGCCTCTCTATGCCTCAATTTTCCCATCTGTAAAATGGGGATAATGATATCACAAGCAAAATGGTTGTGAGGATTAAATGAATTTATATGTATAAAGGTCTCTTAAGACCTGGTGCAAAGTAGATGCTTTGCAAGGGTTGCTGTCATTATGCCACCCTCCTCTGAGCCCACATCTGCACACCCTGACCAGTCCTGGGGGTCCCCCAGGCCCCTGAACCTGACCTGAGCTGTACCTCCCAAATGCCCCACCTAAGAGCTTACCAAACGCACCTCCCTCTTATCAGAAATGCCTGTTGAATTCACCTTCGGGTTGGAGGCCTCCCTTTGAAGCAGCTCCCATAGAGTGGGCTCCCTTCCTGTCACCCCCTACAGCCCTATGGGCTGATAGGTGCCGAGTCTCCAAGTGCACAGAGACGGTGTGTGGGGGCTGCAGACTGGCTCTGAAGTGAGGCTTGTCTGCTCTCGCGGGTAAAATTCCCTGCCTCTGACCATGGCCCCTTACCCAAGGAGGCAAAAATATGCTGCCGCTCCTTGCTCACCAGGCCACCGGAGGAGCCAGAGCCAGTGAGGCTGACGGTGGCTCAGAGGGTAAAGAATCTGCCTGCAATTCAGGAGACCTGGGCTCAATCCCTGGGTCAGGAAGATCCCCTGGAGAAGGGAATGGCACCTCACTCCAGTATTCTTGCTTGGAGAATTCCATGGACAGAAGAGCCTGACAGGTCCATGGGGTCACAAAGAGTCAGACATGACTGAGAGAAAGGCACGCGCGCACACACATGCCAAAGCCTGCCAGGTGAGGCGTCCTGTCACTGGCTGCATCCCTGTGCAGAGCAGCGTGCCTGCCCCCTGGTGGCCATATGGCCACATGACACCCAGCGATACAGCTCGGCCCACCCCCGCCTGCGTGTGCTATGTCGCTTCAGTCCTGTATGACTCTTTTCAACTCTATGGACTGTAGCCCGCCAGTCTCCTCTGTCCACAGGATTCTCCAGGCAAGAATCCTGGACTGGACTGCCATGCCCTCCTCCAGGGGATCTTCCTGGATCAAACCCGCGTTCTCTTTTGTCCCCTGCATCGACAGGCGGGTTCTTTACCACTAGCACCACGAGGGGTGAAGACTCCACCCGCCAGCACCTCCTCACCGTCCTTGCAAGGCAGGCTTCACAAGGGGCTCCCTCCTCCCACGGGGACGCAGGGAACTGACCAGCAGAGCAGCAGCAGCGCCTGGCAGTCCTCAGAAGCACTGCTTCTCAGGCTCCACTGCTGTCCTCCGGGAGCCGAAGCTCCGAGGCAGGGCCTGGCGCACTGTTTCAACAAGCCTCCAGGTGCTGCTGCTGTGCCCTCCAATGCTGGCCTCATTATTTAACGCTCGCAACTCTGCCAGGCAGGGAGGGCACCATCATTAGCCCCATTTCACAGATGAGAAAAACAAAGGTCAGAGAGGTGAAGAAACTGACAGCGGCTACACAGCTGGCAAGTGGTGACACTTTCTGCTTCTCACCAGAGGAAGGAGGGGTGGTGGCATGGTCACCCCACTTGCCTTGGTAGGGGGTGGGGAGTCAGGACTCTGCCAGAACCGACACTTTGCCAGCGGTTACACTTCCTTCTCGCACATGCATCTCCTGCCTCAGTGGGCCCATTTACGGTTAGAGCCGCTCTAGGCCCAGCGCGGCCAACTCTCTACACCCCGTCCCTCACCCACAACATGACTACATCCTGCCCAGACCCCTCCCAGAGGCCAGGGCCTGCAGCCTACTGGTCCTCACCTCCCTTTGGACCTCACATCCCACAGACACCTCAGAGTGTCCGAAACGGGGCTCTTCACCCTACAAACCTGCTCCCCCTCCAGGGCTCCCTTCTCAGCAAAGGCACCACCACCTACCAGGTTATGCACTCCTCCCCCTTCATTACCTTCTTTCACTCACCTCCCCGATCTACCCATCCACCTCTCACTGCCTCCACCCTAGGCCCTGCCCCATCACCTCCATCCCTCCTACTTCACTTCTCATCTCTTATCCTTGTTCTTTGCCCGCAGTCATTTGGCCGCTCACCAGGTCCTCCTGTATACCATGCTTCGCCAGGGCCTCTGCACATGCTAATCCCCCCTGTGCAGCATCTTTGCCTGGCTCTCCCTTCTGTCTCTTCCAAGCACTTGTTCCTATTGTCATCTTAGGTTGATACATTGTCTATCACTGCACTGAAATAAGAGCCTATTGAACTGGGGTAACCCTTGGTTCTCCTCCCCATTGTCCCCAGGATCACAGCCCAATGCATTAAACTCAATACTCAATAAACCCCAAGGCCTTTCTCAACTCCAGACCACTCAGGGAAATCATCACCAAGATTTCCCAGAGACTTTTGAACTGTGGTGCTGAAGAAGACTCTTGAGAGTCTGTTGGACTGCAAGGAAATCAACCCTGAATATTCATTGGAAGGACTGATGCTGAAGCTCCGATACTTTGGCCACCTGATGCAGAGAAGCAACTCATTAGAAAAGGCCCTAAAGCTGGGAAAGATTGAGGGCAGGAGGAGAAGGGGACGACAGAGGATGAGATGGTTGGATGGCATCACTGATGCAGTGGAATGAGTTTGAGCAAACTCCGCCAGATGGTGAAGGACAGGGAGGCCTGGCGCGCTGCAGTCCACGGGCTCACAAAGAGCCGAACATGACTGAGCGGCTGAACAGCAGCAACAGTTCTGCTGGGCCTCCACCACGTTTGAGGATGGAAGCCCCGTGCAGGCCTCTGCCTCTGTTGTCAGTCCCGTGTCCGCCTATGTAACTCATCCCATCGCCCCTTTCAACCTGACTTTCAGGACACTCAGCCCAGAATTCTGCTTCAGACGGTTTGAATTTCCAGCGAAAGTGTCTCCTGTACTACTGTGTGGCCCACACAATCTCACAGCCCCTGCTTTGCCATCCTCACCCCTGCCCCCTGCCAGCCACGAGGCTCCTGCCTCCCAGCTCCCAGGAGAGGGCTCCTCTCACTGCCCCACTCCCCTGCTGGAGGCTGGGCCCGAGTGAGCTGGCCTCCTTAGAGGAGCAGCAGCCCTGATAAGAACAGGGGCCCCCTCTCTCACTGCAGTATCTTCAGTGATACCTTCATTCTTTGAGCTCAGAGGAATACAGATGATGAAAAAAAAAAACCTTCTGACAGGAAAGCAGTGTCTTAGGCTTGACATCTGGGGGTGAAGCAGGGACATGAGTGTTTAAGGATTCAAGTGGGGGCTGTCCTTCCTCGCAGGTACTGTTGGATTGGCCAAACAATTCAGTTGGGTATTTCATAACATGGAAAAATCCAAAAGAAATTTTGGGCCAACCCAATACAAAGGGATGCACAGGAAACTGACCCCAGCCCTGCCTCGATTCCCCTTTCTGAACCCCTACCCTATGCAGCTTCCACAGCTTGTGTGGTACTCAGTGCCCTACCCAGGGCAGGATGAGCAAGAGAGGGAGATGACAGCTTTCTGGGGGAGGCAGTATTTCAGGCAGAATTCACAGGGGAGATATGAGGGCATCAGCCAGAGCAAAGGCCCCAGGGTTGGAAGGAGAGTCAAGGGGAACTTTCTGCAGGGTTGGATGTGTGGTTCAGGCAATACTGATAAGCTGCCTGCACCCACCTAGTGCATCTTTAAAATGCACTGAAAGAGCCTGTGGGGATTCCCTGAGTTGGGGACCAGGTCCTCATTGCCACTGCCCAGCAGATGCTTGCTGAGTTCACATGTGAACGAGGTGAGCGCTAAAAGTCTCCTAAAGGCCAGGATAACCTCGTCTCAATGTATGTGGCTGAGTCTCAGGCCTTCTGGCCAGTCTGAGGTCAGGGGATGATGCTGAAATGCTCTGTCTTCAGGCAGCAGGGGTGGGGGAGTCTGGACGGCTCCCTGCTCTCAGCTCTCACTGGGCTATTTCTGGGGTCACGGAAGCCCTTGGCTTTGGCCCTCCTCCTCCACCCCGTTCAGTCTATGCACCCTCAGCCCCCTCCACTCGTCCTCTCAGGGGCTGAGAATGAGCATCCCATGGGAGACAGGGTGCTTGGCCATGAGGAAGCAAGGGGCTCCCCAACTCCCCGAGTGACAGATGGGCCCTGGAGGATGAACTTCCAGCCCCCACATGGAATAGCCAAGCCAGCTTTGCCAGATGCCAACCTCAACACAAGCTCACAAGTCTCCATGGCAACAAGGAAGCAATCCATGTTGTCATGGTTGCCACTCACCCTACACACAGAGAGCCCCTCCAGGTTGGTATAGAACAGGGCAAAGTGGTCTAAGCCAAAAAGCTGACAGGCAGGCAAGGCCAGAGTGTCTGGGAGAGCTTCCTGGAGGAGGTAGGGCATGAGAAGGCCCTGGAGGAAGGTTCTGATGCAAAACGAGATGGGATGAGAGTGAGGTCACCCCCAGTGGGCTAGACCCCAGATTCAGGACAGTGGGACCCTTTATTTTAAAACCTTTGAGTCCCCATACCCCCACCACAGCTTGGGGCATGGCACACACTTAGATGGATGATGGATGCTTGGCCCATAGTTAAAGAAAGCAATGACTCTGGTCTCACCAGCCTTAGGACACACCTCACAGAGCAACACTGACTAAGCACCCACGGGCATCATCAGCTGAGCTGGGAGCTGCAAGGGGGCCGGGCCCGAAGGGAGGCAGCAGGTGGGTGGGGACAGTCCAAGCCCTGCCTGCTGCTTCTCTGGCTCTAAATGTGCCCTGAGCTTTCCAGCCTGCAGCCTTTGCCCACGGTCCTCTCCCAGGACATGCCTTCCACTCTGCCCTGCTCCTCTGGCCACTCTGGCTCGCTGGGGAACTCGGGGTGGGGCTGGTTCTCACATGCACTGCTCCCAGCCTGCTCTGGAACCTGTGCTGCGGGGCAATGAGGCCCCTGTGGGGTTTTTCCCTGCCTCTCCTGCTGCTGGGGAGGCTGATCCCTGGGGCCTGGCCATGCCAGCCCACGCTCCAGCTCCTAAGTGGTAGGCAGCAAGGGTGGACCCTGACTCTGAGCTCCCCACCCTGGCCTGGGGCTCCACCCTGGTGCTCCCACCTCAGAGGGAGGCTCTCCCTCCAGGGACCCCACCCTCCAGCTCTCTGGGCCAGAGAAGGGCTGGGCCAAAGAGGAAATGGTCTAGCCAGGCCAGGCAGTCTCCTCAGCGCTAAACTAAGCCAGGTGACCCCAATCTGTCTGACTCATGGAGGGGCCCATGAGCTCGTGATGACCCTCGATGTTTCTCAAGTATCATTGTGGCTTAGGGCTCTCTGCTTGACATTGTGGCTGCCCAGAGGAACTCATGAGTGTGACTTTTCACAGCTGAGGACCCAGGACTCAGAAAGGGGGAGTGACCACTCCAGGGTCACACAGCATATAGGGTAGGGCAGACCTTGTCCCACCTGGCCTCCTACAACCACACGAGGAATCAGGGCCGCCCAGAGCCTCGCCCTGGCCGCTTCATGGTTCTACAGATAGGGCCAGATACGGTGCACCCCTCCACCCTTCCCACTGCCCACCCGGCTCCATTTCCACTTTATTCTCTTCACTGGTGGCTTCTCCTTCCCTGTTTTAAGTCCCCTGTGACTCACAGCCCCCTGAGTGTGCCTCACACTTTCCGCTTCCAGCCTGACCTCCCACTGTGGCCCTGCCTGGAGCACCCCCTCCATATCCCCCAGAAGGGCTTGTCTCTTGCTGGGAAAGTTCTCCTTTTCCAGCAGCCCTGGAGGTCAGGAGGCAGGTGGGGACTCCTGGATCATGCTCCCTTGATTCCACCCCTGCCTGGGAATACAGAGAAGGTCCCCGTTCATTTTCTTTACTGTGTCCAGGTAAGGAATGCCCTCCTCTGTACCCAGCCTCAGTCCTGCCATTTTTATCTGCTCAACAGCCCACTGGGGTGGACAGATGAGAACCAAACTCAGAGAGGTTAAGTGACTTGCCCACAGTCACACAGATCATAAAGACCAAATGGGGACTAGAGCGCCTACATTCTTACTGCTGGAGCTGTGTTCATGCTTTCTGGTCCAAGGCAGGACCCTTGGGCATTGAGCATCCATGTCTCCTGGCTCATACCATTCTTCAGCCTTCCTCTAGCCCTCCCTGAGTCTTCTCTGGCTCCAGGTTCCCGGTTGGAAGCAGGGTCGCCTGTGTCTTTAGGAGACCTGGAGAGTGTTGTTTATTCATCTCAAATGAGAGGACCGGGTTCCAGGCTTTGCAGCTGACAGGCTCTGGGGCCACTTTCCTTGAGCAGAGCCAGACCCCCGAGGGGAATGGGGGCAGGGGTGCGGGCAGGCATTGCTATGGCGACCGCAGGCTGGGTCGGGTCTCTGGGCTCCTGGGGAGGAGGAGGAGGACTCAGTCGAGCCCTTCCGGGACTTAGAGTCCTATCTGCCCCTTGGCCTGACTCAGCCCTCACCCAGCAGGGAGAGTCCACCCTTCCTCACCACTGCTAGAACGTTCTCCTTAGCTGCCCTCAAATTGAAACTCTCTCTGCACCTGTGTCCCTCTCACAGTCTGCATGCAGAGGCGCCAGCCTGGGGGCTTCCCAGCAGCAACTGCCTCCCAGCCAGGCCTGGGCAGCCCTGGACGCACCTCACCCTCTGAAGAAGGCTGCACTGTCATCCCCTCACTGAGGAGGAAACGGAAACCCCGAGTGTCAGTGACCAACGCCCCCTTCAAGGTCACACAGCCAACAGGTGAGGAGCTGGCACCCCACCTCTGGGCCACACTCCCTCCTGGAAGCTCGAGCTGAGCCAATGCTGCAGGGGCGCAGCAGCCAGCGGGGTCCTGTCACCCCTTGCCAGGGCTCTCAGGACTTGGATGGAGACCCCCAGGGAGTGTGGGCTGTGCCCCTTGCCCAGGGAGTCTCCTGGGAGCTCAGACTGCAGGCTTTTCACCCCCACAAAGAACCTGACTTTGCCCAGAGTGCCCAGCACCCAAGAAAGCTGCCCACCAGCCACCCTGCCCGGGAAGCCACTCAGACCCTCGCTGGCCCTCCCCACTCAGCCCACCCCGGGGAAGCCCTGAACCCTGTCGAAAGGCCCAGAAAGGGCCTGGGGAAGCAGCGGGGCCCCCTTACTTGATCTCCGTCTGGCCGCCTGCCTTGCGGGCGATCTGCACCAGTTCCTTCCCATACCGCTCCTCCGCCTGGGCCCTGCAATGACAACCCCCGGGCGCTGGTCTTGTCCACAGCTGCTGCCCAAAGCCCACCCTCAGATGGGCGCAGCCAGGTGGCAGGGTCTGCCCGGGCAGGCTCTGGCCCTGCAGATGCCTCCTTGAGATGGTTAGGCCTCCAGCCCTTCTTCTAAGTAAACGTTGGCTGAGTTCAGGCACATCTGATGGGACATTAGATATATGTGCCCACCTGGGGGAAGGCCCAGGCTGGGAAAAACAGGGGAATCGCACTGCTGGCTGCTTAGAGCAGGGGTGGCCTGCCAGCGGCCAGGCTGGCCCGGGGACTCGGCCGCCTCCCTCCCCTCCCCTCCCAGCGCTCACCTCTGCCTCAGCAGCTCCTCCACGTCCTTGCACATCCTCCTGCCGTCCAGCAGCCGCTGCAGCAACACCTCGTAGCCCGTGTGGGCGGTGAAGTCCCTGCACTGGGACACAGGACAGAGGGGCGCGTGAGGGCCACCGGTGGGGAACCCTGTGTGCAGCCTGGCGAGGACCCTGCTGACCACCGCCAGGACCTGGCTTCACCATCAGCCTCCACCTCCCCATCTAAGGACGAGCTCTTGGAGTCCAGCACATGGCTTCACACAGGCACACAGAGGGTCCCCCCCAATCTGTGGAGGCATCAGGTAGAGATGAGCCCTGCGGGGATCAGAGCTCACAGTCAGGACGCTCTAACCTAAGATGGCCTGGGGGAGGGCCCCCACCACAAGGCCCTGTGATGACAGCCTTAGGGGGTGCCTGGCACCGTTCACCCCTGTCACCTTCTCATGAACCGTCTTATCTCAGGTGCCCAAGTGAGAAAACTGAGGCACAGATGGGTGAGGTGTACCCAGGGTGACGCAGCCTGAAAGCGGCAGGCGTGGCATTGAACCCAGGCTGTCTGGCTCGGGCCCATACCCTTCAGTCCTACCTTCCACAGCCTCTGCAAAGAATAGCAATTGCTGTTCCCTGACAATCCTCTGTGTACTGGACACCATGCCAGGCTCACCCTGTGGGCTCAGGGCATCCTCCTGCACCCATTGGGTGGGGTGAACGTCGAGGGTCAGGATCCGGCTCTCACAGTGCTGAGAGCAGGGCTTCTGTGCCTCTCAACCTGGCTCCCATCCATTTTTCCCCCCATCCATTCTTGAGGAAGGACCCCCCAACCCCCAGGGTGCTCAGCCAGGCAACTGGGGCCAGCCCAGAGAGGCAGCACCTACCTGTTTTCTTTTCCATTTCCACAGACCATCCCCCATCATGAGCCGCAGAGATGGGGGGAAGGGAGCCCCCACTTCCCTGACGCACACTCCACAGCCCTGTCTCAGAGCTCAGTGAATCAGGTCTTTCCCAAGACACTTGCACACACTTGAGTAAAGAGCTGGCCATTGCTGCCCCATGCCTCCCCTCAAGTGCTGTGTTGTGGGTGTGTGGGGAGAGGAGGGGAGAAGTCTAAATCAAAGAGAGCTTCCTGCAGGAAGAGGTATTTGAGCCCGGCTCTGGGCTTCCCAGGTGGTGCTAATGGTAAAGAACCCGCCTACCAGGGCAGGAGACATAAGAGACATGGATTCAATCCCTGGGTTGGGAAGATCCCCTGGAGGAAGAAATGGCAACCGACTCCAGTATTCTTGCCCGGAGGATCCCAGGGACAGAAGGGCCTGGCAGGCTAGAGTCCATGGGGTTGCAAAGAGTCAGACACGACTGAAGCAACTTAGCATGCACTGGGAAGAGAAGGTGTTTTTCAAGGTCTAAGGAAAACTGGACACGGTAGAGAAAGGCAGAGAGGCCACAAATTGTACCAGCTGGCTCCATGCTGGGCCCAGCCCACCTTCAGTCAACTCAGAACGGTAAAATCTGCTGGCTCACAGGATGGTTAGGGTCCCGAGTGCATGCCTCCTCCGTAGCAGCCCTAGAAGTTCCCGAGACCAGGCTCAGCTGCCCACAGGCTGACGAGCAGCGGGCCTGGGTCTTGGCTGGCTACTCAGGGCCCCAGGCAGAGTGGTCATCCCCCAACCCCCACAGGCCTCTCTGCCCAGCGTCTAGCCTGGTGTGGCTGCCCCAGGCTCCATTTCTGTAGCTTTTGTGGGCCACTTGCTACTAACCAGGCAGCAGACCACAGCTTCCTGCCCCAGCCTCCCCCACCCCCCACTTCCAACCTGTCTCTTATACACATCTCCCCGAGGACAAAAGCCAGTGGCAGCCGGGGAGGAAGATGGGTCCTTTCCACTCCTTCTCTGCCCCTGCCCTCTCCCCATGGGTCACTCTGAGCTGGACACCACAGACCACCAGAACTAGGAAGCGTCTTGTCCAGTGCCCCTCAGTCCTTGGGGGAAACTGAGGCCTAGAGAAGGGGAAGATGCGCCTGAGATCCATAGGCAAAGCGGGACGAGGACTTGGACTTGCAGACCCTGTTGTTACCCCGCCATGCCCCTGGGGGAGGGGAGGGCTGACCCACCCCAGCCCCACGGCAGACTCTCTGCTCTTTCCTCCCAGCCCCCATTCCCCAGAGGAACCCCACTGTCATTACAGAGACCCCCGAGTGGAAAGAGAAGCAAAACCAAACCTACATTGGCCATTCTGGAGGAGGTGGCAGGCAGAGGGGCCCTGCAGGCGGGGTCCTTGGAGCTCAAGTCCCCAGAGTTCTGCAGGCTCTAGAATCCGGCCCAGCCCTGACTCAGAGCAGGTGGGGCTTCGGCCGGGTGAGCCACTGTCACCAGCGGGTAGGTTGTTCCAAGGAAGTGCCGGACTCCCTGGGGGCTGTTCCCGGCTGGCCTGCACCCCCTCCGCCACCCCACCTCAGCTGCCTCCTCCAGGGCTTCTGACTCAGGGCTCAGAGCGGGGCAGAGGGGGGCTCAGGAAGCTGCTGAGGAAACGAACTGCTGCTGCTGCTGCTGCTGCTGCTGCTAAGTCGCTTCAGTCGTGTCCGACTCTGTGTGACCCCATAGACTGCAGCCCACCAGGCTCCCCTATCCCTGGAATTCTCCAGGCAAGAACACTGGAGTGGGTTGCCATTTCCTTCTCCGATATGTAAAAGTGAAAAGTGAAAGTGAAGCTGCTCAGTCGTGCCACTCTTAGCGACCCCATGGACCACAGCCTACCAGGCTCCTCCATCCATGGGATTTTCCAGGCAAGAGTACTAGAGTGGGGTGCCATCGCCTTCTCCGGAGGAAACAAACTAGCTAATCATTCAATCAGTTAATCGATCAGTCCTGCAGGCTCACCACCCTCCAGGGGCCCACCCTGGCCTTTCCTCCCGGCACCTAACTAGCCACAGCCTGTAGGTATCCCGGGTTCCCTTTCAACCTCTTGTTTACAGGCTCAGATGGACATTTCCACAGCGTGGAAGCTACGAGAAGGCAGGGCCTCCCGCTCCTTGTGTCCCCCTGCAGCCTCTGTCACCTGAGACCTGCCTCTGGCCTTGCCCTCGGTGAAATAGCCGTTTATTGAGTCCACCAGCCACACACGATACCAAGAGTATCACAGCTGTCTTCTTATTGAAAAACACCACACACCCAGGGAGTTAAGGACAGTGAGGAGGAGGAGAAGAGGGTAAGTGACTGCCCAAGTCCCCTCAGCTGGTGAAGATCAGAATCTAGGGTATGAACGCAGGTCAGCTTGTGCCCAGGCTTCCCGGTGGCACTAGTGGTAAAGAAGCCACCTGCCAGTGCAGGAGACCTGAGAGACGCAGGTTCAATCGCTGGGTTGGGAAGATCCCCTGGAGGAGGGCGTGGCTACCCCCTCCAGTGTTCTTGCCTGGAAAATCCCATGGACAAAGCAGCCTGGCGGGCTGACAGTCCATAGGGTCTCAAAGAGCTGGACGTGACTCAAGTGCCTGAGCACACACGCCGTTTGTCCCCAAACCTACAGCAGCCAGTTCAGACACTGATAGTCCAGCAACTCTGTTACATTTTAAAACGTGAAAAAAACACACCACTTTTGAAGATGATTACTCAGACTCCCTCTGCCTCAAACCAAAACTGTGTTTCCGTCTGTCATTCGGTTACCATGGATTCTTAGAGGCCAGCTCCATGCCCAGGCTGGGTCAGAGGAACGCTGCCCTGGAGAAGGGCCGGCTGGCTTTGCAATGTGAGCGGAGAGCCAGCAAACAGCCAGAGGCCCCACCCTCACCATGTGGCACCTAGGGTGAACCATCCCAGGGCAGGGTGCCAGGTGGCAGGCAGATGCAGCCCCCTCCTGGGGAGACCTCCCCCAAGCCAGATGTGGGACCCCAGGCCTTGCCATCCACTCTGTGTGGCTATTCTTGGCCTCCCTTGCCCCACACTGGTCAGATCAGGGCTACAGGAGAATGTGTTCCAGGCTGCTCTGGCCAGAAGAAGCGTATTCCTGCCTCTACCTGAAGGAGGCATGCATGAGCTCTGGTCTCTGCTCAGGGATGGCCCACCTGCTCACTTGGCTGGATGGCCCTGGATGTGAGCCACAGTCCAGGCTGGCAAGCCGGCCCCAGCCCTGCCATGCCCCCACTGCGCAAGTACAGAGGGAGCCTTTTGTACCCACTGCCACTTCCTCCTTGTCACACCCATGCCATTCTTGGTGGCTGTATTGGCTGGGCCACAGAGACCAGAGCCCCAAGCAAGCCACTTCCCTTCTCTGGCCCAGGTTTCCTCATCGAGGAAGTGCCTGGGGAGGACAAACCTCTCCTGGCCCCAGACAGCCCACTCCATGTGGGCACAGCCCCCTGGGGGCAGACTGGCTGCCAAGTTTAGGGAGGGGGCCCAGGCCTGGCCTGAGAGACTGGACAGAGTTTAGCAGACCATTTATGGGTTCAATCCCACCCTGTGGTCCTGGGCACTCTCAGCTTCTGCTTCCCTCCCTGTAACAAGAGGCCTAATGGTTCCCTCCACCTACAGTTGATCTAAGAAGACAGTGAAACAATGTACACAGATGATACAAGGAAACACAAGGTCAGAGGTTGCCCTGAGCTGGCAACAGGGCTGAGGATTATTATCCCATTTTACAGATGACAGAAATGGGACCCAGAGAGGTTAGCTACCTGCTCAGAAGTTGGTGGGAAACAGCCAAGTTTTAGCTCTCCCAGGCCAGATCTTAGCTCATCCCCTCACCTCTCTGCAAAGCCCTGAACTCAGTAGCTGTTCAGCAAGAGTAGCTCCCCATGCCTTGCCCTGGCCCCACCCGGCTCTCACCAGCCCCTTCTGGCTGGCTCTCACCAGACAGAACCCAGCTGCTCAAGGCTGGAAAACACCGAGTTATCATCCTACTGAGTTATACACCGTCCCCCACCAGAGGGTCCATTTAAAAGGCTGTAGAAGCTTTTTCAAATGTTCCCTTACATGAAATTCCTGAATATATAGTATCTCAGAGGACAGCTAAGCCTCTCACCTTAGAGGGAGAGGCCTGGGATTTGGTCAGAAGTCGGATCTGCCAGGAAGAAGCTGGGTAGTCTTGGTGAAGCCCTTGTCCTTTCTGGGGCTGCCTGACTGTGTTATGGGTTTGGGGAGAGGAGGTAACCTTCAACTCTCCTTTCAGCCTGAAGGCTGCTGTGTGTCTGTTGGTTTTTGGAAACCATGGCAACTATAATTGCATCTTACCTGGAGATGTCTGAAGTCAGGGGTGGGCTGGAGCTGCTCAAGGGGAATCCGAGGGCATGTGAGGCCTGGAAGGGAGCAGTTGGGGGCTGACACCCATATGTCTCCTGGGAACCAAGTGGAGGCCAGGAAGGTGGCTGGGAAGAGCTGCCTGTAAGTCTTGGCTGGTGAGAAATGCCTGGCAGCAAAGGAGGAGCCCCTGAAAAAAGCTGCATGGAGTAGATGTTGGGGTGCAGCTGGGAGGGATCAGACGTGGACAGCTGCAGGGAAGAGAGTGGGATAGCCAGGGGACAAGGTCCCCAAAGGACCTGCAAAAGTAGCCAGGAGAGGAAGAGCTGACCTGTGGGCATCAGTCCCCTGCTGCACCAGCTGCAACTGCACCAGGGAAATAAGACCCTTCGTCCCTTTAGACCTTCCAACCCCAAACCACGCTATCTGCAGAGACGCCAGAAGCAGTAAGCAGTGGGGGTGAAGAGACCGACTCTGTGCTCCGTGCGCATCATAGGCTTCCAATCACAGGCAAAGTTGGGGGAGACTGGGGAGCTTTCAAGTGAGCAGGAAAGTGAGATCTTGATACGAGGTTGAACTGGAGGGAGTTAGACCTGAAAAGGACTGGACACGCTCTAACACATGCCCAGGGGTGAGGAAGGGAGAGCTACCACGACCGCTTTGGAAGGCGGAAGGAAAAACTTCAAGTTTCCTGCTTGAGCCTTACCAAGTTCAGAGACCGTCAGAAACCTTTCTAATGACTGCCTTGCTCTTGGGTTGCTAGGCTCTTTATATATTTAACATAACTTTAAAAAAAAAATCACCTTTTACTGGTAGAGGAAGAGACAGAACAGGGAGACTGGACTCACTCCTTTTATCTCAGGAAGCCCCGGAAGCCAAGGCCAGCAATTTTGAATACGGTTATAGGCTGCACGGTCCTCAGGTGACTTCGGCTTCTTATTTCACTGCAGTTTAACAGGAGGGACTTCTGTGGCCAAGGCGCCTGCCATGGCTAGTGTACTAGCCACCAGCCCACTGTTGCTTGTCTGCTGTGGGCTGAGAAGCAAAACCACTGGGATTGTCAGAACACCTGAGGACGTGAGTACTGAACTCTGGAGAAGGCAGAACATGGGCCGGTTTGCCTCCTGGGTCCCAGTGCCCACGTCTGTACAGCAATGCTCCGCAAATACACTGGATAAAGGCTGGGGACATAGGGAGGCCCTCAAGTGGACGTGCCCTTATGACAGCTGGCTCCTGAGCCGCCCCAAGTAGAAGACCGGACCATTTGTTTGCAATTCAATGACTAGTTACCCAGCACCTTCAATAAGCCAGACAGACCCGTCCCCTCTACTCCGTACAACATGTTACTATCCCCATTGTACAGATAAAGAAACTGAGTTTCAGAGAATATAAGTCAACGAATAGCAGCCAGGATCTTTCCACTGCCCCACAGCTAGTACCCCACAGTAGGTCTCGTCTCCACCATTATTGGTTGCTAAACTGAGAGAAGGCAAAGAACAGATACTCAGGTATGGCTTGGATGAATGGGTGGATGGATGGATGAAAGGGTGGATAGATGAATGAATGGGTGGATAGATGGATGGATGGATGGACCAGAGACTTCAGTGAGCAAGCTGTATGTTTACCCAGAAAATCCCAGGAGGAGGGTTGGGTACAGAGAAGGTCCCAGGCCTCAGCCCTTGAGGAGCCAGTAAGGAATGTGACCATTTGTAGGCCTTGGTGGGGCCTTCAGTGGAAGACGGAGCATCTGTGTTTGGTGTCCCCAGAGGCTCAGCCAGGACTCACAGGGGAGTAGACAGGGAGGCCAACTCCAGATCGGTACAAAGAAGGACTTTCCAAGAGCCCATGTGGCCCCAAATATGGAACACAGGTAAGTTGCTTTGCTGGGTCGAGAGTGCCCCGTAGCTAGGATCTGGTAAGCAGGTTAGGGATTCTGCAGAGAGGATTCAAGCCTCAGAGGATGTGTCCAACTAGGTGTTCTGCGTCTAGGTGTCCCCTGACCTAAAGATTGGAGGGGTCCATCCATAAGCAGGCAAATGTGGGGTGATTTATGGCTTTTCTCAGATGGCTCAGGACAGGTGTCAAAGGGAGAGAGCCAAGAAAGCAGACTCTTAAGGAACAAAAGCACACTGAACGTAGTTAAATGAGCTAATCTGGGGCTTGGGATTAGAAATGAGTTTCCAGAGGGCTCTAGATCTCCACTGAGCCCTGGGCTGAGGCCTCTTCACCCAAGCAGCCCCGTTGCATGGTCCCTGAGATGTCCAGGCCCTTGGCCTGGGGCCCAGCGGGGCCACAGACTTTGGGGAACCTGGAGACCTGGGGTTGTTTCCTGCAGCCTCAGGTGAGGGGGAGAGGGGCACTGTTAGAGCCCTGTGAATATTCATGGGCTCCTAGGAATCCCACATTGCAGAGTTTGGAGGCCAGGGAATAGCACAGGTACCAGAAAGGGACCCACTGTGCCAACCTGGGGCTTCTTATCTCAGTAATACAGACCCCGGGAGGATCTGAGGATGAGAGAGGTTATATAACTTGTCCTGACTTCAACACCAAGTGTGTGGGCGTGCTGGCTTCCTACTTGGTGACTTTGTTCTTTCAAGTAGGCCTCCTCCAACATCAGGAAGGAAAGGCCTCCTCGGCCGTGCTCCCCTCCCCCATCCTGTGAAGCACTGCTCACTTCCCCTCCATTCTTAAAGGCCCAGCTCAACCCCCCACGTCTTCCTCCTGCCTTAAGAAACCAAAATGGGCAGAAGTTAGCACAACGGACAGGGCAGAGAGGGAACACAAGTCTGGGCAGAGGCCTGGAGGTGGCATTGAGCCCCTCGGGTTCAGGAGACTGGAAGCCTGGCGCTCAGAGCTGTGAGCGGCGACGGGGCTGAAGGGCCAGGGCAGGTGTCTGAAGAGGTGGCCTGAGACAGGAGAGTCAGGCAGAGCCAGCGGTGGGACCCTCCCAGGAGGTAACGGGAACCAGGGCCAGGTTCCCAGGTCAGGAGAAGGGAGCAGGGCGGGTGGCGTGTGGGCCGGTAGAAGCCCGTGCCCTCTGTGCCTCTAATTCTCAGAGAAACCTGCAGTGTCAGGACGGTACCCTGATTGCCCCATGTCACAGGTGACGACTGAGGCTCAGCAGCCGCCTACAATGCAGGAGCTGTGGGTTCGATCCCTGGGGCGGGAAGATCCCCTGGAGGAGGGCATGGCAACCCACTCCTGCATTCTTGCCTGGAGAATCCCCATGGGCAGAGGAGCCTGGCGGGCTGCAGTCCATGGGGTCGCAGAGAGTCAGACACGACTGAAGCGACTGGGCGTGCACATACGCCCGGAAGCTGAGTGTCCGGCCCCGGTCACACAGCTCCTCTGTAGGTGGGCAGGAGGCAGACGTCAGGCCAGGGCTGAGGGCAGGTGGGGAAGGTGGATGGAGGTTACTGAGCCACCCCAGACACTAAGCCCCAGAGGAGACTCTGACCCATAAGCAAGGACAGGCAGTGACCACACCCTGTGCAGAGCCAGCCCCACGGCTCCTTGCTGCACGGGTTCCAGCTTGTGAGTGACCAGCCAGGAACTGGGGGCTAGCACCGATAGCCAAGGCTCTGTTTCTACTTGTCCCTTTCCCCAAGCATCACCCCTTCCACACCACCTCTACCTGCCAGGGGATGGCCCATGGGTACACCCCCTTATCAAGAAGAAGTTCAGGCAGGGGTTGTGGAAAGAGTCCAGGCACCGGGTTCTGGTCCTGGCCAAGCCCACGCATACAGACAGTGTGAACTTGGTCAAGTTACTTAACCTCCGGTGCACAGAGCCCCTCCTCTATAAAAGGACTGTGAACACACTGCCCTCCTCCCAGGGGCCCTGAGGACTAAATGGAATAACATACGTAGGAGCCCAACAAAGGTCATCCTGAGACTTAATGAGCTCCTGGAAAAGGGTGGCCATGGTGATCAGTATATGTTAAGTGACAGTAAACCAAGAAAGGAAATAAAAAAGGAGAGCTGCGTTTGAATCCTAGCTGTGACGCTAATCTCGATTGGTTGCTTCCAGTCTCTCAGCCTCAGGTTTTTCATCCGTAAAGCGGAATGAACACTTGGACTCGGACTCTCACGGGGCCAAGGCAGGGTGTCTTGCTTGGTGGTATAAACTGCTGCAGGGTGAGAACTGGCAGATTCTTCTGGGCTCAAGACTTACTCAAGACAGAGATGGGCCCACTCCTCACACCTCTCCCCAAAGGCAGGAGGAGACCCCCGGCAGCCACCGCAGAAGGCCCCTCAGCCTCCTCTGCGGCCCTTGGCAGGTTCTGGACCTCAGAGCTGACCCTTGGGCTCTGGTTGCAACACCCTCCAAGCCCAGGGGCTTTCTGGGTCTCCTGTACCTGCTGGGGGTCTGCATGTGGGGCTCTTGCCTTTATTAGGTCATTAACATTCATTTGAGCACATCTCTGGCTTTTAAGCACAGTGATAGATTTAATACAGACAAGGAGCTAGAAACTGAGAGCCTGGAGGGCTCAACCACGAGGGCAGTGGAGTCCAAGCAGGGCGCTCGGTGCTAAAGGCAGTGCGAGAGACAAAGATGGCACCCTCCACCATCTTTGGGTTCTGTATTAGAGACTGAGAATTGCTTTACCCTGGCCCACACAGCCAGCATGTATCAGGCACAGAGCAGCACTGAGGGAGAGCACATCTTTAAGTGGAGCAAGATGCCACCTCTGGGGTCCTGGGGCTCTGGGGCTGCCTGGGGCAAGCCTGTTCTCTCGGGGACCATCACTGCTTAACTCTCCCTCTCAGCATTCACTTGCACCCACACGTTGTTGCTGTGTGTTTAGTCATTCAGTCATGTTTGACTCTTTGCGACCCCATGGACTAGAGCCCACCAGGCTTCTCTGTCCATGAGATTCTTCAGGCAAGAATACCAGAGTGGGTGCCATTTCCTCCTCCAAGGGATCTTCCTGACCCAGGGATCGAAACTGCCTCCTGTGTCTCCTGCATTGCACCAAACATGTTGGTAGGACTCAAACCAAGACCGCTGGATCCTGGAGCGCAAACTCCTCCCCTCACTGAACCTGCAGTCCTTCTAGGCTTAGGGGTGATCTGCATACGAAAATAAATTTCCAGCAACCTCACGGCAGCTCCTGCCCTGCCCTGAGGCCTAGTTTTAGCTGCTGGTCTTCTCCTGACCCTGGAATCAGCCACACTTGTTCCTTTGGTTCCAGCATCAATTTCCATCCTCATCTGGGTCAGAGTGAGAACAGCTGCAGACCCCAGCTCAGCACCTACTATTGTGCTGCCGTCCAGTAGTCAGACCCTCATGCTGTGCAGACCTTCACGCCCCACAATCTCAGTCTTCACGACAGCTCCATGGACACTGATCCAGACGTCTCTGTTGATCCCCTGCCTACCACCTCACCCTGTTTGCGTGGACTGACCCTGGCTGACCTTCTGGACCTTCCTACCACCTGCAGTCTGGGATCCCCAGGCCTGGGAGAGTGGTCTCAGAGCTGGTCCAAATGATTTTTTTTGAGAAATATTCAAAAGGTGACAAAGAATGGGACTTCTTTTGCTTCAGTGGCTGACAGTTGGGAAGTTGAAGATCAGAAATCCTGATTTTCAAAGGCCTCTCGGGTCTAAGCAGGCCAAGGCCAAGGTGGACATCAGTTCCCTCAAGGCCTCATAGTCCACTGAAGAAGTAGGTGACCCCAGCCTATGGGACAATCGTGCTTGAAGAATGAAAGCTGGTGGGGACTCAAGGAAGCTCAGAAGTCATGGGCCTTCCCAGGGAGCCAGAGGTAGGGCAACTCTAAGGAAGAGCCCACCATCCCAAGGGGATTCTCTCTTGGGATGTTTCTCTCCACGTATGTCCAGGCTTGGGAGAGTTAGAGGGGGGTTGTTATAGACTGGTGGCAACCTCACGTGTGTGTGCTAAGTCACTTCAGTTGTGTCTAACTCTTTGCCACCCCATGGACCGTAGCCTACAAGGGCTCTTCTTTCCATGGGGATTCTTCAGGCAAATATACTAGACTGGGTTGCCATGCTCTCCTCCAAGGGATCTTCCTGACTGAGGGATTGAACTCCAGTGTTGTGTCTCCTGCAAAGGAAGGCAGGATCTTTACCATTAGCACCACCTCAGAAATGTTCAAACCTCAGTTTCCTCACCCATAAAAACACTTTGAGTGTAGAGAAAAAGGAACCCTCCAACACTGTTGGTGGGAATGTAAACTGGTACAGCTACTATGGAGAAGAGTATGGAGGGTCCTTAACAAACTAAAAATAGAGCTAGCATATGATCCTGCAATCCCATTCTTGGGTATATATGCAGAGAAAAGCATCATTCAAAAATATACTTTCATCCCTTTGTTCATTCCACAACTGTTCATAATAGCCAAGACATGGAAGCAACCTAAATTCTCATCAACAGATGAATGGATGAAGAAGACGTGGTGCATATATTCAGTGAAACACTATTCAGCCGTAAAAATGAAATCATGCCATTTGCAGCAACATGGATGGACCCAGAGATGATCATACTAAGTGAAGTAAGCCAGACAGAGAAAGACAAATATCATATGACGTCACTGAAATGTGGACTCTAAAAATGAACTTATTTATAAAATAGAACTAGATCCACAGGAAGAAAACAAACGATGGTTACCTAAGAGGAAAAGGAGGGAGGGATACGTTAGGAGTTTGGGATTAGCAGATACCCGTGTGCTCTGCTAAGTCACTCAGTCATGTCTGACTCTTTGCGACCCCATGGACCATAGCCCCCCAGGCTCCTCTGTCCATGGGATTCTTCAGGCAAGAATATTGGAGTGGGTTGCCATGCCCTCTTCCAGGGGATCTTCCTGACCCAGGGATCAAACCTGTGTCTCTTGTGTCTCCTGCATTGGCAGAGGGGGCTCTTTACCACGAGGCTTTCCCAGGCCACCTGAGAAGCCCCAGTGGTACTGATGAACCTATTTACAGGGCAGGAATAGAGACACAGATTTATACTAGAATACTGGAGTAGGTAGCCTAATCCTTCTCCAGGGAATCTTTCTGACCCAGGAATCGAACCGGGGTCTCCTGCATTGCAGGCAGATCCTTTACCAGCTGAGCCACCAGGGAAGCCGCAAAAGAGAAACTGTTAGTGGGTCAGTTAGTGGGTCACGACCCCATGGACTGTAGCCCGCCAGGCTCCTCTGTCCATGGGATTATCTAGGCAGAATATTGGAGTTGGTTGCCGTGCTCTCCTCCAGGGGATCTTCCAGACCTAGGGATTGAACCTGATTCTCCCACTTTGCAGGTAGATTCTTTACCATCAGACCCACCAGGGATACTACTATATATAAAATAGATAACCAACAAGGGGCTGCTGTATATTACAGGGAATGACACTCAATATTTTATATAATCTATAAGGGAAAAGAATCTGAAAAGAATATATATATATATACATATATAAAATATGTATAACTGAACCACTTTTTTGTATACTTAAAACTAATGTAACATTATAAATCAACTGTACTTTATTTTTTTTATTAAAAATTAAAAAAACACCTCAATGCAGGACCTTAATAGCCAACAACATTGAAAAAAAGAACAAAGTTGGAAGACTCACACTTTCTAATTTCAAAACTCACTATAAAGCTATCACAATTAAAATAGTGTGGTTTTGTCATAAGGACAGACTTATAGACCAATGGAATGAAATAGAAAGCTAGAGATAAGTACTCACATATACGGTCAACTGAGTTTCAACAAGGATAAGACCATTCAATGTGGAAAAGACCATCTTTTCAACCAAAGGTGATGGGGAAATGGATATGCACATGCAAAGGCATGAAGTTGGACTCTCACTTAACACCATATACAAAATCTAACTCAAAATGGATAAATGACCTAAAGGTAAGAACTAAAACTGTAAAACTCTGAACAGAAAATAGGGGAAATTTTCAAGACATTGAATTTAACAATGATTTCTTGCATATGATACCAAAAGAACAGTCAATAAAAGAAAAAATAAATTAGTTGGACTTTATCAAAACAAAAAAATGGTTTTCATTAAAAGACAGTATCAAGAGAGTGAAAAGACAATCCACAAATTTGGAGAAAATATTTGCAAATCATACTTAAAATAATTACTATCCAGACTATATAAAGAACTTGAAAAACTAAACAACAAAAAGATAACCCAATTCAAAAGTAGGCAAAGGACTTGAATAGACATTTCTCTAAGGAAGATAAACAAATTGTCAATGAATGTGTAAAAATATGCTCAACATCACTAGTCACTGGGAAATATGAACCAAAACACCAGTGAGGGACTTCCCTACCAGACCTGTGGTTAAGGGTCTACACTTCCACTGCAGCAGGCCCAGGTTTGATCCCTGGTCAGGGAACTAAGATCACATATGTTGCATAGAGAGACAAATAAATAAATAAAAAGAGCCAAAGTTAAAAAACAAAAAAATGAAATACCACTTCATGCCTACTAGGATGCCTATGATTGGGGAAAAGACACAGGAAATAACAAGCTCTGGTGAAGATGTGGAGAAATTGGAACCCCTGTGCATTGTTGATGGAATGTAAATGGAGCAGCTTCTGGGGAAAATATTGATAGCTTAGCAGTTACTCAGCATGTTAAACATAGGATTACTTATGATCCAGCAACTCCATTCCTAGTTTTATACCCAAAAGAATTGAAAGCAGGAATTCAAACCAGTATTCAGTTCAGTCGCTCCGTTGTGTCCGACTCTGTGACCCCATGAACCGCAGCACGCCAGGCGTTCCTGTCTGTCACCAGCTCCCAGAGTCCACTCAAACCCATGTCCATTGAGTCGGTGATGCCATCCAACCATCTTATCCTCTGTCATCCCCTTCTCCTCCTGCCTTGTGCATTGTTGATGGAATGTAAATGGAGCAGCTTCTGGGGAAAATATTGATAGCTTAGCAGTTACTCAGCATGTTAAACATAGGATTACTTATGATCCAGCAACTCCATTCCTAGTTTTATACCCAAAAGAATTGAAAGCAGGAATTCAAACCAGTATTCAGTTCAGTCGCTCCGTTGTGTCCGACTCTGTGACCCCATGAACCGCAGCACGCCAGGCGTTCCTGTCTGTCACCAGCTCCCAGAGTCCACTCAAACCCATGTCCATTGAGTCGGTGATGCCATCCAACCATCTTATCCTCTGTCATCCCCTTCTCCTCCTGCCCTCAATCTTTCCCAGCATCAGGGTCTTTTCAAATGAGTCAGTTCTTCATATCAGGTGGCCAAAGTATTGGAGTTTCAGCTGCAAAATCAGTCCTTCCAATGAACACCCAGAACTGATCTCCTTTAGGATGGACTGGTTGGATCTCCTTGCAGTCCAAGGGACTCTCAAAAGTCTTCTCCAACACCACAGTTCAAAAGCATCAATTCTTCGGTGCTCAGCTTTTATAGTCCAACTCTCACATCCATACATGACCACTGGAAAAAACATAGCCTTGACTAGACAGACCTTTGTTGACAAAGTAATGTCTCTGCTTTTTAATATGCTGTCTAGGTTGGTCATGACTTTCCTTCCAAGGAGTAAGCATCTTTTAATTTCATGGCTGCAATCACCATCTGCAGTGATTTTCGAGCCCAGGAAAATAAAGTCAGCCACTGTTTCCCCATCTATTTGCCATGAAGTGATTAGTACATCCATGTTCATAGTGACATTTTTCATAATATACAAAATGAGATAAAAACCCAAGTGCCCAATAACAGATGAATGGATAAACAAAATGAGGTACACACATAGCACGGAATATTTCTCAGCCATTAAAAGGAATGAAGTTCTGATGCATGCCAAAACATGGATGAACCTTAAAGGCACTATGCTAAATGAAACAGGACAAATACTGCCTGATTCTACTTATACGTGGTCCCTAGCATGGCAAGTTCACAGAGACAGAAAGAGTAGGAGATGAGAGGAGCAGGATAAGGAGTTATTATTATTATTTAAGGGGTATAGAATTTCTGTTTTAAATGATGAAAAAGTTTTGGAATTAGTAGTGATGGTTGGTAGAACATTATGAGAGTACAGATGCCACTTAATTGCACACTTAAAAATGATTAAAATGATAAATTTTCTGTTACGTGGCCACAAAAAAGTAATTGTATAAGGTTAAAAAAAATCCCCTCTATCCTCTACTAATTCACAAGTGAGTCAAATGAGGTCACATAAATGGTAAAAGCCAGATATATGCTCATTGTCAGCAATGGCCATGCAGCAGAAAAACCACAGTTCTCAACACCAATGGAGAACTTTGAAAACTACTGCTCCTCCATCCTGAAATTTGTATGTAATTGACCCGGAGCTGCGACTTGGGCTTTGGGGTTCTTGGTCCCTGTCACATTTCTGATCTTATCTCCAACCACTCTTCACCTCCATCACTCTGCCCCAGCAGTGAAGGCCTCCTTGTCCCCTGAATAGGTCAAGCACCCTCCTGACTCAGCCCATCGCCCCTTCTTTTTCTCTGAGTATGGCTCAGCTTCTGCTTTTCTATTTCTGCAGCTGGGAACCCTGATCCCATCTGGCTGCCCCATCCCCACCCGGGCTGCTGGTCTCTGGAACAGCAGCAGATACTTCCTGTTGCCCAATAGTGGGTGGCCTGTCAACACCAGGGGACGGGCCTGTCACTCACTGGCCTGCTCCTGTTATCCATTGCTCAGGGTGCCAGGTCTCAGCAAACCACCACACGCTCTGGCTAATGTCAAGGGCGTTCTGACCTGGCCAAGCCTAGCCCAGCAGCCCAACGTCCATCTGGGTGGCACCCCCAGGCCCACATCCCCTCTATAAGCCATGGTTTTCTCTCTATAAAGAAGGGATAAAAATACTAGCCTCATGGGGCTATTGCATCTTGTCACCTGAAGCCATAGGAATGACTGTCAAATGGTGGACTTTAGTATCCAATGGTGAACTGAGCTGGGGTGGCATCCTGAGATTAGGAAGACCCACACATGAGGCTCACGCTGTAGGTGCCTATCCAATTATAAGTCAGGATCCCTTGGGATCTCTTCCTGGCCTACTAGCTCCCAATGCTGGGCAGCAGCACGTGGTCCCCTGAGGACTGTGCTTAGTGTCTCCATCCTCAAAGCCTTTATCTCAGTTGAGAATCACTCTAATATCCTACAGATGAGGAAACTGAAGTTCAGAAAGGAGAAAGGATTCTCCAAGTTCCCCCTCAGCAAGTGAAGGAGGAAGCTTCAAAGAGGCCTGTCCCCCTTCTGAGCCTGGAGCGCAGAGAGTGACTAAGCCCGTGAGGGAGGGGCCTTCCAGAGCTAGTCCAGCAGGATGCCCTAGCTAGCGTGGGCAGCCCCCAGGGCACTGGGTACCACTCTCTCTTGCTAGAAGTGAGGCAGTTTCGATTTCCGCAGCTAGTTCCCTCCATCGTGTCATTTGCAGCGTCAGACAGGCTCTAGCTGAAGCAGGCAGGCATCCTAACCACAGCCCACAGCCTCCAAGCCTCTTTTTGCATGAGAAGAAACATCCGTTACTGGAGAGGGTGAAGAAAGGAAGAAAGGCTCTCTGCCTCCACTCAAGGCTGGTCAAGACCTTTTAAAGCCCAGCCGGGGTCTTCCCTTCCTACTGTCACCCTACGCAGTCCTCTGGGCCAGAAAACTGTCTTACAAACCCACCGCACCCGCTCCCCCTTCCACACCTTTACCCATGCCAGGCCTTCCACCTTTGCCCTCCCACCACCTCCCAAGTCCTCCCCCACCTTTCCAAGCCCTAGCAAGGCCTCTCCATCCCAGGGGCTAGCAACCCCGGCTGTGTGGAGGTTCCGGGAGAAGCCAGCCAAAGTCCCTGAGTTCCTGGCAACTGGACAACAAGGAGGGCCTTGAGAAGCAGATCTTGTTTTCCACCAAGAATAAAATCGAAGGCGTGGGTTACGTTCTTGACCCAGGACACAGCAGCCAGGAAACGCTACAGGGGAATACCTGCAGGCACCACAAAAGCAGGGCAAACGCAACCATGAAGCTCTGCCGTCACCCGCGGCCACCAGACAGTCGACTGCATGCTATGGAGTGGGTGTGGAGGAACCAAGTCCTTGGGTCCCTGGGGGCACACACACCACAAAGTGTGCACAGAGTATGTGGAAGAGTTCACGCCACTGAGCCACAAATGTCACCAAAATACACCATCTCAGCTTGAAAACAGGAATTGCTTAGTTTTGTTTTTTAAACATTTTCCTTTTAATGGCATATGTAATCTGTGATCATTTGCAGAAAATTATGGTGAGAGAAATCACCTTACTTCCAAAACCATGGAAACCAATGTTACCGAATAGGGAGCCACCCTTTCATCCTTTAGGAATTATAACTGAACCAAGAACTCACCAGTCTCCTTGGATTCAGGGGCAGAATGCGAAAGGGTCCAGCAGAGCTAACGGGTGTCCCTGCTCTGCCTGGAACGTATGACCATACACTTGGCCCTTGACCTCCCCGTGTCTCCATTCTGGACACGGGAGGACATTGGCAAGTCCTTCCCTGCAAGGTGGATTTGGGGACACATGTGTCACAGGGCCTGGTACCTAAGGGATGCTGAACAACAACCGAGAACAGCCGCCTCTCCTCTGAGAATGACATATCTGGGACTCAGAGAAAAAAGAATTTTCACAGAACAGGAAACAAACATCTTCTTTTTCATTTTTAATTGTGTAATTCAATTTTCATTGGGTAATATATTTACATGGTTCAACAATCAAACGCTATAGAAAAGTACATTGAATACTCAGTGCCACCCAGCCCTGAAACCCATCAATCTTTCTTCTTTCACTTCCCCCAAAAGGCCATCACTTTAATTAGCTCTCTGTGCGTCTTTCCAGAGATTCTTGTTGTTAATACAAGCCTGTGCGTGTGTGCTAAGTCACTTCAGTTTTATTTGACTCTTTGCAAGGCCCTGGACTGTAGCCCACCAGGCTCCTCTGTCCATGGGATTCTCCAGGCAGGAATAGTGGAGTGGGTAGCCATTCCCTTCTCCAGAGGATCTTCCCAATTCAGGGATCGACCCAGCTCTCCTCCATTACAGGCAAATTCTTTACCATCTGAGTGATCAAGGAAACCCTAATACAAGCCTATACCAACACTACTGCTTATTTCCCCCCACTTTTCACAATGGGTTGCACACAAGACACACCGCTCGGTTCTGTGCTTTTTACACAGAACACCATGCCTCAAGGAGCTCTGCGACCAGCACAGAAAGAGTCCGTTCTCATCCTTTTCAACAGCCATGGCCAGAAAGGCACAGGGAGGGCAGTAGGGGGAGGCAAAGGAAGGCCAGCCAGGGGCCCCTCTCTCCCGCCTCCTGCCTCTACCATCCCCTCCTGCTCAGGAGGACCCCCTCCTCAGCCACTGGCCTCCTCGGCCTTCAAGGCCACAGGGCCCTGCCCTGCTGCAAGCCCATCCGCGAAACCTGAGTGGGCTTTGATTCCCAGCAGAGCCCCTCCCAGGCCACTCTGATCCCTCTTTCCTGGATGAAAAGTTTCCTGCCCAGCCAGAGGACTATAAGGCGTCCCAAAGGGGCTGCTAGTGCCAAATGCGAGAGAACTGGCCTCACCCTCCCACCCAGGAATGTCTCCTCGTGTGGGAAGCTATGCAAGAAGTGGTCGTCAAGTGCAAAATCTTGATACACAAAGATCAACCCAGAATGCTAAATAGTTGGCAATGATCTCTTTTTTTTTTAAGACAGCATATTAAAAAGCAGAGAATGAACTTTGCAGACAAAGGTCTGTATAGTTAAAGCTACAGTTTTTCTGGTAGTCATGTATAGATGTGAGAGTTGGACCGTAAAGAAAGCTGAGCACCAAAGAATTGATGCTCTTGAACTGTGGTGTTGGAGAAGACTCTTGAGAATCCCTTGGACTGCAAGGAGATCAAACCAGTCAATCCTCAAGGAAATCAGTCCTGAATATTCGTTGGAAGGACTGATGCTGAAGCTCCAATACTTTGGCCACCTGACGTGAAGAACTGACTCACTGGAAAAGACCCTGGTGCTGGGAAAAACTGAAAGCAGGAGGAGGAAACGACAGAGGATGATATGGTTGGCGGCATCACTGACTCAATGGACGTGAGTTTGAGCAAGTTTCTGGAGTTGGTGAAGGACAGGGAAGCCTGGCAAGCTGCAGTCCATGGGGTCGCAAAGAGTTGGCCACCACTGAGCAACTGAACTGAATCTAAATGTCCAACAACAGGGGGCTGTATAAATAAATCGCGCATGTGTGTGCTCAGTCACTTAATCATGTCTGACCCTTTGTGCCCCCATGGACTGTAGGCTCCTCTGGAGGATCCTGACTTCTTCTAGGGCAAGCTAATCTGCCAGTCTCATTCGGCTGTTTGGATGGGGGATGAGGATCGCAGGGCCCAGCTTAGATTACCTAGTAGAAAACGCTTCTCAACAAATATTTGTTGAAAGTAACTAAAGCAAAATGAAGGAAGGAGAAGATGGGTCCAGGAAGGCAGTAGGACCATGGAGGCCCTTACTGTTTGTCCACTTACTCTATTAACATTGACCAAACACACAGCCCAGTCACCAGCCCTATGCTGAGGCTGGGATTCGCAGCATGTCCACCAAATCCACAAATGGGAGGACTGTACAGTCACTAACAATGGTGTTTTGAAGATAAGGAAATCACACCCAAGCCCACGCATGTTCAAGGTAAAATTATGTCAAGAAGAGGAGTGTCCCCCCACACTCTCCTCCTCAGTAGGGAACCTCAGAGTCTCAGAACCGGAGAGGGGAAGAGGCCACAGTAGCTGATCAGACACATGGGGCCTCAGTCCTCTCCCCCTGCCACTAGCCCACGCATCCTTGGTGAGTCATTCCCCCAGCGAAGGAAGTGGTACCTCCTCTGTCTTCTGTTGCGGAGCTCAGCACCTCCTCGCTTAGCATTTCCAAATGAAGCGGGAGCCCAGCCTCAAAAGGGAGAAATGTAACCTCAAGTCGGAGGAAAAAGTTCAGGCCTGGTTTCTAGGCCCCCTTTGATGGTTTCCGCCCACAGCCATGATGGTGGGGAGGGAAGAGCAAGGCATGAGAAGGAGTATATGTGGCCATCACTTTTCCTTTTAACAATCCCAAAAAAGACAGGATGTGGGTCTTAATAAAACCTGGTCCAGAACTAGATTTTCCTTCTTAAAACAATATCCCGTGACTTCTTTGCAAAAGTGGTTGGGTGTATAGGTCTGGGAGGCAATGAGAGGGCAGGAGGGGAAAGTGCAGCTCAGAGCAGTCCTCTGGGTGCTCCCCATGCCTGGTCCATTATCAACGAACTCTGGACTCCAGAAGAAGTCGATCCTGACTTCTTCTAGGGCAAGGTAATCTGCCAGTCTCATTCGGCTGTTTGAATGGGGGATGAGGATCGCAGGGCCCAGCTAAGATTACCTAGTAGAGAACGCTTCTCAACAAATATCTGTTGAATGTAACTAAAGCAAAATGAAGGAGAAGATGGGTTCAGGAAGGCGGTAGGACCGTGGAGGCCCTTACTGTTTGTTGACTTATTCTATTAACATTGACCAAACACACAGCCCACTCACCAGCCCTATGCTGAGGATGCAGATAGGTGTTTCTTGCAATACACTTTGGCTGCTGCTGGGAGCAGAGCCCCTGCAAGGAAAGCTGTGTATACTGGGATAAGGAGTGGTAATCCCCCGTTCTCTGGGATTCTCTGCCCCTCTGGCCCAGTGGTGAGTCAGGTTCCAGGAGCTCTAAGGCCCTGTCAGCTTGGGCACCTGGTACTCTTATCGTCAGCTTTCTCTCCGACAGCTCCCTGTTCTGAGGCTCAGTCACAAACTTCCTGCAAAATTGATCTTCTTTATCACTCTGTGTGTATTAACAGAAATCAAATGATCCCTTCCCTCCCCTGTGGCTAGCCCACCCCAGCCTCACTCCCACAGAAGCCTGCATCTGAACGTTAGGCTGCAGATAGAAGCAGGCTATAAATAAATACGGCATGGTCACACTGACAAGATTGCAAATATAGGCCTATTGAGGGACAGGACTGGTCAACTCTACCACTTCTAACCACTGTGTCTGCTTTTTATAAGTTTTTGTCTCCTCTCTTACTATCAGGCTACCAGCTATCTGTGAAACTGTCTCTAACAGGTCAGTATCAGTTCAGTCGCTCAGTCGTGTCCAACTCCTTGCAGGCCCGTGGGCTGCAGCACGCCAGGCTTCCCTGTCCATCACTAACTCCCAGAGCTTACTCAAACTCATGTCCATCAAGTCAGTGATGCCATCCAATCCTCTCATCCTCTGTTGTCCCTAACAGGTCTAACAGGTCAGGCCCACCAATATTTAATCAGTCAGATTCCATGTAGATACCTACCATTTGCTATATCTATAGGTCAACAAAACCACATGACTAAGCTTGTTAAAACTGTGGGTAAAATCAGAGTTCATGGGCCCTAACTAAAAGCTATAGGGCATCTCAAATGAGTAAAGTATGCAAGCTTTAATGCAAACCCTTAGAACCTCAGAAACCATTTTTGTTTCCCTGCTCACAATGAAGTGCTGCTGTGAACAAGGCTGGCTCTCACCTGTGTTTTGGATGGTTGAGGCTGCCAGTTAACGGGAGTGCCACAGTATTAGACACAATCCTTCTAGCTCGGGGCTTCCTTCCACTGCAGACCAGCCATTTGCAGGAAGTGTGTTCCCAAGCTGTGGTTAACGGCATTGCCTGGGCATGGGGTGGGCGAAGGCCAGGGGGAAGGGCAGGCTGAACCCTGTCCCTAACACCTGCTCGGTGGTTGGATCACTGTGTCTTTTCCATTTTACCGCTTTGTCTGTAAATTGGGGTTCAGAAGACTTCTGTGGAGCCCATCTGATCTGATTTCTCTGGGAGGTAGGAAGGACTGAGTTTTTCCCTCCTTCACCAATGTGACCCAAAGATCCAGTGATGGGCACTATGGCTAAAGAGGTGATGAGGCACCTGAGTGAGAGCAGACCCTGAGGCCAACCTGTCCAGGTTTCACCCAGCTGTGTGACTTTGGGCAAGTGACTGAGGCTCTCAGCGCCTTGGCCTCTTCTTGTGAACAATAGGTGTCACAATAGCATCCACTTCCTGGGTTTAAATGAGTCAACAGATATGCACAGTCCTGAGGACAGCGCCTGACACGTCTTTAGTGCTGGGGTTAGTTATCCTTGTGGGCTGGGCCAGGCTGAGCCTCTGGGACACCTGTTAGGATTCAGAGCCCGGGGGCATCGGCCTTTCCCTCCCTGCTTTGGCCCTCCCTAGGGAAGCGGCACCTCTACCCCAGGCCCCTGGAGCCAGCAGCAGAGGAGAGGAGAACTTGCGGGCGACTCAGAGGTGGGGCGAACACAGGGTGTGGCGGGACGCAGCACAGGAAGCTGCCGCAGGTAGAATGCTGCCACCACACCCTGCTCCCTCCTGTACCACCTCCCCGCTTCCTGCCCAGATCCTGCCTTGGGGCTGCTCGTCGGGCCAGCTCTGTCCTAGGGAGGGTGGAACCAAAGGCTCTGGGCTGGACCAGACGTCCTGGAACTCAAATACAGCCAGGGTGTGCTTGGCCCACCATGGGCTGCTAAACACCTGGATGTTCAAGTGAAAGTGTGGGTCTCCCAGTCATGTCTGACTCTTTTGTGAGCCTATGGGCTGTAGCCCACCAGGCTTCAATGTCCATGGGATTCTCCAGGCCAGAACACTGAAGCAGGTTGGCAATTCCTTCCCCAGGGGATCTTCCCAACCCAAGGATCAAACCTAGGTCTCCTGCATTGCAGGCAGATTCATTGACATCTGAGCCACCAGGGAAGCCCTAACTTCCCCAGCTTTGCACTTCAGGTCAGAGCAACGATGTGGTGACCCACTGTCCAGTCTGAGCATCCCCTGCTGGCAGCAGCCCCCCACCCCTCGCATGGGTCCCAGCTGCCAGCCTGGTGCCTGGAAGGGGCCGAGGCAGGTCTGCTTCCCTTGGCTTTTCTGGGCTGGTCCCGGCCCCTCTCTGTAGAGATGGGGAGATGGAGGCCCAGAGAGACAGCCCTCTGCCTACTGTGCAGTTAGAGCAGGCGGGAAGCGAGCCACTCAGACTCTGGCCACGGGCCCCAAGGAGAGCGTGGCCCGGAAGGGAAGGAAGACCTGGCTCATTAGCTCTCGTCCTCCTGGCTGGAGGCCCCAGGAAAGGGCCCAGGGAGGCCAGACTGTCGGCTGAGTCCAGGCCGACGGAGCAAAGAGCCAGTGTCCTCTGCACGGCTGGAGGGGGTGCCCTCAGGACAGCCACGTTCCTCAGCTCTAACCAGAGAGGTCTCAGCTTTTCCCTGGGAGCCACTGCGAACAGTCAGCGCTTGAGAAGCAGAGGGGTAGGCTGAGAGACAGCAGGAAAAAAAGGTGATGGGGTCCAAATGGGGCTTGCAGGCTGTGTGGCCTGGGCCCAGCAATTTCACCCCCACAAGCCAGCTGGGCTCTGGAATTTCACAAGGAGAAGACTTGATTTACACATGCGCTGAATTTAAGAAAGCGAACAAGGAATTGCCCAGCCCTGTTGCCTCCCTGAAGGACCCCTAATGTCTGCAAGGAAGAGGGGTGAAGAGGGGTGGGGTAAGGGCAAGAGATTCCGGTTCGGTGCTCCAGCGAGATGCAGGGGATTTTGTTACATTAGATCCCCTCGTTTAGCTCTCCCATTCAGTTAGTATGTTTGTTAATTATCTCTACCATATAGATGGGGGAGGGGGGGTGGCCAGAAATGAAGTTCAGAGAGGTAAAATGACTTGTCCAGCCTCTAAATAGCAGAGCCAAAATCCAAATTCAAGTTTATCTGGTCCCCAGACCTGTGACCCTTCCTCCTTTACCTCACAAGTCCTCATCAAGTTCCCAGCCATATATCAGATGCTCCTAAAAGGTTCTGTGGAGAGGGGGTCTCCCAGAGGAAAGATCTGCCCTGGGATCCCAGAGAATATCCATCCCTTGCTTGCTGAAGTTTGCAGAGGAATCAGTACCCCAGACCCAGGACCCCCATTGTCCACTTCCAACTCAGAAACAGCCCAGGTCACACCCTCACCCCACGACAATAAAGGATCAAAAATCAGCCATCATTTTTATGAGAAAACGCCCCCTCTGGGAGCCACATCCCCAACCCACCGCCCTGAGGAAATGTCAGCTGAGCTGGCCTCCCCAGGCACACTCCACTTGCTCAAACCCACAGCCGTCTTCACTCACCCAAAAGGCATCTTTGAACTGAAGCTGAGGCATCATCCTCAGGCAACTGCCACGGCAAAGCTTGCTCTCCTGCCACGGTCAGGGCTGAATGAGGGCCAGGAGCCAGGCGCACCGTCCCAGTCCCGGCAGGGCTGGCCCGGGGGCCCCCCTCCTTGGCCGGCGGCGCCCTCTGCACCGCCTCCGAAGGCAGCCGTAAGCCAGAGACTGCCAGAGGGAAAAAAAGGGGCTCAACCTGTTTTGTTTGGGGCTAGAATCAGCGGCAAAATGAGGAAGGGCTGGTGCCCAGTGACGGGAGGAAGGGCCCCACGGTCCGGCCCGGCCCCTCACTAGCCCCGCGGAGATGGAAGACTCAGTCCAGGCTGCAGGACTGAGAGCAAGGAGGGCAGCCCCGGGTCAGCAGGCAGTGGCCAGCGGGAGAGGCGGTCCCCGGGGCCTCCGCAGGAAGGTTTGTGCAACCTCCCCGGGGCAAGCTCCAGGGCCGGTGCTCCACAGGAAGTGGAGCCGCCCCGCCTGCCACCTGCCACCCTGCTCCGCGCCTCGACTTGCCCCCTTCCGATGTTCTAGCGGGGAATGTTCTCTGAGCCACAAGCCCAGAGAGCCTGAGGCCCACTGCAGTTGCGGGCAAGGAGGAGGGCAGGAACCCAGGTGCTGTCACCCACCACGCCAGCCCCACCCCAGCCCAGGTCCAGAGAGCCCAGACTCTCCACTCGTCACCAGCAAACCACTGCAGGAAGGGAGGGGCTCACCTAACCCAGAACATCATCAAACTCTGTGTGCAGGATGCCCCAGTCCGAGTCCTGCCCTCAAGGAGGTCACAGTCTGGGGGCAGACATAGCTGTGGGCTGGCGGTGGAAGGAAGGTGAGAGCATGGAGGTGGGGGGAGCAGGTAGCTAGGCCAATGGAGAACAGCCTCATGGAGCCTGCCTCTTCTCCAGGTCTCCACATTAGACCCTCTCTGGGGCAGGAAGTCCCCTCTGAAGATGGGGTCTTCAGGCTGAAAGAATGTTGTTGGACCGAGAGAGACAGGATTACAGAGGCATAAATGGGGGAGTTTGAAAAATCCAGGTGGAGGCCCATGTTTTTGTTCTGTCTGGGCCCTACCCTTCAGAAGGACTTTAATCCACCCTCCAGCTCTCCGAGCCTTGGTTTCCCCATCGGCCACCCCTAATCTTTGGAAAAGATTAGGGAATTACTGGAATTTCTGTTTTTTGTAGGCAGGTGCTGGGGCTCTCTCTGTGTGTCTGGTATTACCTTGGGAGGAGCCTTGGACTGGAGCCCCAGACACCTGGGAAGGAAGGGCCTGCCTACTCAGCAGAAGATGCTGGCAGGGGGGGCCGGAGCCCAGGGTGGGTTGGCAAGAAGGGAAGAATCAGGATCGTCCACAAATCACCACCCTCAGCAACGCCTCCCTTAACACTGACCGTGGTGATCAGACAGATGAGAGCTGCCGCAGGAGAGACCTAAGCTCCCAAGTGCCAGCTATGTGAGCCCGGGGTTAGAGATGGGGCACACCCACACCTCTGAAATAACCACCCAAGAGAGAACTCACTGGGGAGAGCTGCAGAGCAGTGAGGCTATGGTGGTAGCCCCCCATCTCCAGAATCCTTGTGTGTGTATAGTCACTCAGTCGTGTCCCAACCATGGACCATAGCCGCCAGGCTCCTCTGTCCATGGGGATTCTCCAGGCAAAAATACTGGAGTAGGTTGCCAAGCTCTCCTGCAGAGGATCTTCCTAACGCAGGGGTTGAACCCAGATATTCCACATTGCAGGCGGATTCTTTACCAGCTGAGCCACAAGGGAAGCCCAGAATCCTTAGGATCTAGTTAATAAACATCTCCAGCATTGAAAGCACCCCAGTTGGATTTTCTGTTGCTTGTAGCTGAAGACAGCTAACGTCAATATCACCTTGAATGCCGAAGGCCAAAAGCTGAGGCTGAATCTCATCCCAATGGCATCACCACCTCTGATAGATCTGACTCAGCCTCCCTGGCCTCAGGTTTTCCATCTACCAAATGGAGTGATGCTTCTGGTTCTGGAGACAGACACGAAACCCTCAGGCTCTTACCCTCTTATTCCCCTGGAGGAGGAAATGGCAACCTGCTCCATTACCCTTGTCTGAAAAAATGAATGGGCAGAGGAGCCTGGTGGGCTACTGTCCCTGGGGTCACAAAGAGTCAGACACGACTTAGCCACTGAGCACACACACACCCTCTTATTAGCAGGAAACTTCAAGTCAGGCTCTCTCCCCTGCCTCTCCAGAGGCTCTTCCCATAACCCCTCATAAATTCCTGCTCAAAATAGCCCTCTTCCTCCCCCCCAAAGGTCCCCTCTCTACTCCTACCTCCACATCTTTGCCTCTCTCTGCTCCCCATCCTCCCTCCTGACATGCCTCCTTCATTTTCCTTCCCTGCACAAATCCTCCCATCCCTCAAGGCCTGCCACAAAGCTCGCACACATGAGACCTTCCTTTCCCAGCTGCCCTGGGGCAGCCCCAGATGGATGGCCATGCAGGTTGTGGGCTGAAGCAATTAGGGAAGGAAGTAATAGGATTCTAAAGAGACTCTAAAGTGCTCTGCTGTAGAGAGGGCTTCCTCCTCCCTCCTCAACTACCCACTGAGGCTTGGCCACCTCGGTGGCCAATAGCCAACTCTGCTTTGGTTTACACTTGCTTAGTACTGGGGGCATCATTAAGCCTTTTACGCCGACTACCTCATTTAGTCCTCCCTTATCATCATCCTCAGCTCACAGAGAAGCAAACCAAAGATTAAAGAATTTATGTGACTTGGAACTTGCCTGGTGGTCCAGTGGTTAAGCCTACCCCTTCCAATGCAGGAGGCATGGGTTTGATCTCTGGTCGGGAAACTAAGATCAGTGGGGTATGGCCAAAAAATCAAAAAAGAGAAAAGAATTTATCTGATTCGTTCAATACCTCACAGTCGGTAAGTGGAGTGTTGGGCTTCAGACTCAGGTTTTCTGATGCCAAAGCCCATGTCTTAATGTCCGCTTGTGTCTGTTACCACAACCTCTCTTAACAGTGAGTTTCACCCTTCCTTTCTCCAGTTCTGCCTCCGGAACCCCTCATTCTGAGGGGAGGCTGTTGGGGCTGATGGCTCTATTGGATGAGAGTCCAGCCCTGGCGCATGATCATTGTCCAATTTCCCTTTGTAAGTTGCACTGCCTAAGGATGCTTTGGTCCCAAAGAACATAAAACCAGAGGGTCTGATGTGGACAACATGTGTTATCATCCATACAAGGGGTCTGGAGGCAGCATGGCCTGGGTGAAATTTATTAGGGCCCCGGCTCAGTTTCTCTGTGATTCTTCTCATTTACTGTCTCCCTTAACTTACTCTGCCTCAAAGAGTTGGACACGACTGAGCAACTGAACTGAACTGTCTCCCTTCTCCAGTTCCAATGGCTCTGGTCTACGACTGCACACACAGCCACAGAGGAAGAAAAGGGATTCCTCTCGTTTTGTCTCATTTTCTTCAAAGTCCTCCCTGCCCAGGCTCCAAGGAGACCTCCCTTCATGTCTCATTGGCCAGAATGAGACAGAATCACGTGCTCAGGTATGGCCATCACCAGCCTCAGGAAGGGGATGTCTTGACTGGGGTGATGGGGATGTTGAGAGCCAACCACCATGACCACCACAGCCCTCTGTCCACCAGGTCCACAGACACTGTTGGGTACCAATTCCTGGCAGGCCCTGGTGGGACTGGGGCTCAGAGAGGACACAGACCTGGTCTCTGCCCTGGAGGACCCACTTATGAGTTCTAGAAAGATTTCTCCAGATGGGAAGTGGTTGGGAGAGAGTGAGACCAGAAGAGGGTGTTATAATAACTCTGAGAGAGGGTAGAGCCCTAGGTGGGCAGGCCAGGAGGAAGGCATGGGCTGGTGGGACATTATGGAGACAGAGGAGAAGGAGGGAGACATCTGAGTGCCTCTGAGAAGAAGAGGAACTGCTCTTAGGCCTCCCTTCATCACCAGTTTCCCTGGGGAAGGGAATCCAGTCCTGAAAATCATAATCACAGTTGCATCAAAACACCATTCGTCTTGAGGTCCAGGCAGCTGTGCTTGGAGCCAGACTTTGCTCCTATTTAAGGAGGAAGTCCCCCCACAAAGGCTGAGCCCCATCCTATTTTGCATGACATTTGAATACATCTCCTTGAGGAACTCAAACTCAAGAAGTAGTAGGTCCATGGATTGAGAACAAAGTGCAAAATCAGTTATTACAACATTGCCACAGCCAGTCCCTTGGAGGGGTTTGGCTCCTGAGGCCAGTTCATCCATCCTCTTGAGCCAAATAAACAACAAAAACAATAATACGAGCCAGCATCCAGGGAGTATTACTGCCGGCAGGGTCTGCATGTATCTTACATGCTTGATCTCACTGATAGCTCTCTGCCAGGATCAGCTATGTCATTTGCAGCATCAATGCAAAATGAAAGTGTGGGGCCTCTTATTAACAAGGCAAGGGAAAAATTGCCATTAAAGTTTCTAAAATGTGGTCTTTCCCTTTCCCATGTTCTGTCAACTTGCTTCATTTGCTATTTAACGTTGCACCCCCTTGGGCATGGGTACACTTGAGGGACAAGCGCCCTCCGTCTCTTGACTCACTTTCAGAGGAAATCCGCCAGCTGCTGGGTTTCCCCTCCTGCCAGTCACCAGACTGATTTCTCCGGCTGGGGGCAGGGAAGTCAAGCCAGGCATCTCCCTTTCTCGTGGTAGAGGGTGATCCCCAAGACTACTGTGAGCTCATACCTGGATGCCCTCAGTACACGGGTCAGGAGTGGGCAGGAGGCCTGAGTCACCTGCCGAACGTGCCACGGCGCTGTCAGCTCGGTGCGGGGACTGCCATGCCCCGTCCTGAAATGCTGCCGGGCAACACTGAGCCTCCCCACACCTATGCCCGGGCCCTGCTGGGGGCAGAGGGTGGCAGTGGTGGCTAGGCAGGAGTGGGGAGGGGAAAGCTGAGAACCCATCAGGGGAGGTGGTAGGAGACGGGCCATGCATGAGCCGAAGCTCCAAGCCCTGAATCCATGCCTCATTGTCCCATCAGACTTAAAAACAGAAATCCGAAGATAGCATTATAAAGGGTTTCAAGATGTACATCCTTGTGGGAAACCCTGCTCACTACCACCTGTTCTCCACACATCAGGATGACATTTTCAGACCAAATTAGATCATATACTTTCCATGGTCACCTTAGCTATGATTTCTCAATGCTCTTTGAACAATAGTCATTGGCCTTACATGGCCTGTAGATACTGCATGATCTGACCCCAGCCTACCCTTCAACCTCATCTCAAACAGGAAGAATCTTGAGCAATAGGTTGGAGCCTTCTAGAAAACGGAAGGCATTGTAGAAAGGAGCATCTCAAAGCTCCTTGGTGACTTTAGGCATTCAGAAGGCCCTTACCATGAATTTTATTCGGAAATAGCATCACCAGTGGTCCAGGGGGCATTTGTCTTCCCCCTCTCTGCCTGCAGTTCAAGAGACCTGGATTCTAACTCTGGGTCAGGAAGATCCTCTGGAGAAGGAAATGGCTACCTGCTCCAGTATTCTTGTCTGGAGAATCCCATGGACAGAAGAGCCTGATGGTGTACAGCCCACGGGGTTGCAGAGCCGGACATGACTGAGTGACTAACACTTTCACCTTTGCGTTTCTCACTGTTGTCTTGCTAATATCTGCCACTGTCCAGGCAGGCCGGGTGACACATGTACCTTTCCTTCATGGAGAAGCAGAGCACGCTGCCATGATCATGGCGTGGCTGTGGGGTGCCTGCTCGCCCCACGGTCGAATAGGACTCTTCCTATACCCAAGCACCATGGCCCACTGTTCCTGGGGGCAATGCGTCAGGCCCCTCCAGTTGGCCAGAGGCACACGTCCACCAGGCTGCGGCCCCCGCACTCATCCGCAGCTACCCTGCCCCGGCATGGAACAAACCCGGCCGCAGAGCACCCGCCGGCATTTCCTGAGCCTTCCCATCTCGGGACATGGAAACAAACAGGGCAGAGCTCCCGCCTGTCTGATGGGGGAGGAAGCCCAGGCAGGGAAGTGTGCTGACTGCAGGGCAGCAGGGGGGGGGTGCAGGAGAGAGGGGAGGCCCCCGCAGCAGGGGAGCTGGGGCCTGAGTAGCCGGAAGGACTGGTGTGACCAGTCAGCAAGGAGTCTCCAGAATGACAGCCAAGGCCTGCTGGGGTCTCAGCACACAGAGCTGTGTGCTAAGCACACATGCCTCAGATCTCGTGTCATCCAGCAGATAAGGAAGCTGAGGTTCAGAGAGGTCAGCTAACTTGTCAGTGCGCGCATGCTCAGTCGTGTCCAACTCTGCAACCCCATGGACTATAGCCCGCCAGGCTCCTCTATCCATGGCATTTTCCAGGCAAGAATACTGGAGAGGGTTGCCAGTTCCTGCTCCAGGGGATTTTCCTGACCCAGGGATTGACCCCACATCTCTTGTGTCTCCTGCATGGCAGGAAGATTCTCTACCGCTTGAGCTAGACTCCCACCCTAAAGTGGAGTCTTTCCTTCCTAGAGAGTAGGGCTGGAGGTGAGGGGCCAGGGCAGTCTGGGGCCGAAGCCTGGTGAAGAGGGAGGGGAGTGAGAGGAAGTCAGCAGCCGAGGAGGAAGTTCAGGGACCAGGGGCCCTGCGGGGTGGGGGCGGGGCTCCCAGATGGCCTGTCTGACACCTGGGAACATCCTGGCCCCAGATCTTTGCAGAGGGGCCCGTGGATGTGCTCTAGATTCTACTTTTCAGTTTGCCCTAGAAAAGCAGTTGCAAAAAAATAAAGCTTCTTCCCACTCATGCAGCTCTTCCGAGTTGACAAGGAGCTTTCAGATTTACTAATTTGCAGCCACCAGGGTGTGACTCTAAGTTTCCAGTCATCGTCATTCTTCAGAAGCCGGGTGTTGCTGGCCGGAAGGCTTAGAAGACATCACAGAAGTGCTAAGTGGCCAGCGGGTGGCCAGCAGGGTCACCAGGACCCCCCACCCAGCCCCACAGATGTGGGGGAAGGTGAGAATCACCATCGCCAGCTCACCAGTCAGAGGGTGGAGGAATGCAGAGGTGGAAGGGCCCGCAGAGACCCTCTCGGGGGTCTCACATGGCAAGAAGGGGGCCCATCAGAAGACCTGTGGGACTTGGTTAAAAAACACAGGGCCAGATCTCAGCTTAGGCTTACTGACTGGGTAGGGGCAAGGAATCTGTCACAGTTTCTAGTCACCGTCTGTGAGTCAGACGCACACGCTTGGAAGGGAACTCCTCTCATTCCCTTACTGCTCCATTTTACAGGACAGAGCCACTGACCGGATTCTTTCTGATAACATAGAAGGCAGGGTATAATCACCTCCTACCCCGCGTTCCTGCTCCAGTCCTTTCTAGCCTGTTTTGGTTTGTGTTTTCCATAACGGCAGCTATCTCAAAAAAGAGCATCAACAGTTTTTCAAAATCCTCTTCCCAGTTGGGCTGGTCTTCATTTGGTCAGAAAGTATCTTTGCTCACAGTAAGGCAAAGCTTATTTTTGGCCCAGCTGGTGTTTAATTATTACTGAGATCCTGGCATTCAAAGGCAGGAGACCTTGACTTCAGTTTTGTCTGGGCCAGAAAATCACTAAGTTGAGAAATGGGGAAGGGAGCACGGATGCAGCAGAGGAGACAGCATACACCGAGGCACGGAAGCAGGGGGCGACTGGGCACGTCCCGCTGCGGGGTGGGAGTGGGGGAGAGCACTAGGCTTGGAGAAGGAAGGACAGGATTTGAATCCCGGCTCTAGCCTCACCTCGCCAACAAGGTTCCTCGTCTGGAACAAGGGGATGATGAACCTATGTATTTCACAGGGTTGCTCTAAAATTTATCAAGATGTTTCTAACATGCCTCGCCCAGTACTTAAGCACATGAGGTCATCCAGCTCCGCTCGCGTGCACAGGGGCCTGTCAGCCCACGGCGATGACAGCGTTTCAGACCTGGCAGTGTTGCTGCTAAGGGGCTGTCTTCCCAGGGAGTGACTGGAGAAGATGTACTCCCAGGACTTCAGACAGCAGAACAAAGCCCAGGAGTGGCTGGTGGCCTGAGCAGTGTGGAGGGCATGACAATAGACTCTAATCAGACGGCGAGATCCCACATTCTTGGGGAGCCGGGGCCCAGCTCTTGAGTTTCTTCCCAAGCCCTGTCCTCAGCAGCACCCCTTTCCAGATATCTCTGAAAGATATGTGTTCTCATATATATTTTTTTAATTTTTACATTTTATTTTGATATAGTTTAAAAAGCAAAGAGTACAAGGAATTCTCACTCTCTTTCCCCAGATTCAGCAGATTATTTACATTTTTGCCACAATTCATTATTATATTTCTCTCTGTACTTACACAGATATGCAGATGACACTACCCTTATGGCAGAAAGTGAAGAGGAACTAAAAAGCCTCTTGATGAAAGTGAAAGAGGAGAGTGAAAAATTTGGCTTAAAGCTCAACATTCAGAAAACTAAGATCATGACATCTGGTCCCATCACTTCATGGGAAATACAGTGGAAACAGTGTCAGACTTTATTTTGGGGGGCTTCAAAATCACTGTAGATGGTGATTGCAGCCATGAAATTAAAAGACACTTACTCCCTGGAAGGAAAGTTATGAGCAACCTAGATAGCATATTAAAAAGCAGAGACATTACTTGGCCAACAAAAGTCCGTCTAGTCAAGGCTATGGTTTTTCCAGTGGTCATGTATGGATGTGAGAGTTGGACTGTGAAGAAAGCTGAGTGCCGAAGAATTGATGCTTTTGAACTGTGGTGTTGGAGAAGACTCTTGAGAGTCCCTTGGACTGCAAGGAGATCCAATCAGTCCATCCTAAAGGAGACCAGCCCTAGGTGTTATTTGGAAGGACTGATGCTAAAGCTGAAACTCCAATACTTTGGCCACCTAATGCGAAGATTTGACTCATTGGAAGAGATTCTGATGCTGGGAGGGATTGGGGGCAGGAGGAGAAGGGGACGAAAGAGGATGAGATGGCTGGATGGCATCACCAACTCGATGGATGTGAGTTTGGGTGAACTCCAGGAGTTGGTGATGGACAGGGAGGCCTGGCGTGCTGCAATTCATGCGGTTGCAAAGAGTTGGACACGACTGAGCGACTTTTGGAAGGACTGATGCTAAAGCTGAAACTCCAATACTTTGGCCATCTAATGCGAAGAGTTGACTCACTGGAATAGACTCTGATGCTGGGAGGGATTGGGGGCAGGAGGAGAAGGGGACGAAAGAGGATGAGATGGCTGGATGGCATCATCGACTTGATGGACATGAGTTTGAGTGAACTCAGGGAGTTGGTGATGGACAGGGAGGCCTGGAGTGCTGCAATTCATGGGTTCGCAAAGAGTTGGACACAACTGAGCGACTGAACTGAACGGAACTGAACTAATTACATATGCTTAGTAATGAAGTAGATATTATCTGAGTAAGCTAGAGACATGGAACCCTTTACCCTTAAATTCTTCAGTGTGTATTTCCTGTGAACAAGGACATTCTGTTGCCTAACCACAGCACAAGTTTCAAAACCAAGAAACTGAACACTGTATAATGTTCTTGTCTAGTTCCACTCCTCAGTCACCTTTAATTCCATCAGTTGTAATGTCCCTTAAGTCTATTTTTCCCTCCTGGTCTCCTTCCATCTCTGACAGTTCCTCTATCTCCCCTTGACATTTATGACACTGATACCGGGGAAAATGGCAGGCTGCTCATTTTGTAGAAAGTCTCTCCATTTGGGTTTGCATCTGGTTCTTCCCTCATGATTACATTCAGATCACACACTTCGTATGACAGGAACACCACATAAGTACTTTTGTGTTCTTCTCAGTGCATCCTATCAGGAGGCACATGAGGTCAACTTGTCCCGTTGTTGGTGATGTTAACTTTGGTCACTTGATTTGGGTGGTGTCCACCCCGTTTTCCCTTTCTTGTTTAATAAGTATCTTATAGGGAAAATTTTGAGGCTATGTAAATATATGTATCTGTTCCTCATCACAGCTTCGCCTGCTTGTTTTGACATCCATTGACGATTTTCTGACTCCACCCTTCCATCTATATTTATTAGTTGGCATCCTGCTGAACAGAAGTGTTCCCTTTTCCTCATTTATCTAGTCATTCATTTATATTAATGAAGACAGGAATTTCTATTTCAATAGGTTATAATCTGTTATTACTGTCATTTATGTTGATGCTCAGATTGTCCCAGATTAGAGCAGTTTCTGTTTCCTTTTCATATGATGCTATTTGTTTTTGAATACTTCTTACTTACCTGCCCCTAGCTCTAGGATCAAGGTTTCTCCAAGGATCCCTGGTTGCTTTCAATGGTGAGTTCAAAGTTTTGCTCTTTTTATTTTTAAAGTCTTTATTGAATTTGTTACAATATTGTTTGTGTTTTATGTTCTGGTTTTTTGGCCTCAAGGCATGTGGGATCTTAGCTTCCCCACTAGTAATGGAACCTGCACCCTCCGTGCTGGAAGGCAAAGTTTTAACTACTGGACAGCCAGGGAAATCCCTGAAGTTTTGCTCTGAACTCACTGCTCTTTACCTTTGTCTCCCAAAAATGGTTGGAGTAGATTTTTAAGGAGTCATGATTTTGTATGAATAGATGAGCTGAGAAGTTTCAGGTCATTGCTGATCTGAGCCCTGAAAGATGGATGGCTGTGGTTTGGAGGAGCCTAGAGAAACATGAATTCTATTATCATTCTTATCATCATCATCACCACTATTAATGACAATAAACACTTCCATTCATTCAGTGGTGCTGTGTGCCAGGCTGGGAAGAGGCAAGGCAGCTCATGCAGGTGTTGCATACCAGGTTGAGTGTCTGGACTGCAAGCTAGGAGCACTGAGGGATCACCCAAGATCTTAGAGCCAGACGTTCCATCTCCCTTCTTCCCATGAAGATCATGCCTCTTTCCAGGGCTGCCTTCTCACTACCGAAAGTCAAGAACTTGTGGCCAGATCACACAGAAAGCTGAAAAGGAGACAAATAGAACAATTAATCTGACACCCAAGGCACAGGAGCTAGTGCTGGGGAAGGGGAGGAAGTGGTGAGATACAACAACCCGGACATTTCGAAACTGCCAGGCAAGAAAATCAGGAACCATTGTGCTCAGAGGATGTGACTCTCCTGACGGGACTCCCTTAGCACAAAGACAACGAACGATCTGTCACTTACTTTTTCCCCCTCATCCATACTTTTTAAAGCATCTAGAGAAGGCACAGGTTTGTGACCTCTAAAATTTCTCTCCCACAGGGCTGCCATGTACAGTCGAGTAGGTGGTTCACTGCTTAAGACGTGAAAGATGTGAAGCCCAGGTCCCCTCCCAAAGGGTCTGCTGCCCTGCTGCAGGGAGAGTGCCCAGCACAGAGTCTCCAGCTGTCAACTCCTTCCTTCTCAGTTGCAGGGGGCCGCCTTACCTGAGGTCACACCTTTCCTGGCATGACTATTGGAGGCAGAAGGATAAAGACCCCTCCTTTGAGATCTGATGCTTGGACAACTCTGATGAGCTGGTGCTGGGTTTGCTGAGCTTGACTGAGCCTGAAACACAGGTTGACTTTCCTCTGCCCAGTCCTGCTTTCTCCCCCTTCCTTTCAACAGGTGTGAATCTCTAATAAACATCACGTGCTCCAAACTCTGCCTCAGGGTCTGCTTGTGCAGAATACAAACTGCCACACAAGAAGGTCCAGCCAAGGGGATGAGTGAGGGCTGAAAACCAGAGCGTGCTTCTGTAGCCAAGCAGTATAACATGGGACTTCACCCACCAAAGCAGGCACCATTTTCTAATTCTCCTCCAGCCTGCCTCAGGGCTTCCCTGTCCACTGCACTCTGTGGTCACTCTCTCTGAGCAAGCCCTTTTCCTCTGAGCTCTGCACTTCCCATTTCCAATAATCCTCCAGAAAAGTCTTCCCTTTGGTGCAAGAGACCCAGAGCAGTTCTGCCTCCTGTTTGCAGCAGAGAAATTGTCTGGTAGATATTTAAACTTAGAGGACCAGATGGGGAGTCATTCATCTCTCCAGGGAGTTGCCTGCCCAGAGGATGTCAGAGATAGAAGGACCCTAGAGACTTCTTCAGGTGGGAGAGCCGGCAAAGGGTCAAGTGAGCTAGTCACGGAACCAGGAGTGGGCAGCCTGTCAGAGCCCACCCCTGGCCTTGGGACAGCCTGGGCACTCCTGGTTAGTACCTGGATTCACCTAACTTTCCAGTATAGAACCAGAACTTCCCTTTGGTTCTCATCACCTTGGTCCTGCCTTTTCCTACGGCCCCTCTTCCCGCTTCTCTCCTTCCCACTGCCCTCCTCAGTCAGCCCGGAAATCACTTCCTCCCTCTGTTTGCCCCCAGAGCCTTTTGTCCACTTTCTCTGGCCCCTTCCTTCTGCTCCTTTGCCTGCCGTGCTGCTGGGGCCTCTGGCTTGGCCAGTGTAGGAGGACTTGTGCATGGGCTGGTGGAAGCTGGAGCTGAGGCCTCACCCTGCAGCCTCTGCTTCCAGAGGGCACTGGGTCCTCCCAGTCCCGACCAGGACGCTGTCATCCCTGGTAGTCACCATTACTGTGCTCCTACTGCGCGCCAGACACCGAGCTGAGCTGTGCACTTCAGGTCTACCATCGCTCGTCCTCAGAAAGCAACTCAACGAGAGTGTCCTCGCCCCTGTCACAGGAGAACTGTACAGAATGAGGAAGTTAAGGGTCTGGGGCTGGAACCCCAAGTCTGTATATTCTAATCCCCATCCCCAACCTATCTTTCTACTATAACCTCCTGCCTCTACACAGACTTAAGTCCGGCCAGTACTACAGCAGCCACTCGAGGGGGGCCCAGAAAAACCAATTCAGAAAGACACTTGGCAGTAAATATCAAGGAATTACTGAGGAATTTTTAAAATTTGATACACTGTGTCCAGGAATTCGAAACCTACCCCGAGGAAATAACAAGAAACATGGGAAACAATTTATGTACAAAGATGTTTGTAAAAGTATTATGTATCATAGGGGGAAAAAAATCCCCCAATCTACATGTCTAAGCCTAATTAAATTATGGTGTTGCTCTGCTGAAAATATGCTGCAGCCATTGAAAATATTTATAAAGAGTTTAATAATCACATGGAGAAAACATTTATGACTAACGCCAAATGAAAATAGCAGGTTATAAAATTATACAGCTTGATCTCAACCATGCAAACTTGCTCTGCAATTAAAATGAGAATAAAGAAAGTGCGAGCTTTCCGCAGCTCCACTTCTTCCGTGTCCCCTACCCCATGCAGACTCTCACAGCAATTCCCACTCTTGTGGTGTCTCCTTGCTTTGTCTCTCTCCCCACTGGACCATGAGGGTTTCAGATGGGAAGCAGTTGGTTTTCTTCCTCCCTGATGGAGCAGCAGCCAGACAGAATCCATTGCTGAGTAGACATCAATCCACCTCTAAGGAATGAATGAGCAAATGAAGAAAAGGAAGGAGTGGGAAGGCTGGCCCAGGCCCCAAGCTGCTCACTTCCTCAGAATCAGTCTCCTGACTGGTACAATCTTAGACTTGTCTTCTCCTGCTCTGGCTCCAAAAGCCTTTGACAGCTTTGTCACCTGAGAAAAAGGGTGGAATTTCCCCTGAGCAGCTCAGGATGTACAGGAGGGAGCATCCCTATGACCCTGGGCAGGGGGGCTTGGGGACATGCCTGAGCTGCCTCTGGCGCCTTATAGACACCATTCCCTCCAATCCGCACAGGTGTGCCGTATTAGAATTGAAAACTTCCATTAACATTTATGAGCTTCCCCGGTGGCTGAGACTGTAAAGAATCTGCCTATAATGCTGGAGACCTGGGTTCTATCCCTGAGTCGGAAAGATTTCCTGGAGAATGGAATGGCAATCCACTCTAGTATCCTTGCCTGGAGAATCCCATGGACAGAGGAGCCTGATGGGATGCAGTCCACAGGGTCACAAAGAGTTGGACACGACTGAGCAACTAACACACACACATTAACATTTACAGAAACTGAGACTTAGAGTCACAATTTGCTCCAGCTCTTACAGGATTAAGCGACAGGGCTGGGTTTCAAGCTCCAAAACCCACCCCTGGACTGTAAAAGTGACCTCGGCCTGTCCTTTCTCCAGTGTGAGCCTCGGCTTCCTCTCTGGACAGTGAGGCTGCTGACTCCGAGGGCTCAGCTGTCCCCTTCCACTCAGACAGCCTGTGATGATAAAATGTCCCAACTCAAACTCCACTTTCCTTTACACACACTACCCCCCTGAAAGCTACTGGAGGCAGCCTGGAGCCTTGAGGACCATGAGACTGCAAATGAGCCAAGTGACGCCATGCTCACAGACCCTTCACAGATAGCCTGGGGCTAGAGAACAGCTCGTGCCCGCCCCCACCTCCCTGGATACTGGCAGAACGCCCTGGAGCATTGGAGCATCATATCTAGCCTCAGAAAGACACCTGTATCAGTTTGCTGGCCATTTCCCCTGCTGAAACCGCTGGGCTGGCGTCTGGGGGTCCTGAGAGTGTCCTCCTGCTGTCTTTGCTCAACTCAGCTCTCATGGCCAAAGGGCTCCAAGTCATCTCCCTCCACTGTCAACACATACCCTGCCTATGGGAGAGACCATCGTAGTAACAGCCCACACCTGCACCGTCTCCCACCCGCTCCAGCCCAGCAGGTGCCCAGGACAGGATGGCAGTCCCATTTTACAGGTGGGCATCCCGAGGTCCAGAGCAGGACAGTAATTCTCCACGAGCCACACTAGTAAGTGGCAGAGCTGAGACGAACCTCTAGCCTCGCAAGCCAGTGTTTTTAGTGCTTTCCCACCAGAGCCTGTGTTTGTCCCATTCAAGTGGTACACATTTACTAACCCCTGCCACAGCCCGGACACTGTGGGACTGCAAAACAGGCAAGACACAGCCCCTGCCCTTAAAGGGTTTGCAGTTGAATGCAGCAGGGGAAGAAGCAGGGGTGAGGTGTCAGAGATGTGGTCTGCGAAGCTGGGTGGAATGGTGGGTACAGAGCAAGATGCCTGGAATACCTGTTGAACAAAAGGTGGATGGACTGAATGAATGAACTGCCTTACTAACAATGCAGAGGGGAGGCAGGGACGGAAGAAATTGCCTGAGCCAATGTGTGACACACACAGTTTGACACACATGCAGGATACACATCTGAAAGAAAGGAGAAACAAAGCTAAAAATAGTTCAGGAAGGCCACATTTTGAACCACTGTAAATTGCCAGGCCCAGAAGTTTCAAAGATCCTCTGTAGATAAGGGTTGCTGTTACATGTTTTTGGACCTTCGTTTGGCAGCAAGACATGAATGATCAGGCAAACAGTGGCAGCTCTGGGGAATAGGGGTGAGGGGAGAGGCTGGAGGCAGAGGGGCAGGGGAGGACTCCAGAGAGACATGAGGATGCTGGCCCTGGTCCCGGGATATGGGAGAAAGGTGTATGGGTCTGGCTTCTGACACTGCCTTTCTCTGCTCCTAACAGCTGGGCTTCCCTGCTGGCCAGCCTCAGCCTCACCCCATCCCAGGGGTCAGTCCTGACTCAGGAAAGAAGGACAAGAAGGCATCCAGCCGCAGGTATCATCAGCTCTGGCTGGTCATCAGTTTCGTATCTGGATGAAGCACAATAACACACAGTGGGCACTCAATCCATTACTGTAAGCCTAGACCCTGAGCCACACTTTCCAGATAAATGTCAGTCTGGATGTGGGACCGCCCTGCCCACAGCTTGCCAGAGCTGGAGTCATGGCCCTGAATCCCAGCTCAAGCTGCCTATAGCCCAGCGCTAGGGGCCATCTGCCTGCCCAGCCATAACACCCCTTAGGTTGGGATAGTAGAAAGAGGGAGGAATATTTGAAGCCAGACAAACTGGGGCTTGGCTTTAGCTCTGTATTCTTGGAAAGTTACTCAACGTCTCTGAGCTTCGTTTTCCTTATTTATAGGAATCAGCCAACAATACTCATATAACAAGATGTTAAAGACGGGGCTTTTCTGCTCCCACAGAGTTTTGATTGCCTTTTCTCCAGGCAGGGACCGTGCTTGTTTCCTACGAGTCTGTCACCCACCCCTGCCCTAGGTTGCCCCAGAGGTGCTTGCACTCCATGGGCTTCTACCCGTCTCCCCACACTGCCACCCCCAAGCTCACTGGCCCTGCCCCAGGCTCTCCTTAACTGAGAGTCATGCCCATGGGACAAAGGTCCAGAGGCAAAGAAAAGTCCTCCCCAACACTGTCCTTCCACTGCTCACTGCGCCTCTGTCATTCACAGAAGTTGTGGCTCTTTCTGGAGAAGGCCATCTTCAGGTCCTACCAGGGAAGGTCCCTGCTCTCCTGCTAGGAGGTGAGGAGGCAGGAAACAGAAGTGCAGGGCCAGGCAGTGTGGAGGCAGGGCTCAGCTCTCTTGATCTGCATTTTGGAGGGTCTCCTCCAGCAAGGAGGAGCAGGTGGTGCTATTGGAGCAAGGCAGGAAGGAGCCCAGGTACACACCCAAAGGAGTTGCCATGTTCCTGCCTGATCCAGTTTCCCTTCATTCTCCCCAAGCCTTTATCTGCAAGGTCTTTACCGTTCATGTGAGGCACCGCTGAGCTGTCGCTTGGGAGCTGCCCTTGGTTCTTGCTCAGAATCTCTGATGTTGGAGGAACAGCGCCCCCTGAAGGCTGGCAGTGTAGGGCAGTGGAAATCAGCAAGAGCCCCTTCGGCCCCATCTTAAGGCTGGAAGAGCTTTGTGTCAATCTCAGTGTTTCTGAGTGTTTTTTAGTGTGAGAAGCCTGAGCCTCTTGACTTCAGTCCAACAGTTAGTGAGCTGTCCCCCAAAGGATCGCCTGGGGCCAGGGGCAGGTGCGAAGGAGTCACCTGACCCGAGTGTCCCTGCTCAAGTCTTCTGCCTGTGGAGACCTGGCCCCAGTCACTTCCCAGCCTTGGGGTAAGGGCTGGCTGTCCCCCTATCCAGAGCTGTGCAGGCGGGGCCAACTCAGCATTCAAGACTTGCCAGCAAATTCTTTGGTGATGCCGGGCCTCTCAACTGGACCCGGAGATGTCGTCTCTGAGAGCAGAGAGGGGGAGAATGGCTGCTCCTCAACTCTGGCATTCCTATCCCAAATCCTGGAATTTTAGGAGTTCAGCCTAGTGCTGCAGGGAGGAAGGGAGGCGTCGTGACTCTTCAGACTTCCAAAACGTCTCCTCCAGGCACAGGGAAGGGGTTTTGGCACTTGTGTGCTTGTAGGTTTCCAGACTAAAACCTCCATCTCAGTCCTATGACCCAGAAATTCTGTTCTTGTGCCCATGATGGAGAAGGGAGGGGCAGCCCAAGAGTCCTCCAGCGGGGGTGTGAATAAGTAACACGTGGCTGGTGCACTGTAGGCAGACTCAGCAATGTGGATCTTAAAACAAAAGTGTTCAGTGAAAAAAGTAGGAAAGAAGATGCGATTTTATAACAGAATACCATTTCCGTACATTCATAATACAAGTATAGGTGGATGCTTATTTTTAGCATTGTACTATTTCCTCTGGTATTAATAAAATGAACATGACTATCTGATATCAATGTGTAAAAGATTTCAAAGACTCTGTTTATTTTTAGGATACTAGAGGAACATTTTTCAACCAAAATTTGTATGCTCACTTTGTAGACCAGCATGATCATATGATAGTTCTCCTATGTTAAATTATTTTTATTTTGCAATTTCCCATACTTCGTATAGTTGAAAGGTATTTCAGTGGTTACTCTCAATAATTTTGTACTAGTTCAAATGTACCAAAATTCTATCAGTTGACTTTGGAATAGTACACCTAAGTGGAAATGTAAATTCATGTGTTATTCACAATATATTTTTATCCCTCAAAGTATTTTTTTATTTTCACATTGCCCAGGCCCTGAATTTAGAATGATATGCTTATTCAACATTTGGATTAAAGTCCTGATAATGTATTAATGCTTCTAAGTTTCCCCTTACACCTAAGAAAAATAAATTATTTTCTGAGTTAAAAAAATATAGTCACACAAAACACATGCAAGAACACATACAAATAAAAAGATAGGCATTAAATACATTAGAGTGCTTACCTATAGTGGACAGGAGAATGGGAGGGAACTGTGGGATAAGTGCCTTAGACAGCAAGGAGATCAAGGAGTCCTAAAGGAAATCAACTCTGAATATTCACTGAAGAACTGATGCTGAAGCTGAAGCCCAAAATTTGGCCACCTGATGTGAAGAGCTAACTCATTGGAAAAGACCCCGAGGCTGGGAAAGATTGAGGGCAGAAGAGGGTGACAGAGGATGAGATGGTTGGATGGCATCACTGACTCAATGGACATGAGTTTGAGCAAGCTCTGGGAAATAGTGAAGGACAAGGAAGCCTGGTGTGCTGCAGTCCATGGAGTCTCAAGCAGCTGGACACAACAACTGAACAACAACAATGGGATAAGAAGAAATTCATTAATTCAAAATGAAGGAAGAGGCCTTACTCAAAGATGATAATGGACCATGAGGCTACGAAACTCAGTCTCCCTGCACATAGCCAAGGGCAAAACTGATGAAAAACCCTGCAAGCTCCAGTCTCCAAGCCCAAAGTCAAGTCCATCTGCTCCAGCTCTGGGGCAAAGGTCTTCCAAGAGTTTCAGTCAACAGCACAGCGGCATTTGGTTTATCACCCACCCATCCAGAAAATTCCTAGTAACCTGTGGTCAAGGCTCAAGAAATTGCACCCTAAAAAGACTACAAGACTGAGAAATGCACCCCCAAGAGGCCAGAAGGGTGGTCAGAGGTCTGTTTGAGTTGAACCAAAACTTCAAGAGAATAGAGGCTGGGCAAACTGTCCTGGCTGACCTCCAAGGCTTTGATTGCCTAACAGCTCAGTGCTCAGGCTGCTATAACTATGACGGCATGGCCCTGGCAGCGCACTGGCCAATTGGAAGCCTGCGGGGCTTTTTGTCCTTATATCCAGCTCCAAAATCAGCCAGGATTCCAAGGACACGAGCCTCAAAAGCACTGCCTTTCTTACAGAGCCCTGAAAAGCTACCGACCTTTGATGTCTGTGATCTGTTCTGTATCACATACAGGAGCCCTCAGCATAATTATAGAGAAGACAAACTTGGGTGGAAGTCGGTACCATTCCTAAAGTGCTGTGCTCATTCTTCACCCTTCCATACAGGGCCAGGGACTCTCTGGCTGCATGGGTCCGTCCTGTGAAAAGAGCTGATGCACTTGTTCTCACTAAGGCGTAAGGGTTTGAAAAGTTTCCCTTCCTAGAACAAGCATGATGCTTTAAGAGCCTGGTGTGCACTGTGAAAGGAAAATTAAAATGGAGTCAGTATTGCTAAGAGAGCTCTCTAAAATGAAGCCGGGAGACACTGAGTGAGTGTGATTTATGCTCACCTCAGGCCAGATGGAATCTGAACTTTGACCAGTTATTGTCTCAACTCGGGCATCCAGAATGTCTGCCCAGTGTTCCAGACAGTCAAGATACCATTTGGACCCTTACCCTAAATAACTCGTGACAGCCTTTTCCTCAAGGAGAAATATTTCCTTTCCCGTGTCAGAGTCCATCATAATTCCTGCCAGACCATTTTAACAACCTGTGGTCTTTGCCTTTATAAAACCCTGACTCTTTTTCTTCCCTAAAACCCTCTTTCCATTCTACTCAAATCTGTCTCTCAAATTGCAATTCTGTTATAAAAAAAAAAAAAAACCAACCATTTTTTATTTATTTGTCTGTGCCAGGTTTTATTTGCACCACACAGGATCTTAGATCTTTATTGTAGCATACAGGATCTTTTTTTTTTTTTTTTTAAAGTTGCAAATGAGATCTAGTACCCCAACCAGGGATCGAATCCAGGCCTTGAGAACACAGAGTCTTAACCACTGGACCACCAGGGAAGTCCCTCAAATTGCAGTTCTTCAGACCCACACAAATTTCTTTGTTCTTTGAAGGCTGGATACTGATTATTGTTCGACAACAATGCCACTGATGCCAAAGGAACAAGTACTGAGGGAGGATTCGGGGAGTTGAGAAGCAAAGATTGTTCAAATGAGGCCGAGAGACCTTGGCCAGCCATACCAGTAAATCTTGGGGGGGCAACATCCCCTGATGTTTGGTCTTGGAAAGCATGCCAGTTTCATTTTGAAGGCACAGTATGAATTCAATTTCAATAAGAGCTGTGACTTTTTTTTAGAAGGTAAGATATGTATAGTTGATCTCATACTTTCCCCTCAAATTGAACCAAAATGATTGTGTTATTTATAATGTTACTCCAGACAGTCAGATTTTAAATTCTTAAAGGATAAATCAGGCCCTTTAAGATGCCTTCCAGGGAACTCCTTGGTTCAGTGGTTAGGACTCAGTGGTTTCACTGCCGGGGCCTGGGTTTGATCCCTGGTCAGGGAACTAAGATCCCACAAGTCATCTTGCTGTGGGGTTAGGGCTGGGGGCCAAGAATATTATCCTCTTTCCATTATCTCTTAGATTAAAGTCAAGCATTTAATTTTGGATTTTGGAAACACCAGGGGCCTCTCAATTTTGCTTCATCTGAGATAAAATTCCCATTCTCCCACCAGCAGTTGCTGGCATCACCCTAAGGACCCATTGACCCTGAGCCCCCCATGGCCCTCCCTCAATCATATGGTTCTCCACAGCATAAGGAGTCAACGGGACCAAGGACACATAATCACACAAAGCTGTGCATATCTTCTAGAACAAATTTCAGGTCCCCGAGACTCTGGAATAGCATGCCCACATGGCCCCTAAACTTGCAAGGGCCTCTTCTTCACAACTCTGCCCCCCTAAGGGTAAACCGAACTGTTAGTGTGTGCAACCATAGGCCCAGAGGATGGCCAAGGGGCAGCTTTGGCAGAGGCTATGGATGGAGCCTGGATATGTGAGCTGGGATGGCCACACACATGTGCACAAGGTTCCTTGCAATGTGGGACAAAGCAGGGGGGGCGGGGTAAGAAAAAAGGAGCCCTTTTCAAGGTTCCATGTTCCAGCACAGAGTTCAAGGATTTTTTTTTTTTTTTTTTTTGGCTTCTCTGGGTCTTAGTTGCGGCAGGCAGATCTAGTTCCCTGACTATGGATCGAACCTAGGCCTTCCTGCATTGGGAGTGGGGAGTCTTAACCACTGGACCACCAGAGAAGTCCCAGAGTTCAAGAGTTTTTAACTAAAACCTGGTTTTCCAGGCCTATAAGAAAACACACTTGTCAGGGTAACAGGATAAAATATGTTTTACTTAGCAGTTTGTTAGCTTGATTTATACTCTTATTATTTAGATGTCCCATGGCCAGTGGCCTCCATTTGTATTCTAGCCTTGGGCCATGCAAATCCTGGGGGCAGGCCTGACCCAGGACTTCTTTTGTGAGGCTGATGTACAGTCACCCACTCTCTTGTTCTACAAGGCAGGGAAGTAGAGAAGGAGAGGCAAAGGGGACTTACAGGGCAGAGAAAAACTAGTGCCCCCAAATGTCCCCTCCAGTCCCTCTTCCACAGGCTGCTGCAGGGATCCTTGCGTTTCTTCAGTGCTTTATATTTTTAAACATTTGCTTGTGAAAAATCTCAAGCATTTCCAAAAGTAAACTAGAAGAATGAATTCTCATGTCCCCATCACTCACCTGCTTTCTTTATACTCCAACTCTCAGGTCCCTACATGACTACTAGAAAAACCATAGCTCTGACTAGATGAACCTTCATTGGCAAAGTAATGTCTCTGCTTTTTAATATGCTGTCTAGGTTGGTTTCAGCTTCAACATCAGTCCTTCCAATGAACACTCAGGATTGATCTCCCTTAGCATGGACTGGTTGGATCTCCTTGCAGTCTAAGGAACTCTCAAGAGTTTTCTCCAACACCACAGTTCAAAAGCATCAATTCTTCAGCGTTCAGCTTTCTTCACAGTCCAGCTCTCACATCCATACATGACCACTGGAAAAACCATAGCCTTGACTAGACAGACCTTCATTAGCAAAGTAATGTCTCTGCTTTTTAATATGCTGTCTAGGTTGGTCATAACTTTCATTCCAAGGAGTAAGCATCTTTTTACTTCATGGCTGCAGTCACCATCTGCAGTGATTTTGGAGCCCAGAAAAATAAAGTCGGTCATGTTTCTACTGTTTCCCCATCTATTTCCCATGAAGTGATGGAACCAGATGCCATGATCTTCATTTTCTGAATGTTGAGTTTTAAGCCAACTCCTTCACTTTCCTCTTTCAAGTTCATCAAGAGGCTCATTAGTTCTTCTTCACTTCCTGCCATAAGGGTGGTGTCATCTGCTTATCGAGGTTATTGATATTTCTCCCGGCAGTCTTGATTCCAGCTTGTGCTTCCTCCAGCCCAGTGTTTCTCAACATGTACCCTGCATATAAGTTAAATAAGCAGGGTGACAATATACAGCCTTGACGTATTCCTTTCCTGATTTGGAATCAGCCTGTTGTTCATATTCAGTTCTAACTGTTGCTTCCTGACCTGCATACAGGTTTTTCAAGAGGCAGGTCAGGTATTTCCATCTCTTTCAGAATTTTCCAGTTTATTGTGATCCACACAGTCAAAGGCTTTGGTGTAGTCAATAATGCAGAAATAGGTGTTTTTCGGAACTCTCTTGCTTCTTTGATGATCCAGAGGATGTTGGCAATTTGATCTCTGGTTCCTCTGCCTTTTCTAAAACTAGCTCAAACATCTGGAAGCTCATGGTTCACGTACTGTTGAAGCCTGGCTTTGAGAATTTTGAGCATTACTTTGCTAGCATGTGAGATGAGTGCCATTGTGCAGTAGTTTGAGCATTCTCTGGCATTGCCTTTCTTAGGGATTGGAATGAAAACTGACCTTTTCCAGTCCTGTGGCCACTGCTGAGTTTTCCCGTTTGCTGGCATATTGAGTGCAGCACTTTCACAGCATCATCTTTCAGGATTTGAAATAGCTCAGCTGAAATTCCATCACCTCCTCTAGTTTTGTTTGTAGTGATGCTTCCTAAGGCCCACTTGACTTCACATTCCAGGATGTCTGGCTCTAGGTGATCACACCATCGTGGTTATCTGGGTCATTAAGGTGTTTTTGTATTGTTCTGTGTATTACGGCCACTTCTTAATATCTTCTGCTTCTGTTAGGTCCATACCATTTCTGTCCTTTATTGAGCCCACCTTTGCATGAAATGTTCCACTGGTATCTAATTTTCTTGAAATCTCATCTTTCCCATTCTACTGTTTCCTCTATTTCTTTGCATTGATCACTGTGGAAGCCTTTCTTATCTCTCCTTGCTGTTTTTTGGAACACTGCATTCAAATGGATGTATCTTTCCTTTTCTCTCTATACATATACAGTCAAATCACTGTGTTTGGAATGGCTCCCCTGCCTGCTTACCCCACTGACAATATGTACACGGATGCTCATTTGTTCCATTTTATTTCTTTACTCTTAGAAATTCCTTTTTAAATTTAATTTTGTGTTTTACATGAAATATTTACTTGGTTCCAAAGTCAAATATACAAAACAACATTTATTCAAATAAATTCAGCTTTTATCTCCATCCCTCCCCTCTGTATGGTCCCTCACCCCATCAGTAACCACTTCTCATTGGTTTGTCATTCCATTGTTTATTTTAAATACAAGTAGATACATCTGTATGCTTATATATTTGATCTTTGCCTTTCTTAAATAACTGTTATATACACATTCCCTTTTTACTCAGAATATAAGTGGAGAAATTCCTCATTCCCAGCTACAGCTGCCTGATACTTTTTTATTCAACCAGCCTTTTGATAGATATATGGTCTATTTCCAAAACAAAGTCTACCAACTAATTGCTTTTTGTCTTTTGGTCTAAGGTTGCTTGCAGGCTAAGTTGCTTCAGTCATGTCCAACTCTTCGTGACTCTCTGGACTGTAGCCCACCAGGCTTCTCTGTCCATGGGGTTCTCCCAGGCAAGAGTACTGGAGTGGGTTGCCATTTCCTATTCAGAGGATCTTTCCAACTCAGGGATTGAACTGGTGTCTCTTATGTCTCCTGCATTGGCAGACAGGTTCTTTACCATTAGCACTACCTGCAAAGCCTTGGTCTAACGTTATCTGGATGCAAATCCTAGATGTTGTATGATTTCACAGAGGAGTCTTTCTAAAGTACAGATGCAATCAGGACCTTCTCATGCTTGGAACCCATTAACGGCTACTCCTGGCCCTTAGAATAAAGTCTCAACTCCCTAGTTGAGCATAGAGTGCCCATCAGATCTTACCTTGCCCAGCTCCCCAGGCCATCTGCTGCCTTCTTCTCCCCAGCACCTCTCCTGTTCCTCTCCACCCAGGAGAACGGGTCCATACTTCTGTAACCAAGCAAAAAGGGCTCACATGTATCCACAGCACAGGAAGTCCAACTCTGACAGCGGGTGTTGGCAGCAAAGTGAGGCTTTATTGCAGGGTGCCGAGTGAGGGAGTTGGGAGACAAGCCTCAGACCCACTCACACTTGGTCTTTGAGTTGGAGGCCTTTTAAAGCAGAAGAACAAAGAAGCTGGGCTTCCTCATGGCCTTGTGACATTTCTTACTCGTGGTTTCGGGAGTCAGGATGTCTCTGGCCGGGCGGTGCCTGGCTCTGGGGTCTGTCAGCTCATCTTGCCCTGGAGAAACAACCTAAGTTTGTAGGTTATCGAGATCACCTACAACAGCAGTTCTAGTCATCTGACTCTGGCTGATTAGTGTTCAGTGAGCACAAGATTGACTTCAGAGAGGACAAGAAAGGAAATAAAATTTTAGATAGGTCAATCAACTCGGTTTCAATACCCTGACTTCATGCTGCTTACACATTCTCTATTCTCTGCTTACAAGGCTTTTAGAAAGGCTGTTCGTCCTTCTTTTATTCAGCTTGTGTAAACCAATTGCCATCAACGCGTGGATCCTGGACTGTGATTTTCCCATGTTTATCCCCCGACCTCATGGCTCCTTCAGAACTGAAGCTGCAAATATCCCCAATGCCCAGCAGAAACCCAGCAGCTCCATGGCTTCAGGAAATGTTTGTTGCATGAATAAATATTGTCTTTCCTTTTAAATGAACAAAATCAGCTCCAGGTCACAGCCCTGCCTCTCACTAACCACAGAAGTTGCCCCATAATGAAATCTCCTTGATGTTTTCTTTCTGTTACTCTTCTGCAGCAAAAAGTTTCAATTAGGTGTTTACAAGAGAGACTAAACTTATCATCACTGGGGGGTGGGGGGGGAAGAAGTTATAATCCAGAAAGTCAAGTGGTTCAAGAATTTTATGACAAAAACTCAGTTTCTGTTGGGAAAAAACCAGACTCAGAGAGCCAGCAATGTTGGACAGAGAAGGGAGGGCCTGGCTCCCAGCCCCCACACAGCGGGTCCCAGGTCCATCTCACATTTGGACCCTTCAGAGTTTGTTGTAGCCACGCATTCCGGGAAACAAACTCACTCAGAAGGACAATGCAGATAGTGGAGGGCAGTTTATTACACCGGCGGGCCCAAGGCAGGGTCTCCTCTTAGCCAAGGACCCCAACTAGCATTTGTGAAAATCTTTTATACCCCATGTGCACATGTCTGAACCCACCACCCCAAATTCCTTGAGACTTACATAAACCAAGGAAAATACAATCCCAATAACCCATCATTCACGTGCTATGTGCTCATGTGCTCAAAGAGTCAAACAATTAGCCAATAATCAATAAGCCCAAGGTTACACTCCGATAGATACAGAAAAATTTATGGCCTGCCTGGAGGAAAGGGTGATTAGTGTATGTTTTCTCTTAGGCGATGAGTAACCTAGATACGAGCTTCAAGGTTCCCCTGTCTGGAGGGGGTCTTACCCTTCTGTTGTTTTCATAGGCACTAAACACAGAGTTCAGAGTCCATTGGAAAGGTGGCCGAGCATGATCAGCATGAACAGGCCTAAGATGGAGTCCAGGGCCTATGAATTCCTTCTTCAAGTTAAGGAAACCCCCCTCTTCACTTCTGAGACCCCCCCACCAGGGCAGGCTCGGAGAGCATTCTGAGCCAGCTTCAAGATGGGTCTCTCACTGCTTGGAAAACCCATTCTGTTCAGGTCTACCTATTGGTTCAGACTTTAGGCTGCCTGCCTTTTATCCCTGTCTACACTGAAGGTGGCTAAAGACAGGTGCATCCTTCTCAGGTAAGCTCAACTCGGGGCCTCAGCCCTCACCTGGCCTCAGGATGGGAAGCCCTCACTGTGGGCACCCCTGGGTAGGGGCCTGTGAGGCGTGTGACTGCGTGCACTCGTAGGCTTTTCTCATCTTCTGTAACTATTGATATTTTAGCGGCACATATCCAAGGAAGCTTGTGGGCAACTCAAGAGAAACCTGGGGAGAAGAGAGAGACGCTCTGGTTTCAAAAGAGGTCGAAGAACCACAGAATCAGAGGAGCTCGTACGAAAGGGATTTTGGTACTCACACCTGTGCTATGCTATGCAAAGTCGCTTCAGTGGTGTCCAACTCTGTGTGACCCTATGGACTGTAGCCCCCCAGGCTCTTCTGTCCCTAGGATTCTCCAGGCAAGAATACTGGAGTAGATTGCCATTCCCTTCTCCAGGGTATCTTCTTGACCCCGAGATCCAATCCGCGTCTCTTACGTCTCTTGCATTGGCAGAAGGTTCTTTACCCAGCACCACCTGGGAAGCCCTTGGTACTCACCTAGGATATTCCAAAGAGGACACGTCCCCAGGATCACCGAAGAGGCCCCTCTTTGATCTGTGTTATAAGTATCGTGGTGGACTATCTTGCTTAAAGAAAGAGTTCTGTTGTTTTTTTTTAATCTGCAGAACATTGACCCCAGAGCAGCTTCTTACGTGATACAAGAATACCCTTTATTATGGTGTTTGTCACAGTGCCACCCAGACTTACATGGTCCCAGAGTCAGGGGGCTCCTTTTACCCCTAAGATGCTGCCCCATTGTTGGGCAGCTCTAATGATCCAAAGGAGACACTTCCCCCCACCCCTCCCCGCCACACACCCACACATGCCTCTCTGTGGTTCTCTGAATTGGTCCTGGTCCTGGTCTTCTTCCCCATGGTCTGGGCTGTGGTCTGTTGAAGGCAGAGCCCACATCCTCCTCCCCACCACCTCGACCTCACCTCTTCTCCCTATTATATGTTCTCGGGTCCTTGGTCTACTCCTTTGATAGTTAACAGATCATTACCTGCCCTAAAGGGATTCTCTGGTCAGAAATAAAAATGTTTTATGGCTATCACTTCGGTTGGCTCTGCTACTGATTCAAAATAGCAGTTGTTTTTCTCCTTAATGGATATTTTCCCCCTTCCCAGTTGTTGAGTGCTCTCCCTTTTAAAAGGTGTGAAGATTTCAAGCAGACTGGAGCATGTCTGAGATTTCCTCCCCAGGCATTTCGCAACACTCACTGCCCTCCTTCCCTCCTGCCATGGAGGTTGTTGCTGTCAGGGTCCATGAGGTGATTGCAGATGCGTAGACATACACAGCAGACTTTCTAAACTATAAGCAAAGCAATCTGAGGACCCACAGCCATAGAATAGCAGGCCAGGTAGAGGGTTCTCCCACTTGACCTCTAGAATTACCTTGCTGCTGCTGCTGCTGCTGCTAAGTCGCTTCAGTTGTGTCCGACTCTATGTGACCCCATAGATGGCAGCCCACCAGGCTCCCCCGTCCCTGGGATTCTCCAGGCAAGAACACTGGAGTGGGTTGCCATTTCCTTCTCCAATGCACGAAAATGAAAAGTGAAAGTGAAGTCGCTCAGTCGTTTCTGACTCTTAGCAACCCCATGGACTGTAGCCTACCAGGCTCCTCTGTCCATGGGATTTTCCAGGCAAGAGGACTGGAGTGGGATGCCACTGACTTCTCCAGAATCACTTGGAGGGCTTGGTAAAACACAGACTCCTGAGTTTCTGAGAATCTGCATGTCTAACCTGTTCCCAGGTGATGCTGATGCTACTGGTTTCAGAGCTACTCTCTGAGAACCACTGGATGATATGGAGACGACAGCAAGGTTTCAAGGAATGGAAGTGTTTCTAGGTGCCCAGCAGAAAAGGGTGCAGTGAGACCCACAGACTCCACAGGTGCCTGAGTTCACCCCGGTTCCTTCCTCAGGCGCCGCCTCTCCCGCCCACTGCATCGCCCCCACAGGGAGTCTCCCAGGGCTGGGAGCAGACACATTGTTTTGCGGACACTTCATCCCAGAGACCAAAGAAAACTGTTCCTCCAGACCCTGATTTGGCCCTTGAAGAAAAATTGGCAAGGAAACAGTAATTTCGTCTTGGAGGTGGCAGTGTTCAAGAGAACAGCCTTCAACAAGCATTTGAACAACACTCCTGTGTATGCCTAAGGGCCCTGCAGACTGTCCTAGAGATCTGAACAAGGGCAATTTCAAAATTCTGGGTCTATTCTGGCGATGAGCTATGGGAACAAAAGAATATTGGAGCTTGGGGAAGGAGGAGTCAGTACATAGATGGCAGGTTGCAGTTCCACGCCAGGAGATGTGGCTCCTAAGAGATGAGAAACACTTAAATAACAACACTGGCAACCTGACTTTGCAATCCTAGAGGATGCCAGGAAGGAAGAG
>SJYR01000102.1:1227672-1240905 GCA_006410655.1 Kobus ellipsiprymnus | reverse complement strand
GGGGGGGGGGGGGGGGGGGGGGGACAAAGTAGGAGGATAGGGTGTCATTTGGGCAAAGAGGTGTTAAAGTCTGGGGGGGTGCGGTGGGGGTTGTTGTTGGTTTCTAAAATATTTAACACCACCTGAGCATCAAAGACTGACAACAGACTGTGAAACCTCCTAGTCCCAGAGAGACCTCTGGCAATTAAGTTTAAAGGGCAGGAGCTGTCAATTGGCGGCCAATATATGTATAAAAGGAGCCTTCATCTCTGGCATCTTAACTTCAGCTGTGGAATTCATCTCACCTTGCAGCCTTATCAAAGGTTTGCCCTTCTGTTGCTTCAAAAAAAAAATCACTTTATTGAGATTTTGAAATGCCAAAGTTCTCAAACCAGCAGCAGCTATCAAAAATTAAAGGAGCTTTAATCACAAGGTATTTCCTGTTTTAACTTCTAAGAGAAACTGCTACAGTACTCACTGAGGCTTGACAAGAACTGTTTCATGACAGTGGGTTCCAGAGCTTTCCTTCACATTGTGTTTTGGCCATGCCTGCTTCATCTCTATTATTACTTAGCAAGGAAAGAATTTCCTTTTTTTCTAGTCTAAACATTCCCCATGAGAAAAACAGTCTGCTTCTCTGTTGAATAATAGGCCCCAAAGCCTGTTAATAAAAAATCAATGTCCATTTAGGAATTAATGGTAGGTAAGAATCGCATCATTCATGTTCATCGTATTTCTGCTACCTGACAGAGTGTAAAAAGTAGATTGCCTTTCTCAGCCTGCTTTGAAGGAGTCGATTCTGTCTCCAAAATGTCTCCACCATCTGTTCCAACCACAGTTGTCTTACCCAAGGGCTCATTACTCCTTCTGAGATGAGTCAACCCCCTCCTACCTGATCTCCCCACTTCTGCACTCCTTCCCTTCTCATCTTACTTATGATAATTCTGTACACACTTCCCTAACACAGATCTTTCTCTAGGACCCACACATCAGGTCCACACACCTCTTAGGGGAGGGGGTAGCAGGGCGGCACACCGGGCTATCTTCAAGGTGTGTTTCCTGCACCTGACCTGCCTTTCCAGCTCCACCTTGCCCAGGCTCACAGTCCAGCTCCTGCCTCAGATGCATTGCTTTTTAGTCATGCAGCCAGGAGCACATTCATTCACTCAGCAGATGCTGTGCCCCGATTTCGGTCCTGGGCAACAGTTTAATAATAACAATAAAAAAAAACCCAGCTAACTGAAACCTTTCTGTATGCCAGGGACTGTGCTAAGTCTCTTCAGGTAAGAGCTCATTTGATTGACACAATGACTCTATTAGGTAAATATAGCAACTCATCACCTCCTTATATAAGTAAGGAGACAGAGACTCAGAGAAGCTAAGCAACTTGCCCAAGTCCAGGCTTCATAGTTCGCCTCTCATTTATTCATTCAAATGGTCTCTGGAGTAACTATTATGTTCATGCATTATCCTAGGTACTTGGAAAACAAGAGAGAAGGAAACAAAGAACTCTGCCCTCGTGGAGCTTACATTCTGGTGGAGGGAAATGGACAAGAGAAGAGATGTTCTAAGTGAATTATCTAGTATGCTGAAGGTGATGAGTAGTACGATGGGAACTAAAGAAGAGCAGAGCTTAAGGAATGGGGAGTCAGCGTGTAGGTGGCAGGTTGCAGTGTTAATAAGATGGTCATGATGGCTACATTACCCAGGTGACCTTTTACCAAGACCTGGAGGAAGTAGAGGAGACACCCTATGGGTCTCTGGGAGAAGAGCATCCTTGGGAGAAGGAAGAACAAGTGCAAGAGTCCCGAGGCAGGAACATGCCAAGTGCCTGCCTCTGTTTAGGAACTGTAACGGCGTCCAGTGTGGAGGGAGAGGAGTGAGTAAGGGAAAGAGCAGGGGGAGAATCCTGTAGCTGTTCGGTTTTCACCCTGAGTAAAGTGGCAAAGCAGGGACCTCCCTGGTGGTCCAGTGGCTGACTCCGCACTCCCAGCGCAGGGGGCCTGGGTTCCATCGCTGAGCAGAGAACTAGGTCTCACATGCTGCAGTTAAAGATCCCATAGGCTGCAACAAAGATCGAAGACCCTGCCTGCGGCAACTAAGACCACTGGTAGACAAGCACTTTTTTCCAAGTGGCAGTGGGCAGTGGGGCCAACTGTATTCTACGGTCACCTTGTAGGGAAGAGATAATGGAGAGGGGGGTGGTGGGTGGGGGGAGGGGAAGTCAAAAGATGGGTGCAAAGAATAAGAGGCAATTACATGAATTCAGGCAGTAGTAATGAAGGGGTGAGAAGCAGCTGGATTGGACTCTACAGTTTTTTACTTTAGAGCATGGGGACGGCTCCATGGAGCCTGCTTTACTCCACCTTCGTCCAGTCTACTCTGCCCCCTTTACAGGTAGTTATACAGGGGTCTCCTTAAATTATCACGGATTCATTTGAAATCACACACCCCAAACTGGAAATACTTCATTTAAATTCATTTAATACAAGCATTACATTAAAAAGAAATAACTTCCACCTTTCAAATTTCCTACAGACACTTTTTGTCTTTGAAAGTTAAATTGTTAAATCCATCATCTCCACTTTTAAATTCCTCTCGTAAAAAGGCAGTGTTTCTTCCTGTCTGTTTAAATCATATTCCACCCTGAAATTGGTTATGTAACTTAGGAATGAAAACAATGTCATGCCTTACTTTTCATCTGTCTCCTGGGAGGTGGCTACAGGAGCTGGAGTGGGAAATCAGTAGAGTCATAACCATAAGGCAATTTCATCTACTTTTTCTTAATTAAATGGGAAATATAAAATTCTTTTCGATGAATGTATTAAATAGAAAACACACTCCAGTTCCAACCGGTTGCTAGGTAAGGCAGGCAAGGACAAAGACTCAGAGCTGGAAGGAAATATAAAGACCCACTCCTTTGAACTCTTCAATCATCCTCTGATGAGGAACCAGATCGGGAACAAAGAGAGCTGCCCAGATTGCACTGAGGTTAAGTGGCTGAAACTCAGGTCCTCCTTCGGACACCAGCCTAGTGCTTTTCCCAGACACAGTGAGGCAGCTTCCTGTCAGAACAGACCAGAGAAAACAAAATTATGGGCTTTCAAAACTAGACTCTTAAAGTGATATCCAGAGCAACTAGACCAGTGTTTCTACGTGGGCTGAGTTTGCCCTCGGGGGACTTTGGGCAATGTCTGGAGACGCTGTTTTTTATCTGTTACAACTGAAGGGAGGGTGCTACTGGCGTGTGATGAGTAGAAGCTGACGATGCTGTTAAACGTCCTGCAAAGAATAATTCAGCCCACAAGGTAACAGTGCCAAGGTGCAGAAACCCTGAACTAGGTCCAGCGACATATTAAGAGTCACCTGGGTGTCTGCAGACCAACTGGGCCAGAATCTCTAGGGGAGGGGGTCGAACAACGGTGTTTCTGAAAAACTCTCCAGGTGAAAGTTTGAAAATTACTAGCTCAACCCCTACCAATTGAAAATGAATTAACAGCCAACCAAAGAATGTCGCTACCCCTCACTGTGTGTCCACCAGAAACTGAAGGACATATAAAGCAGTTCACATCACCGTCCCTGCCTCAGGGAGCTTGCAGTTTACATGAGGAACAGACCAGGAAGCGCTATCATTTGTTGTGGGTTATTTAGGTGACGAGTGAAGAGCATGTGGAGGAAGGGCTTTAGCAAACAGAAGGCAACATTGAGCACTGAGAAGTCAGAGGGCTGGCTCCTGGGTTGTAACCAGAGGCGAGTTCATTGGTAGGACTACTTCATCCATTTTGCATCTTTGTATTTACGTCCGTGATCAGAAAAAGTCTCATTTTTTTCAGTCTGCTAAAATTGGATTAGATAAGGTACACTATCTTATCCTCCAAACTATAATTATACACGATTTAATGATATTAAATATAATGTTACTGAGTCCAGAGAGACTGTTTTATTGCTTTAAAAAAAATTATACAAGCAATTTGATACAATTTATGTATTAAGAAAATAATTGTCCCTCAACTGTGTTTGGGTTAATTATACCCACCTTTCCCATTGGGAACTGGATTCCTTAGAGGTATCTTGGGGCTTCCCTTGTTGGGAATAAAGAATCCACCTGCAGTGCAGGAGGTGCAGGAGATGTGGCTTTCATCCCGGGGTCAGGAAGATCCCCTAGAGGAGGGCATGGCAACCCACTCCAATACTCCTGCTTGGAGAAACCCAAGGACAGAGGAGCCTGGTAGGCTACAGTCCGTAGTGTTGTAAAGAGTTGGAAATGACTGAAGTGACTGAGCGTGCATGCAAGGGTCTCTTGGTCAGATTCCTAAACTTGCCTGTCATTTTCGTGCTTACAACTCCCCCACTTCACAGTATAGGACACAATGTTTAAGATATGGTCTTTTTCATTTTTAAACTAGTGTCTAGTCAAAGCCTGTTTCCCTGCCTCCCTAGAGGCACTAGTGGCTGTTGGCAGTGGTTTTCAATCCTAAACAGACCCCATGCTCCCTGTAAAAATAATAATGTTGGTAACAGCTGCTTTACTGTCTTGAAATAAAACTCATATGTAATATAACTTACCTACATATACAAATTTTTTGAATCATTATATATTGATTGTCCCCTCCTCCATGTAGTCTCCAAGACCCTACAGCCTGCTCTGGACCCAGGGAGGCAACCGCCACAGACTGCATCCCCCGGGCTTCCTGCAGCATTAAGCCCATGGGAGGCACTGATACAAAGGCCACAGCAAAAGGAGAGAGATGAGTGTACTTTCCCCTGCCTCACCGAGCTGCCGACAGTGTTGACACGTCTCTGTACATGCAGTCACAGCTCATGTGTGTGTGTGGGTGAGGGGTATGTGAGTGCATGTCTGCTAAGTCGCTTCAGTCGTGTCTGACTCTTAGTGACCCTATGGACTGCGGCCCACCAGCCTCCTCTGTCTGGGGGATTCTCCAGGCAAGAATCCTCAACTGGATTGCCATGTCCTCCTCCAGGGGATCTTCCCAACCCTGGGATCAAACCCGCATCTATTATGTCCCCTGCATTGGCAGACAGGTTCTTTACCACTGGTGCCACCTAGGAAGCTCGGGAGACTGTATACTAGCCTGCTGACGCTGCCATAACCACAGACGGTGTGGCTTCAACAACAGACATTTGCTTTTTCACACTTCTGGAGGCTGGAAGCCAAGGTGTCTACCTGGTTTATTTCTGGTGAGGCTTCTCTCCTTGGCTTACAGACAGCTGCCTTCTCTCTGTCCTCACTTGGCCTTTCCTCTGTGCATTCGCACCCCTGGGGTCTTTTCTTCTTTGCATATGGACGCCAATCCTACTGGATTAGCACCCCACCCTTGTGACCTCATTTAATGATAATGACCTCTTTAAAGGTGCGAATAAATACAGTCACATCCTGAGGTGCTGGGGGGTTAGGACTTCAGTGTAAGAATTTGAAAGGGGTATTATCTTAACACGTAAATACTTGGGACTGACTATCCCAGAAGACATCTGGAAGTACTGCTGTCAGATGTTTGCACCAAGGGTGAGCTTAGATACAAAAGCAGGATACCAAGGTTTTTATCAGGGACTCAGGTGGCACTAGCAGTAGAGAACATGCCTGACAACGCAGGAGACATAAGAGATGTGAGTTCAGTCCCTGGGTTGGGAAGATTCACTGGAGGAGAGTATGACAACCTACCCCAGTATTCCTGCCTGGAGAATCCCATGGACAGAGGAGCCTGGCGGGCTACAGTCCATGGGGTGGCAAAGAGTCGGACACGACTACAGTCACAACACATGCACGCAGGCACACATCACTGGTGGCAATGTCATTTGGGACCTGTTTTCCTGCAATGGTGAACAACTCTTGGAAAAGTTCTAAATCAAAGGAAGCTTTTGATTTACATAGTATTTAATTTCTGGAAATGCAATATACATTAAAACTATGTGAAAAATAGTTTGTTTAAAGTGGAGTTTGATTCTAGGCTCAGATGATCATAAGCAGGAGTTTCACCTACATGAATGTCCACTGGGACAGTCTAAAACCAGGTGAGACAAAGTACAATTATTTATTGTGCAGGATTGCCCCACAAGTGGCAAGGCGCCTGGGCCCCCGACCTTGCACTTCAAATGCTCACAAAGTGCCCCCAGGGTGTCCCCCCTCCAGCACTGAGTTCAGAGGATGTCAGTGGCCTGGAGTAATTGTGGTCTCTGCTGTCCTCTGCCCCTTTCTGGTGCTGGAGTCTGGGAGGAGGGGTGGGGTGTCAGGCAGTGGGGAAAGATCACGGTCTGTGGTGAGGAGTCTCTCCTCTCTCCGGTGGTTATGGTGATTCTGTGGCTCAGAGTGACCCATCAGGGAAGTCTTCTGTGGGACTTCTGGTGTGGACTCATATATGAGTTTGGTTTTTTCTTTTTAAAACATTTTAATGTGATTAATTTATTTGGCTGCATTGTGTCTTAGTTATGGCACTCAGGATCTTTAGCTGTGGCATGAGAACTCTTAGTTCCAGCACATGGGATCTATTTCCCTGACCAGGGACTGAACCCAGGCCCCCTGCGTTGCGTGCATGGGGTCCTAGCCACTGGACCACCAGGGACTCATTAGCAGTCACTATTCATACCCCTGCGTCCAGACCTAGGTGACCGCTAATCTACTTTCTGTCTCTCAAGATTTTGGAGTCATATAGATCATGTGGCTTTCGTGATTGACTTCTTTCACTTAGCAGATGATATAGAGGGTCATCCATGTTGTAGTTTGTATCAGTACTTCATTCCTTCTGTAGCCAGATAACATTCCTTTATATGAATACAACACCTTTAATTTATCTATGTGTCAGCTGGTGCACATTTGGGTTGATTTCATGCTTTTGACTATTATGGGTAGTGCTGCTATGAACATTTTTGTACAGTTTTTGTGTGTGTGTATGTTTTCATATCCTCTGGGTATATAGTGGGTTGGCCAAAAAGCATGTTCCAGGTTTTCTATCGGAGAAGGCAACGGCACCCCACTCCAGTACTCTTGCCTGGAAAATCCCATGGATGGAGGAGCCTGGTGGGCTGCAGTCCATGAGGTCGCTGGGAGTCGGACACGACTGAGCGACTTCCTTTTCACTTTTCTCTTTCATGCATTGGAGAAGGAAATGGCAACCCACTCCAGTGTTCTTGCCTGGAGAATCCCAGGGACGGGGGAGCCTGGTGGGCTGCCGTCTATGTGGTCGCACAGAGTCGGACACGACTGAAGTGACTTAGCAGCAGCAGCAGGTTTTCTATAAGATGTTCAGAAAAGCCCAAACACACTTTTTGGCCGACCCAATACTTAGGAGTGGAATTGCTGGGTCATGTGGTAATTCTCTGTTTAGCTTTTTAAGGAACTGCCAGGATGTTTTCCAATACAGATCCATAATTTTACATTCCCACTGGCAACGTATAAAGGTTCTAATTTCTCCACTTCTACATAAATGCTTGTTATTATCTGCCTTTTTGATTATATACATACCAAGTAGGTATGATATGTTATTTCATTGTGGTTGTGATTTGCGTTTCCCTAATGATTAGTGAGGGCTTCCCTGGTGGCTCAGATGATAAAGAATCTGCCTGCAGTGCAGGAGACCTGGGTTCAATCCCTGGGTTGGGAAGATCCCTTGGAAGAGGGCATGGCAACCCACTCTAGTGTTCTTGCCTGGAGAATCCCAAGGACAGAAGAGCCTGGTGGGCTACAGTCCCTGGGGTCACAAAGAGTCAGACTGAGTGACTAAGCACACAGTGATGAGAGATGTGGAGCATCTTTGCATGTGCTTATTGGTCATTTGTATATATATCTGGAATAAATGTTTATTCAGATAATTTGTCCATATTTTAATTGGATAATTTCTTGAGTTATTTTATTTTTTATTTTTAAAATTGAGTGGTAAGAGTCCTTTATATATCTTAGATATAAGTTGTTTATCAGGTATGATTTGCCAATATTTTCTCTTATTCTGTGGATTATTTTTTTACTCTCTTAATGTTATCTTTAAAGCACAAGTTTTAAATTTTAATGAAATTCAATTTAGTTTTTTCTTTTGACCATGGTCACAAAGATTACTTATACAATTTCTTCAAGAGTTTTATAGTTTCAGCTCATATTTAGGCCTATGTTCCATTTTGAGTTGATTTTCATATATGGTTTGAGGAAGGGGTCCAATTTCATTCTTTTGCATTTAGCTATCCAGTTGTCCCTGCACCATTTGTTGAAGAGACTATTCTTTCCCCACTAAATTGTCTTGGCACCCTTGTCTATCACCACAGTCTTATTTCTGGACTCTCAATTCTTTTCTCTTATGTCAGTGCTACACTACTTGACTGCTATACCCATATGGGTTCATACTTCCCTTCATATGGGAGACTGGCTCCCGTTCAACTTCTTTCATTCTCTCCATTGCAGACACCACAGGCTTTCACCCATGGCCTCTTACTGCTGGCCCACAAAGCAAACAGTTCTCTTAGATGAGAAAATGTGCCCATTTTCAGGGACTTCTTGTGAAAAGCTCAAGTATTCATATATGCCAAAAGTGGATGCACAGGCTCCTTCACTGAGCTGTGGACTTTGGAATATCATCTTAGAGATATTCTCCAAGCTATGGGGGTAGTGAAAATAATTTAGGTAAAGTGTGGAAAGAGAAAAAGCCATGGATAAAACCCCATATGGTGGGGAAAAAAGCCCATAAAAGAGTCTGAGAAGCAGTGATCAAATGGGAAGGAGAAAAATTAGAAGAGCATGGCCTCATGAAAACCAAAAGCATTCTTCAGGAGGCTGAAGTCAGGAGACATGTGCTCAAGAAACTTTATGTGAATTCCATAGCTGGGCTTCTGTTTGGACTGTTCAGTTCAGTTCAGTCGCTCAGTCATGTCCAACTCTTTGCGACCCAATGAACCGCAGCACCCCAGGCCTCCCTGTCCATCACCAACTCTTGGAGTCTACCCAAACCCATGTCAATCAAGTCGGTGATGCCATCCAACCATCTCATCCTCTGTCATCCCCTTCTCCTCCTGCCCTCGATCTTTCCCAGCATCAGGGTCTTTTCAAATGAGTCAGTTCTTCGCATCAGGTGGCTAAAGTATTGAAGTTTCAGCTTCAACATCAGTCCTTCCAATGAACACCCAGAACTGATCTCCTTTAGGATGGACTGGTTGGATCTCCTTGCGGTCCAGGGACTCTCAAGAGTCTTCTCCAAAACCACAGTTAAAAAGCATCAATTCTTAGGTGCTCAGCTTTCTTCACAGTCCAACTCTCATATCCATACATGACCACTGGAAAAAACATAGCCTTGACCAGACGGACTTTTGTTGACAAAGTAATGTCTCTGCTTTTTAATATGCTGTCTAGGTTGGTCATAACTTTCCGTCCAAGCAGTAAGTGTCTTTTAATTTCATGGCTGCAGTCACCATCTGCAGTGATTTTCGAGCCCAGAAAAATAAAGTCTGTCACTATTTCCACTGTTTCCCCATCTATTTGCCATTAAGAGATGGGACCAGATGCCATGATCTTAGTTTTCTGAATGTTGAGTTTTAAGCCAACTTTTTCATTCTCCTCTTTCACTTTCATCGAGAGGCTCTTTAGTTCTTCACTTTCTGCCATAAGGGTGGTGTCACCTGCATATCTGAGGTTATTGATATTTCTCCCGGCTATCTTGATACCAGCTTGTGCTTCCTCCAGCCCAATTAAATCCATCTGCAGAAACAACCTTGCTGAATGGTATATAATCAATCCTACTGTTAGAATGTATTTTAGGGGGAGGGCTAATTCTTAAATTTTCATGTATTTTTGAAACTTAAATTTGAAACTATAACTTTGACTTAATCAACTGCTTATATTTTGCCCTATTTGCATATTAGTCTGTCTTTCCCCTCACTCCTCCTCCAGTGGACAAACACAGACTTTTTTGTTTTTCCTGAACTATTTGAAAGTAAGTTGCAGCCATTGTACTCCTTTCTCTTCTAAAAATGGTTCAGCATGTAAGAACAAGGACATTCTCATAACCACTGTTCAGTTGTCAAAAGTAACGACATTTATCATCGATACAATAATATTAACTACAGTGCATTTTCAAATGTCAGGATTACTCCATTAACATCCTTTATACCTATTTTTCCTTTCTCTAGGACTATGTGGTGTTGACCCTTGAACAACACTGGGAAGTAAGGGTGCCAACTCTCTGCACAGTGGAAAATCTGAGAATAATTTTCACATGACCCTCTCGATCCGCCGTTCCTCTACATCTACAGATTCAACCAACAGTGGATCACGTAATGCTGTAGAGTTTACTATTGAAAAAAATTCCATATATAAGTGGACCCCATAATTCAAGCCCATGTTATTCAAGGATCAGCTGGAGTTTTTCAGGAATACCATAGAACTGATGGTGTGTCCTTCTCAATGACCATATTAGAAACACACAGTGTTGGTTAGTTCCTGTATTGGTGATATTAACTTGGACTACTTGGTTACAGTTTGTCAGTTTTCTCAGCTATAAAGCTACTATTTTTCTCTTTATAATGAGAAAAGTAATTTGTGGGAAGATACTTTGAAATTGTAAATATGTTTCTTATCAAATTTTCACCCATTAGTTCTGGCATCCCTTGATGATTTTTTTAACTACAGCATTTATTCTACATTTATAAGTTGGCATTTCATTATATGGAAGAGCATTCTTTTCTCACTCATCTATTTTTTAATTCTTTACTTTATTTCACCATGGACTTGGATTTTTATTTTATTCAGAAGCTTATAATCTATTATCATGATTTATTTTGATGTTTAAATTATACTGTATTTGGCCAATGGGAACCCCTACAAACTGATTCCAGCATCCCTTTGATTTGTCCCCATTCTTCTTCTTTCAAGCAATCTTAAGAATTCCAGTTTAGTCATTTACTTGACCCAGCTGGTCCCTGATTTGCTCTGACCTCATGTGGAGAAGGCAATGGCACCCCACTCCAGTACTCTTGACTGGAAAATCCCATGGACGGAGGAGCCTGGTAGGCTGTAGTCCGTGGCGTCGCTACCAGTCGGATACGACTGAGTGACTTCACTTTCACTTTTCACTTTCATGCATTGGAGAAGGAAATGGCAACCCACTCCAGTGTTCTTGCCTAGAGAATCCCAGGGACGGGGGAGCCTGGTGGGCTGCCATCTATGGGGTCACAGAGAGTTGGACACAAGTGAAGCGACAGCAGCAGCAGCAGCAGCAGCACGGCTAAGTCTAAGAAACAAGGCAAATGAGATCTATCTGCGCATTGCATTTATTTTTAAAGCATTTAAGATTGCATTATATATTTTGCACAATTTTATGCTATTAGCTTATGGTCACATAAAAAAAATCCAGCTCTCTATCAATGTAAATTAACAGTAAGGCTTCTTAGTCATCATAGCTGACTGAAATCCTGCTCCAAACACACTTAAATGCTAGACAAAATACAATCCAAAACATTTAAGATTATAGATCAGAGTATAACAGCAATAAAGAAACCTCCATGTGCTAGAAATATAGAAGGAATAAAAACAAAAAAGGAATGAACAAGGACATGATGGCTCACAGGGGAATCAGATAGGGCCCCTGAATGTGAACCTCAACCACTGGGGCTGAGGTCTTAATGCCAAAGAAAAAGAAAGGAGAAGATGCTTCTACAGTGGGGAGCTGGCCAGGACCAGAAGGAGGCTCTCTCTGAGATGAAGACTAGAAAAACTCCACTCACTGGTCTAAAAAGAAACAAGGAAGTACAACATCTGCCAACCATCATCGATGGGAAAGTGTTAGTTGCTCAGTCATGTCTGACTCGTTGCAACCCCATGGATTATAGCCCACCAGGTTCCTCTGTCCATGGGATTCTCCAGGCAAGAATATTGGAGTGGGTAGCCATTCCCTTCTCCAAGGGATCTTCCTGACCTAGAGAGCTAACCCAGATCTAACCCAGGCAGATTCTTCACCATATGAGCCACCAGGGATGAGGGAAACTAGTCACCAAAACTGCTCATGCAGATACACAGGGAGTCCAGATTCATACTACTGTGAAATTAGAAATTTTAGGCTAAGAAATTTAACACAGAAACCTGTCTAGAACTGATAAAACTCACAAGGCCTAACGAAGACTTCTACAACCTCGGATATGCAAGTCTCTCCATGCAAACAGCTCTCACTAAACGTGAATTCAGTCAAAATTTGCAAACCATAATGAAGGTGAGTCAGTAGACTGACAAATGGGACAACACCTAGAACCAACAAAATAACCTCAAAGATACTTAAACATAAATATATTTAAACATCCAAAGGGGGGGCGGCGGGGAAATCTTTCTTAAATGAGACTGCAAGTCAAGAACAGGCTAAGAGACATTAAAAAAAATTACAGACATTGAAACAAACTGATATTATGTCAGCTTTCTCTCATCTTGTGCCATTAGTAAATTCATTCAGTAAATATCTACTATGTGGTAATCACATACTGGCCACTGGAAACACAAGGATAAAGATACAGGAGTAGTCCTCAAGAAACTTATATTTCATTCGTTTAACTTTATGCAAGGATTTTTAGATAAAGTGATTTATCTAAATCACATTGATTTGTAGATAAACTGTTATACTTTTTCTCTTTGTCATACAGGAATTTTATAAATGTTTATCATGTTTTTAAATTGAGCAGGAGAGTGGCATTAATACAAACCACCCTCATCTTCCCTTCTCTAGGCTCTCAGTTTGTTGCTTTGCTTTGGTGGGTTGCTTGGGAGTTAGTTTTGCTGAGGTGTTGGGGTATAAAAAGTGGAAGGACAGAAGGACCACAGCTGGAGTAATTGCTGTAGGATGGTGAGGTGAAATACCTGTAAACAGCTAGTCACAGCTCAGCCTTAGCTTAGCCCAGCTTCCCTTTCCTCATCATCACGAGTGCAAGATCACAACTAAAGGTAATCAAGATTTTTTTTTTTTTACAGAGTATGCTAACAAAATCAGTCTCTTGCATGAGGTCATTTGTTGTTAGATGGAACAACAAAGCATCAATTCAGACAGGCCGACAGCCGGCACAAAGAAAACCCACCTTTGTTCATGCTTTTAGTGTGTTCTTGTAATGGGATGGTCTCTTTACCTGTGTTACCAACCATTATTAATGGGACCACAGAGCAGAAGAGTGATGTCTTCTGTTCTTTGGAAATTGGCCTCAGAAGAGAAGAAAAATAACTTTGTAGAACAGAAAACAAAACTAGGGTGTTTTTTTTTCTTGTTTAATCTTGTTTTTTTTTTTTTT
>SJYR01000102.1:1155188-1227091 GCA_006410655.1 Kobus ellipsiprymnus | reverse complement strand
TGAAAGTGAAACTGGAGAGTGAAAAGGTTGGCTTAAAGCTCAACATTCAGAAAACGAAGATCATGGCATCTGGTCCCATCACTACATGGGAAATAGATGGGGAAACAGTGGAAACAGTGTCAGACTTTATTTGTCTGGGCTCCAAAATCACTGCAGATGGTGACTGCAGCCATGAAATTAAAAGATGCTTACTTCTTGGAAGAAAAGTTATGATCAACCTAGATAGCATATTGAAAAGCACAGACATTACTTGGCCAACAAAGGTCCATCTAGTCAAGGCTATGGTTTTTCCAGTGGTCATGTATGGATGTGAGAGTTGGACTGTGAAGAAAGCTGAGTACTGAAGAACTGATGTTTTTTAACTGTGGTGTTGGAGAAGACTCTTCAGAGTCCCTTGGACTGCAAGGAGATCCAACCAGTCCATTCTAAAGGAGATCAGCCCTGGGATTTCTTTGGAAGGAATGATGCTAAAGCTGAAACTCCAGTACTTTGGCCACCTCATGCGAAGAGTTGACTCATTGGAAAAGACTCTGATGCTGGGAGGGATTGGGGGCAGGAGGAGAAGGGGATGACAGAGGATGAAATGGCTGGATGGCATCACTGACTTGATGGACTTGAGTCTGAGTGAACTCTGGGAGTTGGTGATGGACAGGGAGGCCTGGTGTGCTGCGATTCATGGGGTCTCAAAGAGTCGGGCATGACTGAGCGACTGAACTGAACTGAACTGATGGTGAACATGCATTATGAAAGTGCATTTTCCTTTGTACTTGAATTGAGTACCTTTTTTTTCCCCCAAATAAAACTGAGACATTAATAGTAGCTGTTCTGGATGCTCTTAAGTAGCTGAGCTACTCACTGATATCAGTTGTAAAAAATTTCATAGCAGTCAGAAAGTCTGGCCAAATATTTATTTGACAAAAACTCAGTGTTGAAATGAAGCACATTGGTTATCACACTTGTTTCAAGAACTTGACTTTAATTTGCTTTCCCAAATAATTTTTTAAACTTGAAAAGATCTTATAGAAGTTTTTCAAAGAAGAAATTTCTCACTTAAAAGGAAATACAGTAACACAAAAACCTGAGAGATAAACGCATAATTTAATGCATAAATTTAAAACTGCAAAGGAACCCAAAAAGGACATATACTGTAATAATTCCAACTATGTGATGTTCTAGAAAAGGCAAAACTAAGGAGACAGTAGGTTTAGTGTGTTTGCCAGGGGTTGGGGTGGAGGACGAATGAATAAAGGCAGAGCAGAGAGGATTTTAGGGCAGTGAAACTACCCTGTAGAAAGGTAGATACGTCATTATACATTTTTCAAAACCCACAGAATGTACAACGTCAAGAACAAATCCTTAACTGTGGTCTTTGAGTGATAATAATGTCCTACGGGACTTCTCTGGCCCTGGGATTCTCCAGGCAAGAATACTGGAGTGGGTTTCCATTTTCTTCTCCAATGTGTCAATGTAGATTCATCAGTTGTAACAAATACACCACTCTGGTAAGGGATTTTGACAGTAGAGGTGGCAGTGTATGTATGAAGAGCAGAGTTTATGGAATCACTACCTTTTGTTCAATTTTGTTGTGAATTTAAGACTGCTAAGACTAAGTCAATTAAAAAACAAAACAAAACAAAGGAAAGAACTAAGTAAGGCTAACTGAATGTCCTAGCTTTGTTTAAGTTCACATCACAAACCATAAAGTCATTTTCTGTCCTGTATATTTGCCCAATCAGAAACATGGATGAACTGATTTGTGTATATACTGTCAGCTTTTCCATTTTGAAGTAGTACCTGGAGTCAAACAAAGGAAGTTATTAAGTCCTTCAGCCAGAATCAGCAAATAATTCAAAAAGTCTCATTCTATAAGAATAAATTCAAATTATCCTATTTCTATTAAAATAAAAATAAAAGCTTTATTTTTAAAGAGGCTTGTTTAAAATTTAAATCCCAATGAAAGTATTAAAAATAAACTTTTATATTTTGAATTAGCAAAAGAAATAAACTTTTCTATTCTGAATTATAGAAACTCTATTCAAAGCAGATTCTTTTTCTCTGTATGCTTACATAAGCCAATTATTTAATACTAAATCTTCTCTTAGTATGGATAGGCTGTGCTCTTACCAAAATCTTAGCAGCTTAACATAATAAAAGTCTTACTTTTTGATCATGCAAAGTCCACTGAGGGTCCACCTGAGCTTCCTGGGTTACTCAGTAATCAAGACTACTTCGGGACTTTCCATAAAGAATCCACCTGCCAGTGCAGGGGACATGGGTTCAATCCCTGGTCTGGGAAGATTTCACATGCAACTAAGCCGTGCACCGTAACTACTGAGCCTGCACTCTAGAGCCCCTGCTCTGCAACGAGAAGCCACTGCAAGAGAAGCCCACACACGGCGAGGATGAGTAGCCCCCAGCCTGCCGCAGCTAGAGAGCCTTTGCACAGCAATGAAGACCCAGCACAGCAATGAAGACCCAGCGCAGCCAAAAAGCAAGAAACCTTTAAAAAGACTACTTTGATCTTGTGGCTTCACCATTTCAAGTAAGGCATCCTCTACAACACCAGGGCAAAGGCACGGCAAAGGTTTGTCACTAGTCTGCTTTGGGAATGACGTATACTACTTCCACTCACATTTAATTGGTTAGAACCAGCCCTTGTTCACCCACATGGGGGCTGGAAAGTGTAATTTCTTTATGCCAGGGATTAAAGAAGTACAGATATGGATGACCACTAATAATGTCACCAAAATTCTTATATCCACGTGAAATCAAGGCTGAATGTAGAATGCTAATTCTTAACTCATCAGATTAAAATAAAAGCTGTATCTGATCCTCTAATAATTCTGGTATAGATTTTGGAGAATCTAGTAAGAAAAACAAATGATTATCATGCTAATCAAACTAGTAATTCCAAATACCCTAATTTCAGTAAGGTTGACAAATGGCAGATGAGTGATAATTGTGTATCTTTTAATTCTTAAAGAACCAGACAAGTATCATAAGTTAAAATGAAAACCATGTACTTTAGCCACCAGGGTAAGCAAGCTATCATTAAAGTGTGAGAGTTTATAATCTGCATTCACAACTCATATCAGCAAAAATGGGAGCAATAGAGAGGTAAGCAGACAGTTAATTCTATCAGAAAAGAGTTTCAGGTTTTCTCTAATACTCATAAAGACTAGCTGAGTCTCCCAATGCTGTGCATGCTATAAAAGAGACAACTTCAGATTGGAAAAAGATTAACAGAATGCATAGCTGGCCTCTTCACCCACAAATACAGATAATTTAAGAAAACAGAAACTGTGAGTTAAAGCTAGGAAAAAAATAAATTTCTCACCTTCTCACTTTTCTTACTCCCCACAAAGGTAACAAGCTAACTTCCTGAATAAGGTTAAAACTGACTGCATAGGTCTGGACAAATGCTTATCAAGTGTGATTTTAATTTCAGTATGACTGATCTCAGACTCTGCTGGTAATTTCAACCTGTGCAATCCTTATGATTGTTTCCAGGCCGAAAGAGCAAGACCACATTTGCTATACTAGCAACTGAAATGTGTCAGGTGTACATTCAATCACAATATGATTCTTTTATCCAAAAAAACCAAAATAAGAATATGAAGCAAGAATATAGTTTAACAAAGTTTTGAGAACATTTACTTCTCAAATACAGGAATGAATGAGGTGAGGTAATGTATAATACAACAAAACTTTTGCTGAATTCAAGGTTTACCTGAAAGATCAAAGAAAAATCAAACAAACATATAAAAAGATAGGACATTTCATTTTTAATCAGTCAAAAAAAAAAAAAGAAAGAAAAGAGTTCTGGACAAAGTCAAATTCCACACACCGTAATGCTATAGTTACACATTAAATATAATTACTATCTATACATATGCAAAAATATAAAGTTCTATTTCATACAATAAAACCCTTTATAGAAACCATTTTAAAATTAGGCAGAACTTCTCAACATTAATATGTGAGGTATAAGTCCTTCTAAGGTTCCTTTAAAGGTTTTAAAACAAAATGCTAAATCTAAAAACAATGTCCTTCTGTCAGTTCCCAAGTTAAACCTACTTAAAATAAAAAATTGATAGCTTAGTCACACACTACTTAAATAATATTGTTCAGGCATCTCTGAAATCCTCTGGTTTTTTTTTTTCAAGTATGGAAACAGAACTCAAATATTTCACAATACAGTACTAAACAGATGGGCTATTTAGGAAAGACTTTTTTGTCATATGGCACAACATTGTTTCATTTCTTCAATGTATTTGGAAATAAATATCAGGCTTTTTGTTTTACTTTTCTCCTAAAAGGCCAAAACTATAATGTACATTAAGATAATTTTGACTCTGGTAAGACTTAAGAGTGTAAAATATAACATCAACATTTTATCACAAAAGTAAAGCTGGTAACAAACTATAAAAGGAGCCCATGCTCTACTCAGATACACCCGGGGATTAAAGCTCATCATGATAAAAATATTCATCATGAAGCTGTCTGCCGTAATCTGTGGCTTCACTTGTAAGAAACAAGTCCTGGTTCTCCAGAATCTCTTCTTCGGAGAGCTTTCGGTCACTATTCAAATCCATTTCATCAATTAGATGAAGAGCCTTTAAAATAAAACAAAAAGGTGTCAAGTGTAATATGTATTTTTCAGCAAGATGTTCACATTTTAATGGGATCTGATTTGTCAAAATCATTGAGGTATACCAAGTACTCATTATTGTCTAAGTACCTAAAAGTATTAACTATCATGACTGGGTCTGTCTACAGCATTTCTCGTTACCTCCTCTCTTAATTTCTGCTGGGTTCTGTCTCTTCCCAACTCAAATCCAATTCAGGATAACTCAAAGTCAAGCAAAATTAGTATAACCCATTTTGAGCCCCAGAGGTAAATACAAACTTTTATTATTCTATTGCACTACTGAATTCATACATAATACCATCTTAACTTCCTTGTCTCTGACAATCTAAAACATAAAACAGATCATAGATTTAAATCAAGAAATAGCAATGCATTGATCCTAAATAACTCCACTACTTCCTTCTTTGGCTTAAGATCTGAATCTCCTTTACTATAATAGCACGAATCTGGGGATGAGAGAATCGTTCTGTAATACTTACCTCTTCCTGCGCAATACCCTGGTTATTGGGCACAACCCAGGACAACAGTTCTTGTGGGTCAAGTCTGCCATCAGCATCTCTGTCGTAATCATTCATGAACCTATCTTTCTCAACAAGTATCCACTCTGGGTCTTCATTTGCGGCTATTAATATATTAATATTAAAAAAGATCATAAACACGAGAATATCACACGTATCCCCAAAGAAGTCTGATATAGCCCCAGATAGTGGAAATGAATTTACAGCTTACCACAGAAAGGAGGCCCCAAGAAACAAAGCACTTAACTGTAAAGGGCTGAAAGAAGCGCAAACTCTGTAGTAACTTTCAAAAGTGATACTCAAGCGTTTTAAAACGGTTGCGCAGAGGGGTGGGATAGGGAGGGAGATGAGAGGGAGGTTCAAAGGTAGAGGACGTCTGTAAAACTGTTGCATAGGGACCTCCCTGGCAGACCAGGGGTCGGGCCTCTGTGCTTCCACTGCAGGCACCGTGGATTCAATGCCCTGGCGGGGGAACTAGGATCCCACATGCTGTGTGGCGTGGCCAAAAAGAAAAACTAATCAGCTTTGTTATAAAACTGTTCCGGGATAAAACTCAACTGAAAAAGTGAAAAAAAAAAACAAAGATGAAAGTCTACGTATCATATGGCGTCGAACCTGGCGGTGGGAGGGGAGTTCAAGATGGGGAACACGTGTACACCCGTGGCGGATTCATGCTGATGTATGGCAAACCAGTACAATACTGTAAAGTAATTAGCCTCCAATTAAAATATATAAATTTATATTAATAAATAAATAAACAGATGGAGATTTTTTTTAAAAAGTCTATGTAAAAATCTCATGGAAAAAAAAATTTTTTTAACTGTTACATATTATCACAAACTAGTAATTTTGCTAACTGCTGCTACTTGTTCTGATATTGTTTGCTGAAGTCTGAACTGGGTAATGGTTCTGTGAATATCATGTGACTAAATCTTCCTGTGTGTTCTTACAATGTGTGTTCTTACAAAGTAATACCATAGGTAATTTTAAAGTGACATTCACAGTAAGTGACGCTAAGCAAAAATTCTGAAAAGACAGCTGCTTATACGAAAAGCTGCATATAAAACTTCCTTATATTTTAAACAGTAAGCCACTTTCCACAGTCTTACTCTAGTATTTATAGGATTTTATTTATTTTTTTCTTCTAAGATCTACATGCAAACGTACAGGAGTCTGTTTAAAAATATCAACCTTTACTTCCTCAGGCATCTGAATTGATTATTACATTGTATTTGTTTGAAAAGGAAGAAAAATGCTTGGCTCTACATGTGGAACTAAAACTGAGCAAAACAGCATTCTCAGATAAGCTGTAAGTCCCTTTGTTTCACTACTATTTTATTGAACTCAACAAGGAGGTATCAGGCCCATTCTTCCATTTTCCTCTGTCAAACAGAGCTCTCAATGAGCAAGACTATCTTTCAATTTCTTCCTTTTTTCCCCCTTCCTTCCACACATCCCCAGCCTACTTACTTGGGTCCCGCCTGTAGTCACCGAGAAATTCTTCCAAACTAACAAATCCATCGCCATTTTTGTCATGTTCTTCTAAAGCCTCTTGAATGACAAATTCCTATTCCATGTATGTTCACAAAAAAAAAAAAATCTGTCACAAAAGTTTCAATCCCTTCACCATCTGAATCAATCGTACTATAGAATTATTTAATTATTTCTACTATAATTAATCCTACTATAGAAATAATTAACCTAATTATTCTTTAGGAATAATTATTTTGTCTATACTTGCCACACAATCTTTCTAAACACTGGAATTTAGAAGCAGGAATAAAACCCCAACTATTAATAGCTTAGAATTTAACGTCCTTAAGTTTCTATTATTGAGCATTCTACCTCACCCTCCTGAATAACCTTGGCAATAAACTCACATTTCTATTTTCTGCACATTACCTCCTTCTGAAGAATGATATATCTTATGCTACCTTTGTCTTTAATTTCACTTTCCTGCCAATCCATTAACAAGCCAAAAGAACCCTCATCTCAGATGTCTCTGCATAGAAATGTTGCCTGAAATGGGTCAGTACCCTATAACTTCAACTTCCTTGCTTCCTCTTCCACCCATCTACCCTCATCCACCCTAGACTGCCCCCAAATTGGTTCCTGACTCTAAGGCTCCTTCCCAACTAATCCCTTCTGACCCAAAGATCAGCTATACTTTCCCAAGATGACCTGCTCCCATGCCTCCCTACCTACACTCCTGTGGCCCCTTGGAGCCTTTTCTGATTATGGCAGCCCTCATGCTATACAGCAGACCCATATCACTTTCCCCTTTATTCCAGAATCAGAGGAAGATACACAAATAGAAACCTAGTCCTTATAAATTTATTTTTTGCCACTTCTGTGGGCTCTCACTGCAGCTTGGAAGTCTATCTCTGCCTCAGCTTCCCTAACACTCTATGGCTGTTTTTTGACATCTCTATCTTCTCTAAGCCTTACCCCAACTCTCTCCAGCATGCTCTTAGCAAAGACTTCCTGTTTTTCTAAGCACGGGAGAGGTCTTCTGAAATCCTTCCTTGTTTCCCAGCACTGCATCCTCACCTTTAACCACCTCTTTTTGATGCCTGTTCCTCTCATCCTTCTCTTTGATCTCAGCAGTTAAAGCTCTGCCCCTCTTCTCTAGGATGAAGCCCTCAACTGTCTTCCTAGATCCCATACTTCCCCACTTCCTGAGGGCTTTCTTTTACTCTTAACTCCAGCCTCTCCAACCCTTTCCACTAGCTCCTTCTTCTATGCCTTTAAAAACAGTCAAGTTCCCATGACTCTGCTGCACTCTTTAACCACCATCCTGGTCTTTCTTTTCCTCTCAGAGGTTACATCTACTGTTCTCATTTCCTCATTATCTGCTGCTGCCTGAATACTTTTTCAGCCTGGATTCCAGCACCACAACTACAGTGAAATATATTCTCAAAAGTCTCTTATTACAGTCAAATCCAGGGGCTTTATCTACATCTGCATGAAACAACACTTAAGTAAAAGTTGGTTTTTTTTTTTAAAAAAAAAGATTTTTGATACAGAAACCAGGGGATGTTAACCTGGAGACCCAAAGATTAGTTATGGAGAGAGGATCTGAGAATCTCTTGAAATTATAACCCAGGATTTTATGTGTATGAACATGGACATGTTCAGGACTTTTCTGGGGCAGGGTACACAGCTTGCATCATATTTTTTAAAGGAGTCTGTGATCCAATGAAAGAATCACTGATCAAAATGATTATTCCTCTATTCAAGTAATCTTCTTGGGAAACAACAGACTTATTTCAAGAATGCTGCCTTGGTTAAAATAATTTTTAAAATTATGTGAATGAAAATATTTTTAAATTCCAACTTTTAATTCAAAGTAGAATCACTTAGTTGATCTTATATTCTGCCCTTTCCCATCCTATATACCCTTAAAGGAGAAAAAAGGAAAAAAGGATCCACAAAGACAATTAAGGTAAACAGAAACTAATGAAGCTGCTCTGAATGAGACACCGTCTTAGGATCACCCATCTTGTGTGCTGCTGTCAACTCCAACTCAGCACAAAGACCATCCTTTCCCATCCTGACATATCCCATTCTGCAATGCTACTGCCTTTATATCATTGTTACTCAAGCTTCCAACCTCGGAGTCATTTCTGATTCTTGCCCTCTTCCCCTCCCATGATACATCAGTCAACATTCTTGTCTGTGCTTTCTTCAAAATGTTGGTCATTCATCAATTCATTCCATTGCCACTTTATATTCCAGGGCCATACACATAATGCCTAAATTATTTCATTGCTGTCACTGGTCATTTCCCTCCCCAGTCTTCAACTATTCCTTATTCCCCAGATAATCAAGATCCAACATCCTCTGCCTACCATGCTAGGGCTCAATTAACTTATCTCCACTTAATTCTGGCACTTAAACAAACTGTGCCCAGCAATGTTCTCAAACTAGGTCATGTACTTTGTAGAAAGTAAGAAATCCAAAGCCTCACAATGGCAAGAGAAATGGCACTGATGGTGGTGTCTTGCCACTGAGCTAGAGAGAAAAATGTATCTGCAGTCCTGCTATCAAGGCGGCAGCATCCAACCATGACCCATTAAGCAAAAAGCTACATCCTTCCTCCCTGAAATGTCCAGGGAACCAAGCCACACAGCTGGGGGCTGATGCCAGGCAACAGACCTCAATGTAAATGTTTAGTCTGTATTTTAAAAGCCATTTCTTATGTTAATGTTTACTCTCCAGTATGATAGCTTCTGCTCTCAAGAAGCTTACCAGGTCATGGCAGGGACTTAATCAGTGTTGAATTATACCTAGAGTCCACTAAAATTTTGAAGAGCTGGTACTTCTTTTAAGTACTAAAGGGATGAGAGGACTTATTATGCCTAAAGTTGCAAAAACATTATTAGTCATTAGCAGTTGCATCCCCTACCTCATCCCACCTCCATACCCTATATGAAAAGGGACCTAAATGTGATAGTGTTCCCAGACCAAAAGTTTTCACAAGTAACCTTGTAAACTAAACAGGAAGTTCCAGTGTTACTTATATTGAAACACTTGAGAAAAGTCTGAAAGCTACAAAACAAGGAAGGCTGAAGATAATCAAAAAGTTATGAAAGAGAAAGTAGCCAGGGAAAGACGGATACACATACATACTTCAGAGATTAAGAAAACCTCATTCCTTACCTTCTCCTGCCCTGTACACACCCCCACTCCACCAGAAAACCTTCTTCCCACCCCTTTTCTGAAGCAAGGAAAAGTTTAGATCTCCTAAAATTCTGTTTTGTATAAAATTCATTTTCATTACTGTGTAAAAGTAAGTTTTAAAGTTTGGGCTATTCAATAGTTATCTTGAAATTTTTTCTTCCTTACCGTCATATAATCAACTTCTTCAGGATGCTCAAAAGCAATAAACTCTTCAAGGTTCAAACCAGGGCTTGAATCCTGGTTAGCTTTTTCAAATCGCTTCTTGTCCTTTAAATGAAGCTTTGAAAATTAAATATTGAACATTTAAAGGTTTTCTCATTCATCCCATAACATCATTAAAAATACGTTGAAAAATGCAAGCTATGTGAACTCTAAAGTACATTTATATCCATTATCACATCTTATCTTCACATCATCCCTTTGATGGTAAGTTGGGCAAATAACAAGCATTTACCAGAAGCAGTACAGCGACATAGGGAGACTCAGATCTGAATTCCAGCAATGCCACTCATTAACTTGTTACTTAGGGCAAACTGCTTAACCTCTTTGGGCTCCTCAAATATACAATTGGGATAATTGACACCAAAAACAACAGAAGCAAAAATAAACAAGTGGGACTACATCAAACTAAAAGGCTTCTGCACAGCCAAAGAAATCATCAAGAAAATGAAAGCTACTGAATGGGAGAAAATATTTGCAAATCATCTATCTGATAAGGGGCTAATATCCAAAATATATAGGGAACTTGTACAACTCAATAGAAAAATAAACAGTCCAACTAAAAAAATGGGCAGGTCTGAATAGATGTTTTCCGAATACATACAGATGGCCCACAGGCACGTGAAAAGATGCTCAGCATCATAAATCATCAGGGAAATGCAAATCAAAACCACCGTGAGGCACACCTGACACCTGGATGCTATACAACCAGATAATCCAGCAATTCCACTTCTGAGTATTTGTCTAAAGAAAATGAAAATACTAATTCAAAAGGACATACAAGCCTCTATGTTCACTGCAGCATTATTTACAATAGCCAACACATGGGAACAACCTATATCCACTGATGGATAAATGGATGAAGAAATTATATAATATATTCCACTATATATATATATATATAGTAGAATATTACTCAGTCATAAAGAATAAAATCTTGCCATTTAAGACAACATGGATATATACCTCAAGGGCATTATGCTTTGTGAAGTAAGTCAGAAAAAGACAAATACTGCATGACCTCTCATATGTAGAATCTAAAAACAAACAAAAAAATCCCTCTAAATCAAAGTTCACAGATAGAACAGACAGGTGGCTGCCAGAAGTGGCTGGTAGGGAAGTGAGAGAAATCAGTGAACTGTTTTTTGTTTTTTATTAGTCTAAATAAACTGAACAATTCATAATAAGAAAAAATCTCTATTAAGCAACTGGGATGAGAATTCCTATCAAGCAATTAGAAAACATATTAGGTATTCAATAAATGTTACATGTTACTATTATTAATAGAAAAACTGAGATTAAAATGATTTATTGAAAGGGATGTCAGGAAAACAGCTAAAATATATTGAACTTGGATCCTTCTTGTTCTTTCTACAATACTACACACTATCTTCTTTAAAAATTGCAGTAATTTTTTGAATGTCCCCAGAGCAATGAATTTAGACTATGTATTAGTTCTTGGTGTGCCTATTTCTATTTTTGGTCTTCAAAATGACTTTTCAAAAACACTGTAACAGGTTTCAAAAACTACTCCTCTTATGAGAATACTTTTGGTAAATACTTGGAAGTCTACTCTTTGTAGGCTCTTTATAGTGCTAATTCTGTATGTCCAGATAAATACATCAAAAGCTGAAAAGCCCCTATCTTGGTGTTGAGTTAAATAATCATACCGTCATGCCCATCTTCCTTTCCTTTCCCCTCAAATACACTCTGGTAGGAAACCAAGCAGTACCGACTATTTGGGAAAAAGCTGCTTTTAATCAATTTTCTCAAAGGTAATTCTGTAATTAAGAGTATTGGAAGCCAATAGTGGCATATTGCTAATCCTGCATACATTTTATTTTGAGAAATTTCTAGGAATAATTTTCCTTTTATAAACTGATGTGTATTAAACCGTACATTTTTTAAAAAGCACAATTTCAAATATTTTAGAAACTTTTAATTTATGTGTTTCACTGTTGAAAAGAAATGCTCTTTTCAATTTTTTAGAATACTAGAGGTTAGGTAGCACTCGTTTACTGAAACACTAGTTCTTTTACGATGACTGATTTACAGTGGAAAGGCTCACTTCTTTCCCCAAGGAATTTGTCTTTTAAATACCCAGATTCCACTAGCCAGTTATATTCACCCAATCATGACAGAGAAAAAAAAAATGTTTCCAAATAGCTGCTTTTAACTTAATGTTTCATAATTTTTAATAACTAGACTAAATAATGTACATGTTATGTTCAGGTTTAACATGGGGGAAAGTAGAAAAACAAGAACTTGAGGTACTTAGCTGAGTCAATCAAGTTTTTTGAATAAATCACTATTCAAAATACTAAAGTGCTTAGATTTCCTTATGAAAGAACCCTTCAATCTGGAGCAAAAAGGTTCATGTTTCAGCAGAGGGAGCTGAATTTGGCCAAATTTGCCTACGGAAAGAAAGGATCTCTTTCAACAGCTGAGATTTCTTTAAAAAAAAAAAAAAAAAGTACTTTTCTCATTTACATTTCTCAGGTTTTTAAAAAATAATGTGATTTTTTAAAGTTTTATTTTTGGTCATTTAAAGAACACAGTTTATTAGAGACTCATATTAAAGAAGCTAATACACCAAAAGACTTTTTCCAAAGGGGCAAATTTCTAAAAGATGACCACAGAGGATGGTCAGTTTCATAAAACCTCAACACTTTTTTTTTTCTGTATAAAACCCTTGTGTTCTAGTGCATAGAAAGTACTATGCACAGTAGTAAAAAGAATAGAAACTACCATAGTCATTTATTTTTACATTGTAACAGAAATTTGTGAAGAACAAAACTGCCATCTTTTGGTAGACTAAAGATTTTACATGAGGAAATATATAACCTGTGAAAACAGAACAAAAGTCTAGGTCTTAAAATTCTGATTAGCCACATGCATGATTATATCTTACACAAATAAATCCTGCTTACACATGCACATTCAGCAGCTGGCTTTAGAAGTTATAGGAATTGAACTTTTGCCAGGTAGGTCCTCAAACTTTAATTATCCTGCTTAAAAGTGCTGACTATACTTGTTCATCAGGTCATAAATACTTTTTTCCGGCATCTCACAGCCTGCGAGTCATTATTCCAGGTTATCTCTATTCTCTATATGAAAACATTAAAAGTAACATATAATTCAGCTATCAAATTGATTTTTACTTTTAAATAGGCTTCCATACAGAAACATTTTATTTGGATATCCAATTACTTTTTATGATTATTTTATGGTACAATGTTTAGGCTGTAACTTTGACCAAGATCGATGCATTCTTCATCTTTTTATTTTTTATTTTGCAGAATCATGCAGTTGTGTCTGGGTTCATTTTTACATCCCACATCCACTTTTAGTAGGTTATATATGTAAATATATATATATAATTCTAACAAACTATTATAAATAGAATTTCATGTAGAGACATATTCCTATGTTGTTGAAGAATAAGCAATAGGACCAATAGGACTCCCATTGAGAAGTGTTCATTTCAGGGACCCATTAATTCCTTTAGGCTATAAGGTCCATCTAATTCATTCTTTAAAAGTACAGTCTTATAATAAACATGTCCTGAGTACCTGGCTGGGAAACACAGCATTAAAATCAGACATTCTGGAAAAAAAAAAAAAAAACTGCTCATAAACAGTTTATGTAACCAGTCACGTATTTCTTCGAAGTGAAGATTTTCTTCTCAATACCATCATGTATTATTACATTCCACCCTCCACTCTCCAAAGAATATAGATTTTAAAAAACTACACAATTTTCCTACTTTTTGGTGGGATAATAATTAAATCTTTTGAGTGAAAAACAAACAAACACAGAATCTATTTCTGGTAAGATTTTAAAATACTGTATTTAACGTTTGTATTATTCCCTGGCAAAGAAGTCATAATGTCATACCATGGTTTGGTTTTAGAAAAAATCTTGGAATGTGAACGATGCTTTTAAGATGAGTTAATTCTTACAGTAAAGGAGAATAACTAGCAGACAGACAAATTCTAGGTCTCATTATAATCATTTGTTTTCTTTTTAGCACTAAGTACTGAAAAGACTGATTTACACTCTTTTCAGTCTGCTGTAAGATGAAGACCCAAATAAGGAGAAAAAAGAGGATATTTTCCCCCTATATATTAAGGCTTGTCTGTTCTAAAGCTGATACAGTTAACAAATGCTTAAACAACTTCCAAAAGCTGATTGTATCTAAGTATTAGAGATAAACATGTGACTCATGGGCTTTCTTCAAAAATTTTCTTTCAAATTAACATAGAAGGATTTACCAGTTCAACTGCTGCTATTTACTACTATTTCTCCAGACTGTTATCATCCCCATTTTTAGATATGAGGAAACTGAGGCACAGGAGGTTTAATTTAAACTAAGGTACACAGTCATGGGTGTTGCGTGCATGCTCAGTCCTGTTTGATGCTTTGCGACCCTTTGGACTGTAGCCCACGAGTCCATAGGATTTTCCTGGCAAGAATCCCGGAGTGGGTTTCCATTTCTCCTCCAGGGGATCTTCCCAACCCAGGGATTGAACTCGCATCTCCTCCAGCTCCTGAATTGCAAGTGGATTCTTTAGCTGATGAGCCACTGGGGAAGCCCTTGCTGAATGTAAAGCCAAGTTGGCTGGCCCCAAAGCTGGAGTCCTTAACCTCCACACTGGTGGTATAGGCATAGCAAATGCATAATCATGTCAACCACAAACTGGCACTTGTCATGGGTGCTTGCCATCTACCTCTACAAGAGTTAAATCCTGTGCTGCTACAGCTGCTGGCCTCCAGCACCCTCTGAAGGAGCTTAGGAAGGACAGACAGCAGAAGCCAGGCACTCTGAGTTCTGGGAAAACTGGCAGGACAGGTCTTCAGATAATTAGATATTCTCAGGAGATAATTTTATGAGCCCAATTCTTACATCTCCTCATCTCTAGAAAAGCACTAAAATCCTTCATGGTTGACAACTGTTTCTCATGACTAGCAGAAGCTTCATAAGACCAGCAGAAACTTTCTAAAAAAATAAATGTGCTTGACTGTATGTACTCCCCCTTTACCAAAATCACATATATACTGTCCTTTCCTTCCCCCTACATCTTTGGAGCAGTTTCTCAGAGCTATCTGAGGTGTTGTCTGCCAGGCTGCAGTCCTCCTGCTGCCTCAGATGAAACTTAACACACAATTCTCAAGTTGTCCGTTTTTTTAGTTGAAAATCCTTAGAAGACAAACAACCAATTTTGAGTTAGTGATGACCTACAGAGCTCAAGTGGCCAATATGGTTCTAAAATAAATAGCATATACAATGCTACAATATGGCCACAGTAAAAACTAAATTGTAGATACCAACAGAGGAAGCTCAAAAGTTTTCAAAGCACCCTTGACTAATATTTTGGGACACAACCTTTGCAAACAGTTGTTTGAGTTTATTTTTTCCACATACAAAAATCTCTTTTTAAAAAAAGTCTTTAAAATTACCTCTGAAATACAAAGTATTCACAATGTCAATTTTTAAGGCTTATAATAATTTGTCTTAAAGAGTTCCTACTAATTACTAAGTAAAGTCTTTAAAAGTTCCTATAATTCCTAAATATGTCTTCTTCAACTCTGCTTAAGAAGTATTTTTCAACAAATTAAACCATGAGACACAACTCAACTCACAGTGATACTGAATCTTTAAAAATAAGTTATTTAAAAAGGTGCAGCCACTATGGAAGACAGTGTTGCAGTTCCTCAGAAATTTAAAAACAGAATTACTATATATGAACTGGCAATTCCACTTCTGGATGTACCCCCAAAACAATTAAAGGCAGGATCTCAAACAGATATTTGTACATCCATATTTACAGCAACATTACTCACAACAGCCAAAAAGATGAAGCAACTCAACTCACCATTGATTGATGGATGGATAACAAAATGTGATATATACAATTAATGGAATATTATTGTCTTTAAAAGGAAATTTTGACACATACTATGACCTGGACAAATCTTGAGGCTGCTAAGTGAAATAAGCTAATCACAAAAAATATTCTGTATGATATCACTTATATGAGGTACCTAGAATACAGTAAGTCTCATTCATATGAACCTTCAAGTTGCAAACTTTCAAAGATGTGAATGTGTGTTTTCATGTCCAATCACTTAAGCTAATTCACATGTCTGGCGTCCATTACTACATGCATGCATCCTCTCCAAGTGCTTATGTTTTTGTGTACCTTACTGTACAGAGTACGGGCTTTGAAGGTGGCATTAAAGGCAAAGAACCAGCCTGCCAATGCAGAAGACGTAAGAGAGGTAGGTTTGATCCCTGGGTCGGAAGATGCCCTAGAGAAGGAAAAGGCAACCTACTCCGGTATTCTTGCCTGGAGAATCCCAGGGACAGAGGAGCCTGGCACTGCAAAGTCAGACATGACTGAAGCAACTCGGCATGCATGCGGGCACCGTATAAAATACAGTAGTATAGTCTCCTTATTTCAAGCCCAAGATGTCCAGAGGCAAGCATAAAAGCAACAGTGATGTAGCTGGTACTACCGTACTTTTCAAGGTACTATACTGTAAGATTAAAGTTGTTTTATTTTTTTGTATTTTTGTGTATATTATTTGTGCAAAAAATATTATAAACCTATTATAATACTGTATAGCTGATTCTGTTTGTTGGGTACAGGCTAACTTTGTTGGACTTATGAATGCATTTTTGGAATGGAACTCGTTCATATGTTGGGGAATTACTGTAGTTGAATTCAGAGACACAAGGTAAAGTGGTGATTGCCAGGGGCTGGGGGAAGTGGAAATGGGGAGTTATTTGAGGCTTCCCTGGTGGCTCAGATGGTAGAGACTCTGCCTGCAATGCAGGGGGCCTGGGTTTGATCCCTGGGTGGAAAAGATTCCCCTGGAGAAGGGCACAGCAACCCACTCCAGTATTCTTGCCTGGAGAATTCCATGGACGGGGAGGCTGGCAGCCTACAGTCCATGGGGTTGCAAAGAGTCAGACATGACTAAGTGACTAACACTTTAAAGGGTTTAGAGTTTCAGTTTTGCAAGATGAAATAAATTCTGGAGACTGGTTGCCTAACAGTGTGAATATAATAAAAAAAATATGGAACTGCACACTTAAAAATAGTAAAATGGTAAATTTTATGTGTATCTTACCACAATTTTAAAAATGTTTAGTTATTTTATATAAACCTAGGTACTTAAAAATGGGAATAGGCCTCTATAATCTTCCAATATGATACAAAAACAACCGTTCAATAACACAATAAAATAAAATATTGTGAAACATATTCAAAATACACTAAAAAAGCAAACCAGGAAATGAGAACAAATGATGCAGCTAAGAAAAAGATGCAGGGATAATTGAGGTGGTCCAGAATAAGAGTCCTAAATCTGGCTAGAAAGGAAACATCAAAATGACCACTGAGGTGGAACAGGTGATTGCCTAGAGAACAAGGCAATCCAGTTGATGATCTCAGGCTTCTTGTGCTCACTCATGCAGGAAACTGAACTAATATGATCAAAAGAAAAAGCTTGTGCACACGTACTCACCTGCCTAAAAGACTCCTCTTCTGCATCATCGAGAGCAGTGTTCTCATCAAAGTCGATCACCCGATCATACATCTGAATGTTGTATTCATCCCATGATACACTACCATCACTGTTTTTATCATACTCAAGAAACTGTTGTTTCGCTTCTTGCATAGCATAATGTTTAAAAGACATTTGAATCCATGAACTGAGTTCACCTATGAGAATTTCCCAGAACATAATGAATGTGACAGTAATTCTGATACTTAAGAGAAGTGAGGATTTCTAAACATTCTTTAAAAGAAAAAAAAAACTTTAGTGTTTATAAATATTTGAGTGAGAATTGGTTTAGCTGCGTTCATTGAAACAGGAGTAGGAGACGAGGAGAGCTGTTTGGAATCTAAGAATGTTATGTGTGATCTACCCAGAATGTAAGCCCTTTGAGTACGGAGAGTTTTGGTATATCTTGTTCACTGAGGTACTCCAAATGACTAGAAAGCACTGGGCTCAACAAGTATTTATTAGATAAACTACCAATTGGCCGAGAAAGCACTTGACTTTTAAAACATATTATCCAAAAAATTGCAGATAACTTTTGCTAATTGGGCTTTCCTGATAGCTCAGTTGGTAAAGAATCTGTCTGCAGTGCAGGAGATCCTGGTTTGATTCCTGGGTTGGGAAGATCTACTAGGGAAGGGATAGGCTACCCACTCCAGTATTCTTGGGCTTCCCTTGTGGCTCAGCTGGTAAAGAATACACCTGCAATGCAGGAGACCTGGGTTTGATCCCTGGGTTGGGAAGATCCCCTGGAGAGGGAAAAGGCTACCCACTCAAGTATTCTGGCCTGGAGAGTTCCATGGACTGTATAGTCCATGGGATCACAAAGAGTTGGACAAGACTGAGCAACTTTTCCTTGCTAATTACCACAGATCTCTCAGGAAGCACAAATATTTGAATAGCTACCCACTTATTTTAATACGTATTAGAAAAAATGTTCTTCATTTACAAAATATAAAGTTTAAAATACATTTTACACTGAGTTGAAGCAAGACTATATTAAGGAAATAATAGATAAGTAAGTATGATCTAAATTGAAAAATGCACTCAAGTGACTGACAAAAGTTTGAGAAACATCGTTACAGTATATCACCATTACCTATGTCAAATCATCTGGAGGAAATGTTAACCAAGTTATGGGTAGCAATTATGATTTATGCATGTCTTATAATAGCTTTGTCTTTATCTGAAAACATGGAGGAAAAGTTTCTAAATCTGAAATGTCCAGTTTCAAATCAACTTTTAAAAATCTATCTTAAAATACTTTTAAATATCTATAGAGAGATTTTGGAGAAGGAAATGGCAACCCACTCCAGTGTTCTTGCCTGGAGAATCCCAGGGACGGGGGAGCCTGGTGGGCTGCCGTCTATGGGGTCACGCAGAGTCGGACACGACTGAAGCAACTGAGCAGCAGCAGCAGCAGAGATATTTAGTATATGCATCATAGAAAAAAGGGCATGAGGGGAGAGAAATGTGCATATTTGTAAGAATAGCAAGAGTACCCATTTGGTTTAAAGATAATACACCATTTAGTTTCAAGAATGGTACTCTTCTGTTAGTTTGGGGGAAGTCAGGTGAATAGAGAAAAGTAAAGATACTTTGTCTCTCCTGAAACTTTAAATTGGGATAGAATAATTATGGTAACCATGGAACAATTACTTTATACCAAGTCCTCTACAGATGCTGTCTCTAATTCTCAAAACAAAGCAATTATAATAACTGCTTTACAGTTGAGGAAATTGACATTAGAAATTGAGGACTCATAACTGATAAGTAGTAGAGTCCAGATTCAAACCCCATGTTTGGCTTCAAAGCCCAAACTCCTTCCATTGAACTTTGCTGTCTCTCAAGAACCCGAGTCTAGTCCTGGCCCTTAACGTGCAAATAAGCAAAACTTTCTGAAGAGTCCTCAAGTGGAATGATCATCCAGGCGTAATAGGATACAGAATGGAACAGAGGCCAGAAACAGGGCTTCACACTTCAGATCTGCTGTTAGAGCTACGTTTTCCCTCTCAAGGTTTTGTTTTCTCATCTACAAAATGAAGACTTGGACTAAGTTCCTTTTAATTTTAATTTTTTAAAAGCTTACTATTAAGTATTTGAACATATATAGGCCCTTACAGATAAATGCCACCAAGTTTTCCAAATCATCTTGTGCACTCTCTAATGTTTCCAAAGTTGGACCTATTCTTATTGGATAATTAGTCTAGAGGCTCTGCTGTTCACATAGAAGGAACAAAACCTTAATATTGGTGACCACACCTGAGGGCACTTCATTGACAACACATCTTGAATTTACCAATCAGCTTGTAATCCTCTCTAGCAACTTCATTCTTCAGATGTTAAACAGCATTTAAATGAGAGTTATAGCAAAACAGCTCCTGAATTTTTGTTGAGGATCAATTTGGAAAAGTTGATAGGGTTTTTAAAATGAATTAAGCAATGGGGAGAGGCAGGTGCACAACTATTTATTTAGAATATTCTTTTAATAATCTGTGCATTTCGTTCCTGACTCTAGAACCGATCTAAGAGCACTCATTTTTTTTTTTAAGTGAAGGATATTAAAGACTGAATTAAGGGCAGGAGATATGGATTCTAATCCTGGTTTTGCCACTCATTTGAGGAAGGTACTTATGCCTCTGGGTTTCAGTTTCTTCACCCCCTACAAAAAGAGGTGGATATAATGATTATATGGTTCCTACCAAGTTATAATGATCTGTCATAAACACAATTCACACGCAACAGGTCCTTTTCTACTTGCTTATAAAAAGACGCAAGTTCTTAAGATTCTAATGAAGCATTTATCAAAAGAGCAATAAACTTAATGCCTTAAGGTTTTAGTTTGTTTCTCCAAAATGAATCACATTGTTGATACTGATAAAAAGTCATGTGAGGAGTCCGGCAATTGCTCTAGGTATGACCTGAACACCAGGGTCAATGATGCTTATGTATCACTGGAGAAAGCACTGAGCTTTACTTGGTATCCTGTGTCTAAAGATTTGGAGGTATAAAACCTACTCACCATGTCCTTTTCCCCCTCTCACATAGCATCTCTAATTGATTGCAACACTAGTCATCTACACTCAACAGACACCCTGCTTAAATGTTTGTATTTGTCTCCTACAAAGGGATGTCTCCATTGTTAGTTGTGTAGGACGTCCTTACTTTCGGTGAGAAAGCCATCTGAGTCCAAGTCAATTTTCTTTATGATTGACTTCAGTCTTTTGTGTTGCTCTTCGGGGGAGAGTTTAACATATTCATCGACTTCTTCCTTTGGGAGGTAAACGATATACAGGGGGGATCAAGCATTACTATCAGGAGGGCAAAATGGTGGAGAAAAACAGAGCTATTAGAGACCTCCCTTGCGGAGGGCTTTTGGGGTGACCCATATCTGCTCTCCAAAGGCCCTGCCCCCAATGATCCCCTCAGTGATCCTGCCCCTTGTAGGGAGAGTAGAAGGGATCCCGCTCTTGGGCCGCACTATTTTCACGACCTTACGTCTCAGACCCCGGGGTCCATCGGAGAGTGAGCGGCGCCCCGCCCGGCCCCCATTGTCAGGCTGCCCCGACCAGGCCTCGCCCGGCCGCCCCCTTTGTCCCGCGGGGACAAAGCCCGCGGCAGCCGCGCTGCGAGGCCCGGCCCTCCCAGCCCCCGGTCTGGCCGCCTCACCTGGCCGCCCAGCAGCGCCTCGCGGTCGTAGTCGGCGCGGTGTTCGCCCTGCCGGTAGTGCAGCTCCTCGGCTTCCCCGGCGCTGGCTGCCGCGGCGCACAGCAGCAGCAGCCCCAGCGTGGCGGGCCTCGGGCCCAGCTGCATCGCGCCAGCCAGCCGCGGACACACAGTGAGGCGAGGAGGGAAGCAGGCGGGGCCCACGCCAGCGGCGGCGCTCGGATGGGAGCTGCAGAGAGGCGGCGCGGCGTACGTACGGAGGTGGGAACGGAACGCGGGGAGGTCCGTGGCCTCAGTTACTACAGCGCTATAACGCTGAGGCCCGAGCCACAACTGCGATGGTGAAACTGGGCCGGCCGAGGCCTATATAGCCCCGGTGGGGGGGGCGGGGCGGGGGCGGGGCGGGGCGAGGCGCCACGCCGCGCCGCTGATTGGGTCGCACGGCGCTGGGGGCGGGCCGCGGCGATGTGGCGATCTGCCTCCGGCCCAGAGGTTCCCGGAGGCTGGCGATCGTAGCCGGGAGGGGAGACCCCCGGGGGAGTCTTTCCTTGCGCCACGACACCCTCCAGAAGACACGCCCTCACTCCACCCTCGCCCTATCTGTCAGTCAGCCTCATTCCTGCCCGAAGATCCCTGTCTACTCCATGTAACCGACCCTGCTTCCATCAATGAGAAAGGCTGCAGATTTGGATAAAATACAGTACCTAGGAAAATCTTTGTTTCCAAGTCTTTAATGTATCTCTACTTACTTATTTGACCAGAGCAGAACGAATGAACCCGGGTACTGAAGTCAGATGTTTTGTATCTGATGCTCAGTTTCGCGATTTACAAGTTCTGTGACCTTCGCCAAGTTTGAGGTTGTTTAGTCGCTAAGTCGCTTCCTACTCTTTGCGACCCCATGGACTGGTAACCTGCCAGGCTCCTCTGTCCATGGGATTTTTCCAGGCAAGAATACTGGAGTGGGTTGCCGTGCCCTTCTCCAATGGGTCATCCGCACCCACGGTTGGAACCCGCGCCTCCTGCTTTGGCATGCGGATTCTTTACCACTGTCCCTAAGTAAAATGTATAATTCAGTAAATTATGTTTGAAGTGAAGTTGTTCAGTCGTGTCCGACTCTTTGCGACCCCATGGACTGCAGTCTACCAGGCTCCTCGGTCCATGGGATTTTCCAGGCAATAGTGCTAGAGTGGATTGCCATTTGTTTAAAACATAAATTATTCTTTAAGACTAGCATATACTTGGCCTACTTAATATTGCCCTGCAGGAGACCTGAGGCTCCTTCTTACAAGCAGTCCCAAACATTTCCTGCCACCTGCCTGGAGAGCTGGCACTCAGGATACTTACCATCCAGGCATTTAAGAAATATTAACACCTTTTGTATAGTTATAACTGGACATGGAACAACAGACCGTTTCTTAAGACCTGTCTCTTATACACATCTGGCGGGCCGCGGCGATGTGGCGATCTGCCTCCGGCCCAGAGGTTCCCGGAGGCTGGCGATCGTAGCCGGGAGGGGAGACCCCCGGGGGAGTCTTTCCTTGCGCCACGACACCCTCCAGAAGACACGCCCTCACTCCACCCTCGCCCTATCTGTCAGTCAGCCTCATTCCTGCCCGAAGATCCCTGTCTACTCCATGTAACCGACCCTGCTTCCATCAATGAGAAAGGCTGCAGATTTGGATAAAATACAGTACCTAGGAAAATCTTTGTTTCCAAGTCTTTAATGTATCTCTACTTACTTATTTGACCAGAGCAGAACGAATGAACCCGGGTACTGAAGTCAGATGTTTTGTATCTGATGCTCAGTTTCGCGATTTACAAGTTCTGTGACCTTCGCCAAGTTTGAGGTTGTTTAGTCGCTAAGTCGCTTCCTACTCTTTGCGACCCCATGGACTGGTAACCTGCCAGGCTCCTCTGTCCATGGGATTTTTCCAGGCAAGAATACTGGAGTGGGTTGCCGTGCCCTTCTCCAATGGGTCATCCGCACCCACGGTTGGAACCCGCGCCTCCTGCTTTGGCATGCGGATTCTTTACCACTGTCCCTAAGTAAAATGTATAATTCAGTAAATTATGTTTGAAGTGAAGTTGTTCAGTCGTGTCCGACTCTTTGCGACCCCATGGACTGCAGTCTACCAGGCTCCTCGGTCCATGGGATTTTCCAGGCAATAGTGCTAGAGTGGATTGCCATTTGTTTAAAACATAAATTATTCTTTAAGACTAGCATATACTTGGCCTACTTAATATTGCCCTGCAGGAGACCTGAGGCTCCTTCTTACAAGCAGTCCCAAACATTTCCTGCCACCTGCCTGGAGAGCTGGCACTCAGGATACTTACCATCCAGGCATTTAAGAAATATTAACACCTTTTGTATAGTTATAACTGGACATGGAACAACAGACCGGTTCCAAATAGAGAAAGGAGTTCGTCAAGGCTGTATATTGTCACCCTGCTTATTTCACTTATATGCAGAGTACATCATGTGAAACACTGGGCTGGATGAAGCAAAAGCCAGAATCAAGATTGCAGGGAGAAATATCAATAACCTCAGATATGCAGATGACACCACCCTTATGGCAGAAAGTGAAGAACTAAAGAACCTCTTGACAAAAGTGAAAGAGGAGAGTGAAAAAGTTGGCTTAAAACTCAACATTCAGAAAACTAAGATCACGGCATCTGGTCCCATCACTTCAGGGCAAATAGATGGGGAAACAGTGGAAACAGTAACAGACTTATTTTGGGGGGCTCCAAAATCACTGCAGATGGGGACTGCAGCCATGAAATTAAAAGATGCTTGCTTCTTGGAAGAAAAGTTATGACCAACCTAGACAGCATATTAAAAAACAGAGACATTACTTTGCCAACAAAGGTCCATCTAGTCAAAGCTATGGTTTTTCCAGCAGTCATATATGGATGTGAGAGTTGGACTATTAAGAAAAGAATTGATGCTTTTGAATTGTGGTGTTGGAGAAGACTCTTGAGAGCTCCTTGGACTGCAAGGAGATCCAACCAGTCCATCCTAAAGGAGATCAGTTCTGGGTGTTCATTGGAAGGACTGATGTTGAAGCTGAAACTCCAATACTTTGGCCTCCTGATGCAAAGAACTGACTCATTTAAAAAGACACTGATGCTAAGATTGAAGTGGGAGGAGAAGGGGACGACAGAGGATGAGATGGTTGGATGGCATCACTGACTGATTGACGTGAGTCTGAGTGAACTCTGGGAGTTGGTGATGGACAGGGAGGCCTGGCATGCTGCAGTCCATGGGACTGCAAAGAGTCAGACATGACTGAGCCACTGAACTGAACTGAACTTTATATAGTCAAAGTATATGCACATGGCTGTCTGTTTTAAGGCTTATGGTTCACGTTCACTATCTTAGGAAACAAAGTTATAACTTTTTCTTAAAATATGAGCTATAATTTTTTTTTGAGACTTTCAACAGGGAAAGAAAGCCTACTTAACATCATTTCTGTGTGAAAGTGGTTTATTATTCAAATATTTGTTGGAAGGTTAATATTATATTTATAGAAATGCATAATAAAGGAAAGAATAATTTTTCTGTACTTGACCAGTGGAGAAGCTCATATAAAAAAGAACAGAATTATTTTGAGGAGTGCTCAGAATATCCAGTTTAAACAAATTCGTGAGGCAATTAGAGTAAAAAGATATTTTAGCTAACTCTTGTCTTGATTTGCATTATAATGCTCAACTAAAAATTAAACGTTTAGTAAATTAGAAATTTCAAATTTAACATATTCTAGATTTACAATAGAATTCTAGAATTCTTAAGACAGTCAAAATCTGCCTAAACTGAGGATTTATAATCATGTGTCACAAGAAAAGCTGAACAATAGTAAATAATGACCTGCTTGCCTGCTAAGTCACTTCAGTGGTGTCCAACTCTTTACAACCCTATAGGTAGCCCACCAGGCTCCTGTCTATGGGATTCTCCAGGCAAGAATACTGGAGGGGGTTGCCATGCTCTCCTTCAGGAGATCTTCTGACCCAGGGATGTAAACCACATCTCTTCCTTCTCCTGCATTGGCAGGTGGGTTATTTACCACTAGCGCCACCTGGGAAGCCCTCAAGTAATGACACGGTAATAAATTTTTTGTTACTTGGCCTCTAAAAACCTCTTGACTCATTTATAATATGGGCAAAATAATAAGACTGCTATAGAAGTTTATTATGAAGATTAAATTAAATAATATGCATTTAGAACAGAAGCTGGCATGTATGGTAAAGTGTTCAATAAATGTAAGCTTACATTATGTGGGGAGAAAAGCAAAAGATGGTTGTGCAGAAGGAACACAGTAGGTACCTAGGAAATCCTTTGCAGACAGAATGCACATGGAGGTGGTTTTTATTCTATGCTTACCTACAAGGCTCTGTGGTTTCTGCCCATTATCCTAAGTACACTAAACTAAAAAGAAATTCGTAGGCTGCAGCTTGAGCTTTCTTTCAATTGCTCCACTTAGGATCAGGCCTTTTCACACAGAAGAAAAGGCTTTCTGGGTCCTCTTTCACTTCTCACAGTCTCTATGTGGATTGGGTGCACCAAGAATTCTGTTCCAAACTGAATGGGCACAAATCAGACACATTTCTTGAGTCAGGTTGGAATTTAATTGTTTTTAATCAGAAACTTCTGGAAAGTGTACAGAATGAAGAGTTCAATGGGATCTTTCCAGTGTTATGAAGTTCAACATAGAATAAAGTTTCAGAATGCGAATAGAGGGAACACCTCAGGATTGATTTCTCTAAAACAATTTTGAAAAAAGAAAAGAAAAAACTTTTATTACATTTCAATTTTAGCTTTAGTTCTGGGTTTTGAGGCAGTACATGAAAAAAACAAAAAAAGACTAATGTCCTCAACTCAGCTTTGCATATATTGTTCTCCAATAAGTACAATGTAAAATTTGGCCAGCTCCTGATGTGATTCCAGTTACAAAATGTAGGATACAAGATATTATGGAAGTTCTTCTGAACCCAAGGTCTCCCCAGATGGAGGCTTTGAGGCAAAAGAAATCTAGTGGTATCTAAAGAGGAAACAGACTGAACAGTGTAAATGTGAACAGCATCAGAAGGTCTGGGTTTTATCTTCCTTCAGCACCTAAACAGATCCCTTTCCTTCATTGGCCCTTATTTTTTCATCTGTAGGAAAATGATTAGGTTAGCTCAGAGAATCTTAATTTAAGATCTTTGCCTGTTCGGTGGATCCTAAGTGGTACGATAATCACAAAATCCCATGCAAAATTTTGTGCACAGTAGATTTCTGGAGAAGAGGGCTATAGTTTTGCTTTCATCAGAGTCTCAAAAAAATCCAGGTGGCAGCCCTTGTAGAAGTCTCAAAGCAGCTCTTCATCTCTTAAAATAAATAATTTTATGATCTTGGCAGTTAGGATTGTTAGGAAGCAGATTAAAGACCTACGTTTAAGAGAGGCAAGACTGATCCATTTTCATTAATTGTAATTAATCCATTTTATTTAGTGAAAAATAAATATTTAAAATAAGCAGGCTGTCAATAAAAAAGGCATTATGAGAATCCAGAGGTCAACTTTCTTGCCCTATAAAAGCCATAGTACATAGCAAATATGTTTGTTTTTTTAATTTACTTATTTGGCTGCATTGGGTCTTAGTTGTGGCACATGGGAGCTTTGTTGTGTCGGGCAAAATATTTTCATTGCAGTGTGTGGGCTCAGTAGTCTTGGCTCACGGGCTTAGTTGCCCTGCTGCATGTGGGATTTTAGTTCCCCGATCAGGGAACAAACCAGAGTCCTCTGCTTTACAAGGTGGATCCTTAACCAGGGCAGTCCCACAAATATGTTTTTATTTGTATTTTTGAAGTATAATTTACATACAACAAAGTGCACAAATCTTACATGTACAGCTCAAATCTGTGCATATACAAACCTGCAAAACCTGCCCAGCGCCCCATAAGTCTCCCTCCTATTCCCCAAACATCACCTCTGCCAAACATAGTTACTATTCTGACTTCTGTCATCATAGCTAAATTTTGCCTGTTCTAGAACTTTATGTCGATGGCATCATACAGGATGTAAAACTACTAGTCATATACCCTTCTGCTCTGTTGGTGCCAGGGAAAGAGGACAGACAATTTTGGAATCAGAAGCACAGTGCTTGAATCACCATACCTCACCCACTTTGTTAACTTGAACAAATGACTTAATCTTTTTAAAATTCTGTAAAAAAAAAAAAACAAAAACTGTAGTAATAAAAACCTGCCTGGTAAGTCTTATGCTGCTGCTGCTAAGTTGCTTTAGTCGTGTCCTACTCTATGCAACCCCGTAGACAGCAGCCCACCAGGCTCCCCCGTCCCTGGGATTCTCCAGGCAAGAACACTGGAGTGGGTTGTCATTTCCTTCTCCAATGCATGAAAGTGAAAAGTGAAAGTGAAGTTGCTCAGTCGTGTCCAACTCTCAGCTACCGCACAGACTGCAGCCCACCAGGCTCCTCTGTCCATGGGATTTTCCAGGCAAAAGTACTGGAGTGAGGTGCCATTGCCTTTTCTGGTAAGTCTTATGAGAGTAGCTTATTAAATACTTTATGTAAGGTGTCTGGTTCACTGAAGGGGCTCAAGTTTGTTTAATTTTCCTTTCCTTCTCCCTAGAAAATTTCTATTCCACCTTCCAGATCCTGGGTCTAGGAGTGCTTCCTAAAGGAGGCCTTTTCTAACTTCCTACCAAGCAAAATAGCTATTTTCTTGAATCTGTTTATTTCATTATTGTGCTTTGTATGTTCCTCTGCTATAACATTTAGCACAGTCTACTGTCAGACATGACTAAACAAAAACAACAACTGTACCTGTTTTTGGTATTACTACAAGAATTTGAGAGTCTTAAGGTCAGGAACTATGTAATTTCACCAGTGCCCTTACTAATAAGAGAAGTTCAATAAATTTTTGTGGAATAACTGAATTCTGCTCTACTGGCATTCTTTTAGAAGTATGTACTGTAGATAGCAGAATTAACTTTGAAACTATTAAGAGAAAGAATGTGTAGATTTTGAGTTTGTTAAAATGTGTGTTTCAATGATTAGTGGCTTAAAAAACAAAGCAATACTTAGTATACATGGTACAGACACTGTGTTACAGGTGCATTTCCATGAAAATAAGTGAAATTTGGCACAAAAAACAAATTACATGGAAAGGCTAACAAATGGAATGAGTTTGTAGCTTTTCCAAAGTTGGAAAACACAAGACAAAGGAGTAGACTACAGGGCAGTGAATGAAGGAGCAACTTATACTGAATGGTCACACAATTAGAGGTATTTTGTTGGTTGTTTAATCTTTTATTAGTCTTTTGAGAAGAGAAGATGTGGAAATTCCAGGGTTACAATGGAATCTTAGAAGATGACACAAAATATGTAGGTGGGTGTGTGTCATGTTAAATATACTTAGAACATACTTTCATTTCTAAGGAGTATCTAAAGTGTGTGTTGCTGTTCAGTTGCTAAGTTACATCTGAATCTTTGCGGCCTTTTGGACTGTAGCACACCAGGCCCCTCTGTCTTCCACTATCTCCTGGAGTTTGCTCAAACTCATGTCCATTGAGTCGGCAATGCTATCTAACCATCTCATTCTCTGCCATCCCCTTCTCCTTTTGCCTTCAATATTTCCCAGGATCAGGGCTTAAGTAGTCATAAAATTGTAATAACCTGTTAGACATAATTGCAACAAATTCAATTTAACTGTTTCTTATTGAATGCGATTTCCCTCAATTAAACAAGGATCTGTCCCAATGATCAAATGTAATGATAGCTCCATCCTGAAACTGAAGCCATCCTCTACATCCGGCAATTCACATTTATGGCCCTACAGCAGTTACACCCATCTCTGGCCCTAAAGGCAGCCTAAATGGACAGATATTAGAGTGCCTTCCCTGACTTACTCCCTGCACACATAGAGTGACCATACCTCCTGGTTGACCTGGCATAATTATTAATCATGTCCACTTTCACACTCAAAAATATTCCAAAATAAATTGACAAATTTTGTCACCTTACCTTTGGGCCTCACACACAAACTGTCCAGTCCTCTCTCAGCCCCCCTCTCCTCACATCCCATGCTTTATTAAGCCTCAGAACCCTTTCCCACACTCTTTCCCTCAAGTTCTCATCAATTAGTCCTTGAAGTGTTACTCAAACACATCAGCAGTAAACATCAAGAATGCAAAGCAGGAAGGGATGAAAGTTGGTTAAAGAAGGCAGTGAAAGAAGGAGTAAAAAGAGGAGGAAGATTGTATATTAAGGTTTTCTTACAAATTATCATGAAATTTATTTTCTTTTGGCATTACAAAACTAGTTTTGAAGACGGTTTTGTGAGAGGAAACCCCAAACAGAGTGCCTTCTTTGAAAGCAGACTGACTTCCTTGAAAGACGCCACTTCCCGAACCTGTAAGTTTTGGAGTGTTTATGGGAACAAAACACAGGATTGCTTTGTAAGCACATCAGGCATTCGAGACTTACATGTTGTCAGATCCGCTGACAAAGAGAAAAACGTTCCTACGATTGTAACTCCGTACGAGATGCTGTGCAGGGGCGCTTGTGAGAAATTTGTGCCTCTTTTTTTCTTTTTCTTGGTTCATTATCTGGACACTTTTGAGGTTGATTGCTGTTAAAAAAAAAAAAAAAGATTTGTCCTACAGTGTAGTACAGAAACAAAGGAGTTACACAAGTATGGCATGATTATTTATTTTAGGGAAATCAGTATATACAAATAAACAGAGAAAAAAATGATCAGAAATCCCATTCTTTTAAAAAATATATTTTTTGTTTTTGGTTGTGCTGCGTCTTTGTTGTTACATGTGGGCTTTCTCTAGTTGCATTGAGCAGGGGCTTCTCATTGCGGTGGCTTTTCTTGTCGTGGAGCACAGGCTCCAGGGTACGCGGGCTTCAGTAGTTGCGGCACATGGGTTCATTAGTTGCATCTCTCGGACTCTAGAGCTTGGGCTCAGCAGCTGTGGCACACAGGCTTAGTTGTTCTGCAGCATGTGGGATCTTCCCACACCACAGATCGAACTGTGTCCCCTGCATTACAAGGCGGGTTCTTAACCCCTGGATCACCAGGAAAGCCCAGAAACCCATTCTTATAAATGACTACTATAAATGTTGGTGTTGAACTTTACAGAGGTTTTCTGTATGCATTATATACACTTTTACAGGCAGATACATTTTATGTAAAAATAATATTAAAAAGGAAGCTGCTACTATCAATAAAATAGCTCAAGAAAGCCAAGGAGCATAGCCCAGAATGACCTACAAGGTCTAGAGACCCCTTAAAAATTCTCAGCAAGTATTCACATTCCATTTCAGGAATATTGATTTATGAAATAATAATAAGAGCAATATCATAACTCATGTACAATATAGAGCTTAACATACAGAAAGAATTGTAATATATGACAACAGCAGCAGTAAGGTATGTGGTGGGTAGTAACTATAACTAAAGGTTTCTAAAATCTTTGCATTGTTCAAGAGGTGGTGAAAGTCCTAAAGAAGTTTCCATAAGTCAAGGATGCATATTATAATCCATTCTATAACACTAAAAATCAGTAAGAGAATGCCTAACTAGCAAGCAAACTAATAGAGGAAAAAATAAAAAGAAATATTTTAATTTTAAAAAGGCAAGGAAAGAGAGAAACAAGAACACAGAATGTACCGGACAGGTTGAAAATAAATAAGATAGTTGGTTTAAGCCCAATTCTCTCAGTCACTGTATCAAATATGAATGGAATAAATACTTCAATTAGAAAAGCAAAAAATTTAAGACTATGTAAAACTTCAAATATTTGCTGCTTTCAATAAATACACCTTTAAGTATAAAAACACAATGATGCTGAAAATAATTGAAAACAAAAATATATATCTGCAACCAGTAATCAAAAGAACCCTGATGTTGTTATACTAATATCAGACAAGGTAGTCTTGATGATGAAAGGCTTTAATAAAGGTAAAGATAACATTTCATAATGTTAAAAGCTCAATATTTCATCTTTCTTAGGCACACAGTGCTCTTTAAATTTGTAGAATATCTGAAGGTGACTGATTTCCTTTAATTTTTCATTTTTGATAAAATGATACAGACGTTCTCATTTAAGTATTATATCTTAATCTCATAAAAAGGTAAGAAGAATCCCATAGGACCTTTAGAAATCATAAATTTCTATTTATTGATTTCATAAATCCATATTTATTTAGAATTAACCCCATATTTATCCTAGCAATTCTGGTAAGAGAGTCATAGTGAAGACCATTTGGGTTCTAGAATAGAGCCATATCTGTAGCAGAGAATTTTATTGAGCAGAGAGTTATACTCTATTTTAACCTTGAAAATCATCTACAGTTATGCTATTGTGCCTTGCTAAAGAGTGAACATTTGCCTATGAAGACATTTGTGAGGACAGGTCTCTATCCTTTTTTACCTTAAACCAACAGTCATTGTATTATACTGTATTCATACAATGTACAATACATGAGTCTGAGGATCAAAGAGTGGAAGTAGGAAGGCCAACTCACCATCACTCCCAAAAACTCATTTGAAGAATTTGTTCTTCCTGGCCCCACAATGTCTAGGTCCTGCGGTTCTGCAGATCTCAGACTCCAGAAAGAGTACACTTCCACCAGGGAACAAAGAATCCTATTTAACTTAATACTATGACTGCCACCTTGCCACTCCGGGGTCTTTGTGCCAGTGAATAGGAGCTACTACCTTGTGGGGGAAAATGACTTTGATAATCATGAGGAGGTGGACCTGTTGCTATGTATGGAGCAAGCAGGAACATTTGGCACTTGGGTGATCCAGTAAGGAACCTCTTGATATTCCATGGTCAGTTTTAAATGTAAGTAGAAAAATTCAGCAACCATGACCTGATAATGGCATGATAATCAGGAGCTCAGGATACTCAGGGATGAGGATTTAGACAACTCACTAGACAAATCACATTTTGTTTTTGTTCAGTTACTGAGTTGTGCCTGACTCTTTGCAATTCCATGAACTGCAGCACTCCAGGCTTGCCTGTCCTCTACTATATCCTGGTATTTGCTCAAATTCATGTCTATTGAGTCAGTGATGCTAGGTAACCATCTCATTCTCTGCCATCCTCTTCTTTTGCCTTCAGTCTTTCCCAGCATCAGGGTCTTCTTTTCCAGTGAATCAGCTCTTCACATCAGGTGGCCAAAGTATAGGAGCTTCAGCTTCAGCATCAGTCCTTCCAATGAATATTCAGGGTTAATTTCCTATAGGATTGACTGATTTCATCTCTTTGCTGTCGAAGGAACTCTCAAGAGTCTTCTCTAGCACCACAACTCAAAAGCATCACTTCTCCTGCACTCGGCCTTCTTTATGGTCCAACTCCCACATCTGTACATGAATGACTACTGGAAAAACTATAGCTTTGACTAATGGACCTTTGTCAGCAAAGTGATGTTTCTGCTTTTTAATATGTTATATAGGTTTGTCATAACTTTGCTTCCAAGGAGCAAGCATCTTTTAATGTCATGGCTGCAGTCACAGTCTGCAATGATTTTGAAGCCCCAGAAAGGAAATTGTCCCGTATACTTGCCATGAAGTGATAGGACCAGATGCTATGATCTTAGTTTTCTGAATGTTGAGTTTTAAGCCAGCTTTTTCACTCTCCTCTTTTACCCTCATCAAGAGACTCTTTAGTTCCTCTTCTCTTTCTGCCATTAGAGTGGTGTCATTTACATATCCATGGTATCATCTGATATTTCCTAGAGGTTGTTGATATTTTCCCCAGCAATCTTGATTCCAGCTTGCGATTCATCCAGTCTGGTATTTCACATGATGTACTCTGCATAGACGTTAAATAAGCAAGGAAACGATATTCAGCCTTGTACTCCTTTCCCAATTTTGAACCAGTTAGTCGTTCTATGTCCAGTTCTAATTGTTGCTTCTTGACCCACATAATGGTTTCTCAGGAGACACGTAAGGTGGTCTAGTACTCCTGTCTCTTAAAGAATTTTCCACAGTGTGTTGTGACCCACATAGTCAAAGGTTTAGTGTAGTCAATGAAGCAGATGATTTTCTAGAACTTCCTTGCTTTCTCCATGATTCAACAGATGTTGGCAATTTGATCTCTGGTTCCTCTGCCTTTTCTAAACCCATCTTGTACATTTGAAATTTCTCAGCTCATGTACTGCTGAAGCCTAACTTGAAGGATTTTCAACATAATCTTGCTGTTGCTGCTAAGTAGCTTCAGTCGTGTCCTACTCTGTGCAACCCATAGACGGCAGCCCACCAGGCTCGTCCCTCCATGGGATTTTCCAGGCAAGAGTACTGGAGTGGGTTGCCATTGCCTTCTCTGCATAATCTTGCTAGCAGGTGAAATTAGTGCAATTGTACAGTAGTTTGAACATTCTTTGGCATTGTCTTCTTTAGAACTGGAATGAAAACTGACCTTTTCCAGTCCTGTGGCCACTGCTGAGTTTTCCAAATTTGCTGGCATATTGAGTGCAGCACTTTCACAGCATCATCCTTTAGAATTTTAAATAGCTCAGCTAGAATTCCGTCACCTCCACTAGCTTTGTTTGTAGTGATGCTTCCTAAGACCCACTTAACTTCACACCCCAGGATGTCCAGCTTTAGGCGAGTGACCACATCATGGTGGTTATCCAGATCATTAAGATCTTTTTTGTAAGACACAGTTCTTCTGTGTCTTCTTGCCACCTCTTAATATCTTCTGCTTCTGTTAGGTCCTTACCTTTTCTGTCCTTCATCATGCCCATCCATGCATGAAATGTTACCTTGATATCTCCAATTTTCTCAAAGATCTCTAGACTTTCCCATTCTATTGTTTTCCTCTATTTCTTTGCATTGTTCATTGAAGAACACCTTCTTATCTCTCCTTGCTTCTCTGAAACTCTGCTTTCAGTTGGGTATATCTTTCCCTTTCTCCCTTACCTTTTGCTTCTCCTCTTTCCTTGGCTATTTGTAAAGCTTCCTCAGACAGCCACTTTGCCTTCTTGCATTTCTTTTTCTTTGGAATGGCTATGGTTACTGCCTCCTATACAATGTTATGAACCTCCATCCATAGTTCTTCAGGCACTCTGTCTACCAGGTCTAATCCTTTGAATCTATTTGTCACCTCCACTGTGTACTCATAAGGGATTTGACTTAGGTCATATCTGAATGGCCTAGTGGTTTTCCCTACTTTCTTCACTTTAAGTCTGAATTTTGCAATATGGAATTCATGATCTGTCTGACCCACAGTCATCTCTAAGTCTTGTTTTTGCTCACTGTATAGAGCTTCTCTATCTTTGGCTGCAAAGAATATAATCAATCTGATTTTGTTATTGACCATCTAGTGATGTCCATCTATAGAGTCATCTCTTGTGTGATTGGAAGAGGGTGTTTGCTATGACCAGAATGTTCTCTTGACAAAACTCTTTGCCCTGCTTCATTTTGTACTCCAAGGCCAAACTTGCCTGTTACTCTAGGCATCTCTTGACTTCCCACTTTTGCACTCCAATCCCCTATGATGAAAAAGACATCTTTTTTTTGGCATGAGTTCTAGAAGATGTTGTAGGTCTTCATAGAAGCCTTTAAGTTTACCTTCTTTGACATCAGTGGTTGTGGCATAGAGTTGGATTACTGTGATGTTGAATGGTTTGCCTCGGAAGTGAACTGAGATCATGTTGTAGTACTGCATTTCGAACTCTTTTGTTGACTTTGAGGGCTGCTCCATTTCTTCTAAGAAATTCTTGCCCACAGTAGTAGATATAATGGTCATCTGAATTAAATTCACCCATCCCAGTCCATTTTAGTTCACTGATTCCTAAGAAGTCGATGTTCACTTGCCATCTCCTGCTTGACCACGTCCAGTTTCCCTGATTCATGGACCTAACATTCCAGGTTCCTATGCAATATTGTTCTTTACAGTATCAGAATTTACTTAACAAAATATGCATAACTGTTAATCATTGCTATAACTGGTCATAAGGTTATTTATTACTTCCTTCTTTCACTATTCATTCTGTGCATCTATTGTTCTTTGTCTATGCTTTAGCTGGTTGTGGCCGTTTACCTAGGTAGTGACCCCAATTTTCTTTTCTGAACGATTCAAATCTTTAGTGGTCTTGCCTTTTTTTGGGTTCTTTCTTTAATCTTTTCTACTATAGATGGATAAACAAGGGATGCCCCAGTGATTCCTCCTAGGTACCAGATAGAATCCTCTCTGTCCTCATTGTTAATCGAGACAGTCCACTCCATCCAGTATTGTAACCTCTCCTCTGGCTATTAGATTAGTGGCACAAAGACCCCAAAATAGTCAGGTGGCAGTTTCAATTTCTCGTTCAATTGGACCATCATTGTGTCCCGTCATGAAAGCATGCCTCCCTTGGGGATATAGCAGATGAGGTAGATGCTTCTCTTCATATCCCTCTGGCCTATCTGAGTCACCTGCAACTGCAGTAGAGGCTACCTGCACAATGAAAGCTTTCCCCCACTTCTCTAGTCTGTCCCTCTAGGTTCTCTCACACTCTGCCAAAGGAAAGCCCAGAAATGTGACAGAGTTAATGTCCTTTAATCGGAGTCGGCAGGTATATGTCCTGCCTTCCTGTCCTCCAAAAGGACAATTCTGAAGTTTATTCCATACGTTTTTTCAGAGGTTTCTTGGTGATAATGAGCTTCAGTTTCCCAGGAGTGATTACTTTCTCATCCTTACACACCTTCTTGTCTTTTCTTCTTCCTCTGACTCATTTTCCTCCCTTCATCACTTGTGCTCATTGGAGTGACCTTCCAGATAAATTGCCTGGACACATGGTTCTGTCTTAGGACACGAACACAAACTAAGACAGGAATTAAGACCCATAAAAAAAAAAAAGAGAGGAATTTATGACTGGGGAGAAGGGAAACTAAATTTTGTCAGCGGCTTATTAGGTAGAATAGTTTCCAGAACCTGGGTATTGTGACTGTAAGAGAAACAGCACCATCTGTTGGTCACTGGCTCAGAGCATAAACTGCATCCTGGTAGCACTGGATCTCACAGATTTGTCCCACAAGTAGTGCTGTAATTGGCGATTCCCAAGTGGTGCTAGCATTAAAGAACCCGCCTGCCAATGCAGGTAGATGTAAGAGACACAGGTTCAATCCCTGGGTCAGGAAGATCCCCTGGAGGAGGGCATGGCAACCCACTCCAGTATTCTTGCCTGAAAAATCCCATGGACAGAGGAGCCTGGTGGGCTACAGTCCATAGGGTCACAAGGTTGGACATGCCTGAAGCTACTTAGCACAAACGCAGTGCTGTAATTATGACTTCAGTAGGTCATTCCATCAATCTGTTGGATTAGATGTTCTCAGATGATGGGGTATGTGGTAATATTAGTGAAAAACAAGAGTGTGAGCCAATTTCTCTTGCTTTCAAATGAGATCCTTGGTGAGAAGCAATCTTATACGGATATAATGATAATGAGTCATGGAATCATCACATTCCATAACTCCACAGATCTTGTTGCTGGTAGAACCATTTTGGATAAGGAAAGAAGAAAGAAGTATCTATTTAAGTGAGAATAAACCTGTGGCCCATTTTGATGGAAACGGTCAAATATAATCAGCATGCCCTCAGCGCCCTGAGGAAGAGTGCCATAACAAGGGGTCAATATTGGTTTCTGCTCTTGCAGTCTGAGCTCTTGGCCTTGGGGAGGAAAGTCCACAGTGTGGAGCCCTTATTCCTATTGCCATGGCTACTAATACACAAACCTGGTGAACAAAGACTGGGAGGCTGAATAATGGAGCCAACAAACACTCACAGAATGGGTCTTCTCCCTGATTATTAACAGCTTTCTCTGTTTTTAAAAATTAATTAACTGACTGAAGTATATTTGATTTACAATAATGTGTTAGTTTCAGGTGTACAGCAAAGTATTTTTCAGGCTCTTTTCCATTATAGATTATTACACGATAGTAAAACCTTGTTTTTCTTCTTTCTTTCATCAGTTTTATAAATGGTAGTTAGTATCTGCTAATCCTAAGCTCCTAATTTATCCTTCCCTATTCTGTTTCCATTTTCTGCTGATGGGTGAGGGTAAGCACTGAAAAATCAATGCTTTCAAACTGTGGTATTGAAGAAGCCTCTTTAGAGTCCCTTGGACTGCAAGGAGATCCAACCAGTCAATCCCATAGGAAACCAACCCTGAATATTCATTGGAAGGACCAATGCTGAAGCTGAAGCTTCAATACTTTGGCCACCTGATACAAAGAGCTGACTCATTGGAAAAGACTCTGATACTGGGAAAGATTGAGGGCAGGAGGAGAAGGGGACAACAGAGGATGAGATGGCTGGATGGCATCACCGACTCAATGGACATGAGTTTGAGCAAGCTCCGGGAGATGGTGAAAGATAGGAAAGCCTGGCATACTGCCATTCATGGGGTCGCAAAGAGTCAGACATGACTCAGTGACTGAACAACAACTTCCCTTTCCTCTTTGGTAACCATAACTTTGTTTTCTATGTCTGTGGGTCTATTTCTGTTTTGTAAATAAATTCATTTGTATTATTTTTTAGATTCCACATTTAAGTGATATCATATGATATTTGACTTTCTCTGCCTGACTTACTTCACTGAGTATGATAATCTATAGGTTCATTAATGCTCCTGCAAATGGCAATATTTCATTCTTTTTATGACTGAGTAATATTTCATTGTATACACACACATCTTCTTTATCTGTTCATCTGCTGATGGACATTTAGTTTGCCTCCATGTCTTGGCTTCTATAAATAGTGCTGCTATGAACATTGGGGTGCATGTTCATCTTTTCCAATTAGAGTTTTCATCTTTTCTGGATATTTGACCAGGAGTGGGCTTGCTGAATCATATGGGAGAAGAACCTTCTCTTCAGTGGATGCCTTTGGGTAAGCTTTCAAATAAGAAGCAAAAATCTTCATGCATGCATGCTAAGTCACTTCAGTCTGACTCTTTGCAATCCCATGGACTGTAGTCCACCAGACTCCTCTGTCCATGGGATTCTCTGGGCAGGAATACTGGAGTGGGTTGCCATCTCCTTCTCCAGGGGATCTTCTCAACCCCGGGACTGAACCTGGGTCTCCTGCACTGCAGGCAGATTCCTTACTGACTGAGCCACCAGGGAAGCCTGCTGAGCCACTAGGAAAGCCCAAAAATGCCAATTTTGAGAGATCCATTAGTAGCTCAGCTGGTGGGGAACCTGCCTGCCAATGCAGGAGACACAGGAGACACAAGAGACAAGGGTTTGGTCCTTGGGCCAGGAAGAACCCCTGGAGAAGGAAATGGCAGCCTGCTCCAGTATTCTTGCCTAAAAAATGCCTTGGCTAGAGGAGCCTGGTGGGCTACAGTCCATGGGACTGCTAGGAGTCAGACACAACTGAGTATGCACACATGGTTACTCATGGTATTCATATTCCTCTTCCATAGATTTCCTTGTTACCAATATTCCAATATTATTCTTTACAAGTCTCTGAGCAATAGGCAAATGTTAGTTACTACCTATGAGCCAGAGTAGATCTGTACCTCAGACCACGATCCTTATAGGATAAGTGGACATCCACATGTACTACCCAAAGTTCTCCCCACTGGGAGAGTTGATTTTCACATTTTCTTTCAAAGCTGCTCCTGGGTAATATAATAACAATCCACTTCCAACTGATGCCAACATATTGTGCAGGCCCATCTTTAAACTAGGCCCAGGTTTTATTTTATTCTGCTTTCTTTTCCTCTAAGTGATGGTCATAGGGAACTCCTCATGAGGCCCTAGAGTCCCTGCCATCTGCCTGTGCTACTTACTTGTGTCCTCCTGACCCAATCAAAGGTAATCTTTCTATGCTATTTTTAACTGATGATGGTTTGTTGGTATGTATGTCTAATATTGGGCTTCCCAGGTGGTGCTAGTGTTAGAGAACCCACTTGCCATTGCAGGAGATTTAGGAGACTTGGGTTCGATCCCTGGGTTGGGAAGATCTGCTGGAGGCACAGCAACCCACTCCAGTGTTCTTGCTTGGAGAATCTAATGGACAGAGGAAGCTGGCAGGCTATGGTCCATGCGTCACAAAGAGTTGGATGTGACTGAAGTGACTTAGCCCACATGCACATGTCTCATGTCATGGCACGTCAAGATTGGCAGATCAGAGAACATCAGTCTTTATGTCATCACGATCCAGTCTATCAGAATCTAGTGCTCTTTTAGCATAACAGAGCATGGTATAATGTGAAAAAACTTGAAGTTCTGTGCTTTGAATCTCTCATTGGGATTTGTGCAAGGGTCCATACAGCCTCCTCACTCGCCACAGAAACTTAGATCTTCTGGATTATTAGACTTGATTGGCAGAGCCTGGACCTGCTGCAGAGCCTTTTTATTTTCTGGGAACACAGGTGTCTCAGTAAATGGCTCAGAGAAATACATCTAGATGTGGTGTATGTTGCCTCCAAAATCCAAATGCACCCACTATGTTTGTGCCTCTTTCTTAGTGTTCGGATGCACAAGGTACAGAAACCTGTCTTTAGCTTTAACACAGGGATTCTTGACTTTTTCATCTTGACAGTTTGAACTTGATAGTTCTTGATTGTGAGGAGGTGCCCTGTACATTTCAGGATGTTTAGCAGCATCCTTGGGTCTCTGCCCACAAGATGCCAATAGCCACTAACTCCCTTCCCTACAGCTGTGACAACCAAAAATGTCTCCATATAGTGTCTGCTCAGTGTTCAGTAGGGGACAAAACTGTCTCTGGTTGAGAACCACTGCTGTACAGGAATAGTGCAATACTCCTTTCACAGAAGTTGTGTGTCTCTGGCATTCATGTATCTTACTGAGAATATTTGCTACTTCCTGTTCACTGAGTCAGTCAACAGATGCTATTAGTGTCTGGATCAGATGAATGTTCCACGGGATGTCCAGATGGTCAAGGTCCATGTGGGCTACACTGTGACAGTATTTGAGAACTGACATGGACCTGAAGTAAAACTGTAAAAGTCAGTTACTGTTCCTGACATATGAAAATGTGTTGCTTTGATTTTCTGTGCTAATTGATTTGAGGGGAAAATGACTTGCCAGATCAACAGCTGCATACTACATGGGCAGGACTAGGTTGATGTGTCTCAGCAAAGATGCCGTATCTGGATCAAAAGGTGCAAGTGGAGTTGCTGCCTAGTTTTGTTTTTGTTTTTGTTTTTTTTTTGACTTGACAAATATTTATTAAGCACCTATCACACATTCAACACTGTGTTAGGTACTAAGAATGTATCTGTGAACAAAGGAATCATGATTTATGTTTATCTATTAACAATAGTTTGATGTAAATCAAAACTACAGTGAGATATCACCTCACACCAACCAGAATGAGTATCATCAAAAAATCCACAAACAACAAATGCTGGAGAGGGTGTGGAGGAGAAGGGAACCTTCTTACACTGTTGGCAGGAATGTAACTTGGTACAACCATGAGAGAACAGTATGGAAGTTCCTTAAAAAGCTAAAAATAGAGCTACTATATAACCCTGCAATCTCACTCCTGGTCATACATCTGGAGAAAAACATGATCCAAAGGATACATGCACCCCAATGTCCATTGCAACACTCTTTACAATAGCCAAAATATGCTGCTGTTGCTGCTAAGTCGCTTCAGTCGTATCCGACTCTGTGCCACCCCATAGACGGCAGCCTACCAGGCTCCTCTGTCCCTGGGATTCTCTAGGCGAGAATACTGGAGTGGGTTGCCATTTCCCTCTCCAATGCATGTATGCATGCTAAGTCGCTTCAGTCATGTCTGACTCTGTGCGACCCCATGGAGAGCAGCCGACCAGGCTCCCCTGTCCACGGGATTCTCTAGGCAAGAATACTGGAGTGGGTTGCCATTTCCTTCTCCAGGACATGGAAGCAACCCAAATGTCCACTGACAAAGGAACAGATATAGAAGATGTGGTACATATAAACAACGCTTCAAAATCTCTTGAGTAGAAGCTTGGATAATCTGAATTTCTGTCTAGTTTTGCCACTGTCAAAAGCAGGAATTATACAGAAGTGAGATGAGACTCATCACGTTTGCATCTAGCAAATCTTTGATGGTGGCACCGATCCCTGCAATTCCCAGAGGGCTGTGATATTGCATTTGGCTTGGAGAATTCAATGGACAGTACAGTCCATGGGGTTGCAAAGAGTTGGAAACGACCGAGTGACTTACACTTTCAGTTTCACTTTACCATTTAGTTAGGGAAGGGCAGTTCCAGGGGCCACTTGGCTCTGCCTATTGTAACAGTCCTTTCTCATGGGTCAGGAAGCTAGTGCAGGAAATCTGCCAGTTGCCAAGCCTATCTAGTCTAAACATGCATTTAGGACCTGGAAAATTAACTCAGCATGGGTTTACAGAACTCTCTGAGCCCTCTGTGTGATTGACTTGGATATAAGCTTATTATCTGGTTACCCGAAGCCCTCAATCTATCCAGGGGTCCCAGAGGATTAGCATAAATTCAGATCAGTGTCTAATAATCCTTCAAAGTCTGGATATGTCCCTGCCCTCAGTGCATGCTCATTCTTTTAAACGCCACAGGTCCTTTGGGGAAACACTTAGAGAAAGATTTATGGTATACAGTTGTGACAATGTTGCAGTGTCCTTCCTCAAGAGGACCCAGTTTCTCCTTTAATCACTGGACCCTGGGTATGTACGATAACCAGGAATTGAATTAGGGGCCAAGACTTCCTCTTGTGACAATTCAAGTGAGGTTTCTGTGTACTAGAACATTAGTTCTCTGGGTTGTGTATATCAAGGAAAACTTTAGTAGGCTACCCATCCATTAATATTTCAGTCCTAGGGACCCTGTCATCAAGTTGGTACCCCCATAGGTCCCTGAGGATCAAAACATTCTGACTACCCCTCTGCTCCTGCTGTCCACTGTGGTCCATCATGGTAACTGTGGCTCCTTGTCTCTATGGTTTATTATTGGCACATGGCCCCTGCCACTCTGGCAACATTCCCACTGAAACCAGGAAACACATTTCAATCATCCTTGGTCCAAGGAGGAGAGGCATTGCAGAGCTTCCAAGGAGGCCTGTGTTTCTCTAATGTTTTCTCAGTGTCTTAGTGCCCTCTGACCCCTTCTACAAAATATAGTCACAAGGGTGAGCAGGTTGCACATAATAAATTTACTCCAACATTCCCATCACCTTGACTCTTTCATGTGTGACCCTGTAGCTTGACTTTTTTGTGTGAATCTTTACATTTCTTTCTCCCCGTTATGCATGCTCAGTCAATTCAGTTGAGTTCAACTCTTTGTGAGCCTGTGGATCCATCAGGCTTCTCTGTTCATGGGTTTTCCCAGCAAGAATACTGGAGTGGGCTGCCATGTCCTACTTCAGGGGATCTTCCTGACCCAGGGATCAAACTTGCACTTCCTGTATTGCAGGAAGATTCTTTACGCTGAGCTACCAGGGAAGCCCTCCTTCTCCCCATTATTTGAGTGAAATTCTGACTGCTTAGTTTCATTAAACGTAGGCCACTACTGAATCCTGGTTTCAATCAACCAGATCAGTCAGGTGGCTAGAGGTGCTCCCTTTAGAACATTAAGAGCAGAAGGACACCTGTGTTTAATCTGACATATTATATTCTAGCCTTTCTTTTGTAATACCCTTAGAATCTACTCTGATACAGTTTTCCAGGCTATTGCTAATGTAAATACAAAAGATACTGTAATTGTTTAGGTGTATAAGCTCATTTATCTATTTATTATCTGGAATATACCTTATAATTCTCTCCTGGTTCCCTGGATTTAACTTTAGAAGTGGGTTTGGAGGTGGTAGGGGGATAGGATTTGGGGGAGAATAGATATCTCTTTTCAAGGCAACTGCTGCATATATATTCTTTCAACAGGGGAAGGTCAGTAAGGAGATCGGGCTTGGGGGATATTTATGGGGCTAGTTGGAGGTCACCTCAAATGTCCCCATCTTCAGTCACAGGACCATGCTAGTTTCCAGTTGATGTCCTAACTTTAAGGCAGTGACTTAGGCTGTGAATTCAATGTCATCACATTTTACCAACTTGAACAAATATATTTGGTTCTGATCCTCAACCATGGTTTGTCCTTAAGTGGTAAGAAACAAGAGATTCTCCATGCCACTGTAGAAGCTTTCTGGTTCTCTGATCACACATTAGCTGAGAGTTTAAAGCTCTGAATTTAATATTTTCCCTCTCTAAGCTGCCTAATGCTTGTGAAGTTGTCAGCCTACTCTGTAGTCCTTATAATTATCATGACTAACACATAGTGAAGTACAGTAGCTCCAAATTTTATTTCCTTACTTTCATCTGGCATTTTCTTACAACTGCAGATACTAATTTAAGCAATTATAGTACCACTGCTTGCCCTGGATTACAGAATTTTATTTTCCACTTGTTGGAAGTGATAAGGGCATTCAAGTTAAACAGGTGAGCAAATTAAACTCCTGGTGAACAATGGAAAGATGTGATGTTATCAGAACCTCAAAGCTAAGGGTGTCAGGCAGAATCTAGAGCCATGGCAGGAGGTTCCCAGTTGGAGTTGGAGCCACAGAGATGTTGTAATGACCACTGGAGATGATGCTCGAGGGAGAGCAAGAGAGAAGAAATCTCTTGGCTTCTCCTTGCCTACTGCTGAAAGCAAAAAGCAGTGAAGCCAGGGGGTTCACCTGAGAGAAGCAAGAGTGGCTGGTTTTGTAGTCCTCTGTAATTCAATTCCAGTCTTATGGTAAACTTTACTTTTTACTGAGTGAGTCCTTGTTCCTTGTTTTCAAGGGGATCTAACTATCAGAGTTTGTACAAAGTGCTTTGGAAGCCCAGTGGAGAGAGCAGTCAAACTTGCTGCAGGTGTGCAAGAAGGGTTATCTGAGGTCCCAGAGGTGAGAGGGAGTTTGCCAGGTGGAAAAGAAGAGCAGGTGTATACTGGAGGGACCAGTGTGTCAGAAGTCAAGGGGTGGGGAAAGACAGGCAGCTAAAGAAAAAGGGATAGTTGTATGATAGTACGTGCCTGTATACTAAGTCACTTCAGTCATGTTTGACTCTTTGCAACCCCCTGAACTATAGCCTGCCAAGCTTCTCTGTCCATGGGATTCTCCAGGCAAGAATGCTGGAGTGGGTTGCCATTTTCTTCTCCAGGAGATCTTCCTGAACCAAGGATCAAACCCATGTCTCCTGCACTGGCAGGCTGGTTTACTACCAGTGTCACCTGGGAAGCCCTATATGATAGAAAAAAGTGAAACTTAAAGTGTTAGTCACTCAGCTGTGTCTGACTCTTTGCAACCCCATGGACTGTAGCCCACCAGGCTCCTCTGTCCATCCAGACAAGAATCCTGGAGTGGGTAGCCATTCCCTTCTCCAGAGGATTTCCATGACCCAGGGATTGAACTCATGTCTCCTGCACTTCAGGCAGATTCTTTACCATCTGAGCCACCAGGGAACCCTCTATATGATAGTACCTACCTCATATTTGTTTTAAGGCTAAATGAAAAAAATAAAGCCACTGGTACAATCTGAGCTCTAACTGTACACTAAACTATTTTAAGTGCTTTCTAAAAATTGATTCATTTAAGACTCACAAAAACCCATTAAGGTGTATCTTAAAACTACATTTTACAGATGAGAAAAAATGAAGTTTAGAGAGTTTAGTAATTTTCCCAAGGTCACACACTTATATGACCTGACCCCAAAGTCAGAGTCTTTACTGCTTGCTGTTCAGTTCAGTTCAGTGGGTTTGCCGGGTTGGGTGAGAGATTTCAATATGGGAATGGTTGTTTAGATGCTTACGGAAATGAGAGTGAGAGGAAAAAGGGGACAATGATAAGAGGAATAAGGCCCTAACCACCTTTTATGAAAGGGTAGTATGTGCTCTCTTTACCCTACTCATTTTATTTATCACCTCTACCCTGCTCTAGGAAGGCACGGATTTTTATCTATTGTTTACTTATTAACTCCAAGCATCTAGAATAGCATCTGACATACAGTAGGTGCTCAAAAAACACTTGTTAAATCAAAGAGCAAGTTTTCTAAGAAGGCAGGAGGTGGGAACGGCCTGAACCACCAACAGTATGGTTCCTACCCTCACAGCGCTTACAGTCTAGCTGCGAGGTAGAATCCATTGTATTCGATAACTTCCTGCATACTGTGGGTAAAAAAGGGGAGGGAAAGTTATAAAGAGCTTGAGTTTCTCAGCCGGCTGAGAAGTGAATGGGGTAATATTTATGTGATAATTAAGGTCTGAATGGTTCTGACATCGTTGAATTACTTAATTCGTATGTCTTTGAAGTACAGAAAACACAATTGTTAGCTCTTTGTACTTTGATCCTTTCAAGTCTGGCACACGGGCGGTGCCGAATAAAGCTTTGCGGCTGAGGGTAAACTGTGTTTGGCTTAGGTCTGCACTTTTCTGAAGCAATTTCAGAGTTACAGATTTCTGAGGCGGACTTCTAGGTTCTTTATCTATGGGACAGACTATGGTGATAAAGGAAGCAGAGGGAAGGGAGGGACTGATTTCTTGAGAGAAACAACTGTGTGGCCAAAAGTGGGATGCAAGCACGGCTTGGGGAAGGGAAAAGACCCGAGAAGCAGCCGCGCCCCGCTCACGAAAGAAACCCACGCCCTACCTCCCGCCTCGGCGGCCGGTCGGCGGGAACCTGGCTGCGCTTGCGCGCGGGCTGCAGGCAAGTGGAGCACTGAGGGGCGCGGCCGCAGCTGGGAGTCACGTGGTGCGCCGGCCAGCCGCCCCGCCCCTCCGCAATCGCCCCGCCCCGCCCCTTTCCCGGCGGGACGCTCGGAGCCGCCCCGAACTGCGCAGGGCGGCCAGGGGTGAGTGTCCGCGAGGGGCGCGCGTTACGCAGAGCCGGGAGATCCTGGACTGGGGTGCGGGTCGGCGGAAGGCGTAGAGGGGGCCAAGGGGACAAAATGGCGGCGGGGTACGCCCTTTCACCCCCTCCCCTCACCTGGGAGTGCGAGAGGAGAGGGACGGGGAACGCTGCTGGGGGAGGGGAGCCGCGGCAGCTCGGGAGGGCCGTGGGGTCCTCCGAGGAGGCCTGGGGACAGGGGTGGGCAGGCTCTGGGCCTGCCCTGCGTACTCATCTAGAGGTGTAAGCGACAGGGGACTCCGCGCACCCCGCGGGCCGAGAGGTGGGCGGGGGGCAGCCTTACTCCATCAGAGGGGCGGCCCAGGGCGGCCACGGGTCGACGCTTTCGGAATGTCCAATCTGCTAGGGGCTAACGGGGAAGCCGTCCTCCCAGCCTTTCGTTTGACAGGTGATCGTCACCGTGTCATTCTCAGCAGGGTTCACCACGCTTTTCCTGCACGTTGACGCGGGTATTAGCTCTGCCCGGGAAGCAGGGCGGGAAAGGTCTCTGCGTCTTACAGATGCGTGAATTGAGGCCTGGAGGGGTAAAGAGTTTAACCAGGGCCTGGCACCTGGGTGTAGTAGAACCTAACCTTCTGCCTCTTTTGGTGCTCCTTGCCCAGCCCTTCATTCGCGCCTTCCCTCCCCTGCCAGTGAGGGACGGGATTGTTTGAAAGCAGACAGCAAACTGGTCCTCCAAGCAGCACCTGCTGCTGTCAAGTGGCTCCCGCTGAGATGGGGCCCGCCCGCTTGAGAGCAGCTTCTTCCTGTTGTTGGTGAACTGTATTCCTCATTCTATTTGGGCCACGTTGTTCTAACAGGAAAATAGCTCTTCAGTATAATATCTTATTGAAGAGTCATTCCTTATATATAAGCACATGTTGATTTCACCAGCGTTAGCAATTTCGTTCCCATCAATGTCAACGATCCGAGGTGGAAGAATGGGATATAAGCATTGTACATTTTACCAGTGGGGAAACTGAGGTCATTCCTTGCCCCAGGTCAGCCGCTGGTAAATGGTTCATCTGGAATTAAGCTTTTTAAACCTAAGGTTGATATTCTGACCAATGTCCTACTCTGGTTTATATTGATGCTCTGGTCCGTGTATTTTTTTTTCTTTTGTCATTGTTGTTAAATACAACTTTTCCTCAAAATGTGTTCGTGGCAGATTGACTTATGCTGCATATTGAAGTGATTTGAATAATATCCACTAAGGAATTAATATTAATTACAGAGTCAGTTTTTATTATGATTTGAAAAGGTGTCAGTGGAAGTGTGGCTTGATGGCTTTGAAGGCAAACTGATCTAAGTTTGAATCCCAGCTCTCCTACTTGTCCTTTGACAGACAAATTTTTCTGAGCCTTGGATTCCTCACCTGTAAAATATGGATATTATTGTCTATCTCACAAGTTTGTTGATAGCAAGTAAATGAGGTGTCTTAAGCTTTAGAACTGCTTCTGGCCCATACTAAGCACTCAGCATATGCTTTTTCCTTTTCTTCCTCCCTACTCCCTTGAGCTGCAGATTTTTTTTTTTCAATTCTCTGAACCCTGATGGTTTAGGTCAGTTTACCTGGTTGATATGTATGGAAGCATAATCAGTGTGGCTATATACAGTTATGAAAAAATTGGTTAATTGAACTCCAAAGGATCTAGTGTTTTAAGCATAGACTTCAAAATTGTTCTTCCAGCTTCATAGGTATTTAAGAATCTCTACATGTTGACTTGATACTGACTTTACTAATTCCTTCATTTAACCACTATATGAAGGGGATTGACATTGTCCTCTTTCACCTTGACACCCAATCACAACGCAACCTAGTTTAAAGAAGAAGCAAAAATTCTTTGGGAAATCATATAGGAACATTCTTTAAACACTTAGAAAGTGGTAGTGGTATTTAATGGGAAGATAAATAGGATTCTCTGTAATGGTGCAGTCTAATATCCTTTTTGAAATCAGCATTTCTGAAATTATAGAAATGAAAACGGCCAATGGCTTGTATAACAAAACAAGTCACTAATAAAAACCTGTTTCCAGTTTTATGCTGGGATGGTAACCTTTTTTACAAACGTGTGTCTGGCTTTGGCGGTAGGTCTTACGGAATATAAAGAGAAAGATCTACACTCTACTGGTGGAGACATCCTTAAAAAATATTAGGAAGTATTTTTTTGCTCTGTGACATGAAACACTAAAGATTTCGTGAAACTTTACTAAAATAATTTCTACATTTTAGTGATAACTTCCTAAAGTAAGTTTATTATATATTTTGAAAATATATGTGAAGTGGAGAGAATAGAAAAATTAATTTCGATGTACTAATCTATTTCAGCAATTACCTATGCACAGACAATCTTGCCCCACAAAAGCTGTCGCTTCCTATTCTTTTGGAAGCAAATCTCAGACATCGTATTTCATTTGTAAAGATTTCTCTATGTGTCAAGCTTGCTTTTAATATATTGTTGGAAAGGAGAGGTAATTTTGATATTTTCAAAGAGGCATGGGTTTATGGAAGAAAAGAAATACCTCTTCATTTCAGTTCAGTTCAGTCTCTCAGTCATGTCCAAGTCTTTGCAACCCCATGAACTGCAGCATGCCAGGCCTCCCTGTCCATCACCAACTCCCGGAGCCTACCCAAACATATCCATTGAGTTGGTGATGCCATCCAACCATCTCATCTTCTGTTGTCCCCTTCTCCTCAATCTTTCCCAGTATCGGGGTCTTTTCAAATGAGTCAGCTCTTCATATCAGGTGGCCAAAGTATTGGAGTTTCAGCTTCAACATCATTCCTTCCAATGAACACCCAGAACTGATCTCCTTTAGGATGGACTGGTTGGATCTCCTTGCAGTCCAAGACTCTCAAGAGTCTTCTCCAACACCACAGTTCAAAAGCATCAATTCTCTGGGACTCAGCTTTCTTTATAGTCCAACTCTCACATCCATACATGACTACTGGAAAAACCATAGCCTTGACTAGACGGACCTTTGTTGGCAAAGTTATGTCTCTGCTTTTGAATATGCTCTCTAGGTTGGTCATAACTTTCCTTCCAAGGAGTAAGCGTCTTTTAATTTCATGGCTGCAGTCACCATCTGCAGTGATTTTGGAAAGGAAAAGAAAAGGAAAGTGAAGTGGCTCAGTCGTGTCTGACTCCTTGTGACCCCATGAACTGTAGCCTACCAGGCTTCTCCGTCCATGGGATTCTCCAGGCAAGAATACTGGAGTAGGTTACCATTTCCTTCTCCAGGGGATCTTCCCAACCCAGGGATGAAACCTGGGTCTCCCGCATTGGAGGCAGATGCTTTAACCTCTGAGCCACCAGGGAAGCAGTGATTTTGGAGCCCCCCAGAAATAAAGTCAGCCACTGTTTCCCCATCTATTTGCCATGGAGTGATGGGACTGGATGCCATGATCTTAGTTTTCTGAATGTTGAGTTTTAAGCCATGTTTTTTCACTCTCCTCTTTCACTTTCATCAAGAGGCTCTATAGTTCTTCTTCACTTTCTGCCATAAGGGTGGTACCATTTGCATATCTGAGGTTATTGGTGTTTCTCCCTGCAGTCTTGATTCCAGCTTATGCTTCCTCCAGCCCAGCATTTCTCATGATGTACTCTGCATATAAGTTAAATAAGCAGGGTGACAATATACAGCCTTGATGTACTCCTTTTCCTATTTGGAACCAGTCTGTTGTTCCATGTCCAGTTCTAATGGTTGCTTCCTGACCTGCGTACAGGTTTCTCAAGAGGCAGGTCAGGTGGCCTGGTATTCCCATCTCTTTCAGAATTTTCCACAGTTTATGGTGATCCACATAGTCAAAGGCTTTGGCATAGTCAATAAAGCAGAAATAGATGTTTTTCTGGAACTCTCTTGCTTTTTTGATGATCCAGCAGATGTTGGCATTTTGATTTCTGGTTCCTCTGCCTTTTCTAAAACCAGCATGAAATACCTCTTAGTTGATATATTCCTGGTAATAAATATAGGAGTGATCAGAATTGAAAACTTCATTAAATAACTTGGAATTATAAAGTGTCTATATTGCTTTTCAGAATACTTACTTTACTGTTATACACTTATTTTCCAGTTGGCAAATGTGAAAAATTAACAATAGTTTTTAGTGTGCTGACATCAGCATTGTTTAAGTTCCAGTCTCAAAAAGTAAATACTCAAGATTTTCTTTTATTTTAGAAGAGGCAAAAACATGAGTGATAAATTTTATGAATGTTGGAGAGTAACTGATTGAAACCCTGATTTTTCTAGAATTTACTGACAAATATGAGACAGTTCGTGGATAGAAGTACTGTCGTTACTTTGCTTAGTTGGGCCTATATTTTTTAGAGTCATGCTGATAGCAGACTTCTTCCTATTTTGGGCATGCCATTTGATTCTTGCCTTTTCAGAACCTGTGCGCCTGTACTCAGAGAGGACAGATGCCTTTCTTGGCACTTGAGCCAGTCTTCACGTTTTTATCTCTAGGACTCTCAGGTGTCTGTACATTCTGGAATCGCAGGGCAGGGTAGGACAAGTGAGACTTCAGTTCATCACAGGCAGCAACCTGTTCAGAAACCTTGGGCCCAGTTAGTCCTAGTGTTCATCCCCTGCTTACTAACTTTTGTGTGTGTGTGTGTGTACTCTATTTTCTGCTTGGCCATTGTTTTCCTGTAGCCTGTAGTTCTCAAATTTAATTTGAGTAGCACTCTCAGTATTTTGCCATATTCATTTTTTTTATATTAGCTGATTTTTCATTTATGGTGGTTTTATGGTTCCTTTTAAAATTTAAGTAAAAATGTAGTTCTTTTCATAGAGAAATGTTATGTAGATAATAGTACAAATGGTAGTTAGGACAAGTATGAAAGTAGTAACTGAAATTTTGGAAATTCTAATTGCTTTTTAAAAAAACCTTTATTGAGATATTTCACATAGAAAATTCAACCATTAAAGTGTACATTTCAGTGTTTTTTTTTTTTAAATTTGCATCTACAAATCAGTAAATGTGACATGCCACGTTAACAAAAGAAGGCTGAAAATCATATGATTATCTCAATAAATGCAGAAAAAAGCATGTGACACCATTTAACACTCATTTATGATAAACACTCTCAACTCACTGTGTTTAAGAGGAATATACGTCAACATAATAAAGAGGCCATATATGAAACAGACCTTCAGTTAGTATCATACTTAATGGTGAAAAGCTTAAAGCTGTCTCTCTAAAATCAGGGCAAAGACAAAGATGCCAACTCTTGCCACTCTTATTCAACATAGTATTGGAAATCCTAGCCAGAGCACTCAGGCAGGAAAAGGAAATAGAAGGCATCCAAATTGGAAAGAAGATGTAAATTCATCACTATTTGTGGATAACATGATTTTATAAATAGAAAACCCTAAAGATGCCACCAAAAAACTATTAGAAATAAATAGAGGGGAATTCCCTGGCAGACCACTTGTTAGGACTCCACACTTCCACTGCAGGGGGCACAAGTTGATCCCTGGTTGAGGAACTAAGATTCCACATGCTGATAAGCCAAGAAAAGAAAGAAGAGAAATAATAACTACAGTATAGTTGCAGGATACAAAATAAAAATACAAGAATCTGTTGTGTTACTATATGCTAACAATGTGCTAGCAGAAAGAGAAATTAGGAAAATAATCCTATTTAAATTTTCAATAAAATAATAAAATAGGAATAAAGGTAAGGATTTGAAAGACCTTTAAACTCAAAAATATGACATTGTTGAAAGAAATTTAAGAAGACACAAATAAATAGATATTCCATGCTTATGGATTGGAAGAATTAATATTGTTAAAAAGGCCATATTACCCAATGCAATCTGCACATTCAGTGCAATCCTGTCAAAATTCCAGAGATATTTTTCAGAGAAATAAAGCCAAAAATTATGAACTTTATATATTAAAATTTATATGGAGGCACAAGATACTGAATAGCCAAAGCATCCTGAGAAAAGAACAAAACTGGAGGTATCACACTCCCTGATGACAAACTATTTTGAAAAACCATAGTAAGCAATACAGCATGGCATTGGCAGAAAAATAGATACACTTACCAGTAGAAGAGATTTGAGAAATAAATCTACTCATATATGGACTACTGATTTATGACAAAGGAACAAAGCTCATACAATGGAGGAAGGATGGCTTCTTCAACAGATGGTCCTAGGAAAACTTGACAGCAAGATGCAAAAAAAAAACTAGACTGCTATCTCACACTGTACACAAAAATCAACTCAAAATGAATTAATGATTTAAATGTAAGACCTGAAACCATAAAACTCCTAGAAGAAACTGTGGGTAGTATGTTCCTTGACATCAGTCTTAGCAATATCTTTCTAGATTAGTTTCTTAAGGCAAGGGGAAACAAAAGCAAAAGTAAACAAATGGGACTACATTAAATTAAAAAACTTATGTGCGGTAAAGGAAACCATCAACAAAACAAAGACAACCTACTGAGTGGAAGAAGGTATTTGCAAATGATGTATCTGATAAGGGGTCAATATCCAACATGTATAAAGAACTAATACAGCTCAACAGTAACAAAAAGAAACAATTCATTGAAAAGTGGGCAGATGATCTGAATAGTTAAGTTATTTTTCCAATGAAGACATGCAAATGACCACAGACACATGAAAAGTGTTCAATGTCATTAATTAATAGGGAAATGAAAATCTAAACTATAATGAGATATCTCTTCATGGAGGTAGAATGGCTATTATTGCAAAGCCAAGAAATAACAACTGTTGGTGAGGATATGGATAAAAGGGAAACCTTATGCACTGTTGGTGGGACTATAAATTGGTGCAGGCACTTTAGAAGATATTATGGACATTCTTCAAAACTTAGGAACAGATATACCGTATGATCCAGCTATCCCACTTTCTGGTATTTAAGGAATATGAAAACACTAATCTGAAAAGATAACTGTGCCCCCCATGTTCATTGCCACATTATTTATAATCACCAAGATGTGGAAACAATCTAAGTGCTCGTCAATAGATGAATGGATAAAGAAGATGTGATATATATATATATATATATATATATATTTGTATATACACAAAACGAAATACTACTCAGCCATAAAAAGATGAAATCTTGCCATTTGCAACAACATGGATAGAGCTTGAGTGTACTACGCTCGGTGAAGTAAGTTGCATGGGAGAAAGACAAATACTGTAAGATTTCACTTATGTGAAATAGAAAAACAAAAAATAAGTGAACAACCCAAGCCAGAAGAAACATGTGGATACAGAGAACAGAATAATGGTTACCAGAGGAGAAGGGACAGGAGGGGAGTAGGGTACAATGGATAAAGGTGGTTAACTGTGTTGACAGATGGAATCTAAATTTTTGGTGAGCACACTGTTGGGTATACACAAGTAGAAATATCATGTTGTGTATGTGAAATTATGTAACGGTATAAGCCAAGGCTACCTCAGTAAAAAATAAATCTTAAAAAAGAAAAGGCTCTTGCCAGTGGTTCAGTCCCTGGGGAGCGTTCTAATTGGCTTATGGTCTCTGGCAGATACTTCAAGATTAGAAAGTGGGTCCTCATCACTTATGGTCTATGCACTTTTAATCAGGTGTTTTTGTGCTGATTCCTAGGTTGAGTAAATCTACCTGTGAGTCAGAAAACGAAGATCATGGCATCTGGTCCCATCCCTTCATGGGAAATAGATGAGGAAACAGTGTCAGAATTTATTTTTTGGGGGGCTCCAAAATCACTGCAGATAGTGACTGCAGCCATGAAATTAAAAGACGCTTACTCCTTGGAAGAAAAGTTAGGACCAACCTAGACAGCATATTCAAAAGCAGAGACATTACTTGACCAACAAAGGTCCATCTAGTCAAGGCTATGGTTTTTCCAGTAGTCATGTATGGAGGTGAGAGTTGGACTATAAAGAAAGCTGAGTGCCAGAGAATTGATGCTTTTGAACTGTGGTGTTGGAGAAGACTCTGGAGAGTCCCTTGGACTGCAAGGAGATCCAACCAGTCCGTTCTGAAGGAGATCAGCCCTGGGATTTCTTTGGAAGGAATGATGCTAAAGCTGAAACTCCAGTACTTTGGCCACCTCATGCAAAGAGTTGACTCATTGGAAAAGACTCTGATGCTGGGAGGGATTGGGGGCAGGAGGAGAAGGGGATGACCCAGGATGAGATGGCTGGATGGCATCACTGACTCGATGGATATGAGTCTGAGTGAACTCCGGGAGACGGTGATGAACAGGGAGGCCTGGCGTGCTGCGATTCATGGGGTCGCAGAGTCGGACACAACTGGACGACTGAACTGAACTGAACTATCCATTCCCAGAAGTTCTGTAGGTTTCCTGGACATGTTTTCTATTGTTATTTAAAGACAGTTGTTTTGGGGGCTCGTCTATCCCGTGCAGGATCTAGGGGTTGGAGTGCTTGATGTGGAGCTCAGGTCCCTCCCTTTTCAGAGAAGAGATCCGTGCCTTCTGGTACCTCCTGGTTGTGAACTGATGCAGCTGGTATTGGGGTTTTCCTTGGCAAAACTCTCTCTGCCTCTCTCATCCTCTGCCTCTCATGTCTGTGTTGATGTTCTGCCCTTTGTTGTGGAAGTTCTTTTTACCAAGTTTTTATGTCCCTTTCCAAGGAAATTATTCATGTATAGTTTTCGATTTGTTGTATATATAGGAGGAGTTGAGTTCAGGATCTTCCTGCAACACTATAAGAACCCTCTCCATTCTTTTTTTTTTTTCCGAATAGAAATCTTTTCTTAGAGCAGTTTTAGAATTGCAGCAAAATTAGGAGGAAAATGCAGAGACTTCCCATGTACTCCCTGTCTCTACTCATGTATAGCCTCCCCATTATCAACATCCCTTGCCAGAGTGGTATATTCGTTACCACGGATGAACCTACACTGGCAAATTATTGTGACCTAAAGTCCATAGTTTACATTACTCTCTACTCTTGGTGTACATTTTATGGGTTAGGACAAATGTATAATGGCATGTGAGGACTTCTCAGGTGGCTCAGTAGTAAAGAATCTGCCTGCCAATGCAGGGAGCAGACCCATGTCTGCAGGTGGATTCTCCATGACTGAGCCACCAGGGAAGCCCTAACGTAACATTTTTAACCTGACACAGTGGTGACATTTAGCCTGACATGGGCTCTTGGGGTCACTTCTGTGCTTGCTCGCTCTATTGATGTTTTATTCAAAGGGATGGCTCCTCAGAAATTCTTTGTGGTATTTAAATTTGTGCTACATATGTCCCTTAATGTATTAACCTACAAATTATAGTTCAGCCAGGTAAGTTTAATTAGGTCACATTTGCTTATTTTTACATTTGTTTCCTTTGTCTTAGGAGACAGATCCAAAAATATGTTGCCTCAATTTATATCAAAGAGTGTTCTGCCTGCATTTTCTTCTAGGAATTTTATGGTTTCTGGTCTTACATTTAGGTCTTTAATCCATTTGGGTTTATTTTTATATTTGGAGTGAGAAAATGTCCCAGTTTTTTCTTTCACATGTAGCTGTCCAGTTTTCCCATCACCAGTTATTAAAGAGACTGTCTTCATTCCTGTTGTATATTCCTTCCTCTTCTGTTGTAAATTAACTGACCATAAGTGCATGAGTTTTTTTCTGGCTCTCTATTCCATTCCACTGATACATGTATCTGTTTCTGTGCCATTGGTGTGTTGTTTTGGTTATTGTAGTTTTGTAGTGTAGTCTGAGGTCAGGGAATGTGAGTCCAGATTTGTTCTTTTTTCTAAAGATTGCTTTTGCTATTCAGTTTCTTTTGTGATTCTAAATGATTTTTAGGATTATTGGTCTAGTTCTGTGCGAACATGTCACAAGTATTTTGACAGGGATTGCATAAATCTGTAGATTGCTTTGGGTAATATTAACAATATGAATTCTTCCAGTCCATAAACATGGGTCATCTTTCCATTTCTTTGTATCATTTTAAGTTTCCTTCATCAGTGTCTTATAGTTTTCAGAGTGGGTCTTCTACCTCCTGGGTTAAGTTTATTCCTATATATATATATTTTTTTTGATGTGATTTTAAATGGGATTTGTTTTTTTTTGCTTTCTGATAATTCGTTAATAACGAATATATATGTGTAGAAAAATATATATGTGTGTAGAAAAACACATATTTCTGTGTGTTAGCCTTGTATCCTGTAACTTTACTAAACCTACTTATCAGTTGTAATAGTTTTTGGTTGGGACCTTAGGATTTTTTGTATATAGCATCATGTCATTTGCAAATAGGGACAGTTTTACTTATTTCCTTCCAATTTGGGTGTTCTGTTTCTTTTTATTGTCCAATTGCTATGTGTAGGATTTGCAATACTACTATGTTAAAGAGAAGTTGTAAAGGTGGAAATCCTTGTCTTGTTCCTAATCCTAGAGGAAAAACTTTCAGCTTTTCACCATTGAGTATGATGTTAGCTGTGTGTCATAAATAGCCATTATTATATGCAAATGTGTTCCTTCTATACCAACTTTGATGAAAGTTTTTGTCATGAATGGATGTTGAATTTTATGAGGTATTTTTTCTGCGTCTATGATTATGTGGTTTTTATTCTTCCTTTTGTTAATGTTGTGTATTACATTGATTGATTTACAGATATTGGGTCATCCTTGTATCCCTGGAAAAACCCCTGCTTGATCATGTGTGTGATCTTTTTATATATTGTTGAAATCAGTTTGCTAGTATTATGTTGAGGATTTTTACATCTGTATTCATCAGGGATGTTGCCCTGTAATTTTCTTTTTTTGGAGTATCTGTGTTTCTTTTTGGTATCAGCATGATGGTGGCATTGTAGGATGAATTTGGGAGTATTTATTCCTCTTTAACTTTTGGAAATAGTTTGAGAAGGATAAGTATTAGTTCTTCCTGTGTTTGGTAGAATTCCACTATGAAGCCATCAGTTCTTGAACTTTTGTTTGCTGTAAGTATTTTTTGATTACTAATTCAATCTCACTGCTAGTGATTGGTCTGTTCAGGTTGTCTATTTCTTCTTGATTGTATCTTAGAAGTTTGTATGTTTCTAGAAATTTTTCCGTTTCTTGTTTGTTGCCAGTTTGTTGCCATATTCTCATATGACTTTGTAGTATTCTCTTACGATTTTATTTTTGTATCTCCATGATATTAGATGTAGTTTCTTCTCTTAATTTCTCATTTTGTTTATTTGGATCCACTTTCTTTTTTTCTTGATGAGCCTGGCTGAAGGCTTTAAATTTTGTCATTTCAGAAAACTGGGTGCTGATTAAATTGATCTTTCCTACTTTTTGCTCTCTATTTTATTTATTTCTTCTCTGGTCTTTATTATTTCCTTCCTTCTGCTCACTTTGAGGTTTTTGTTCTTTTTTTTTTTTTCTTCCTAATTACATTAGATGCTAGATTGGATTATTTTGAATTTTTTTGTTTGTTTGTTTCCTGACATAGGCTTATATTGCTATAAACTTCCCTCTTAGATTTGCTTTTGCTGCATCACATAGGTTTTGGAGAGTTGTGTTTTTATTTTCATTTGTCTGAAGGTAATTTTTGATATTCTTTTTGATTTGTTCATTAATCCCTTGTTGTTTTTATTAGTGTGCTGCTTGGTCCCCATGTGTCTGTGTTTTTCTCATTTTTCTTCCTGTAATTGATTCTTTTTTCATACCATTGTGGTTAGAAAATTGCTTGATATAAACTTTCTTCAATTTGTTTAGACTTGTTTTGTGCCCTAGCATATGATCTATTCTGGGGAACATTCCTTGTGCACTGGAAAAGAATGTGTTGATGTATATCTACTTGTTTTAAACTGGTAGTCATTTAAATCAAAAGATATTCTAAAAGATCTGCATTTTTCTCAGTCCCACTATATTTTGTATTCTTTACATTATATTTTACATCTTCATATGTATCCCTTAACTGTTCATTGTAGTTATAGTAGATCTTACAGTTTTTATCTTTTCATTTTTATGCTGAGTTATTTAAATGGTTGATCCTCAGCCTTTGCTGTATATTTACCATACCACAGCCCTTAATAGTAAGGGCTAAATGGTTACTTACTGTAATAGTGGAATTTTCCTTTAATAGAAATTCTTACTTCTTGTTGTAGTCTTTTCTTTTCCACTTAGGGAAGACTTTATAACATGTCTTTTAGGATCGGTTTAGAGTTGATGAACTTTTACTTTTTGCTTGTCTGAGAAGTTCTTTATCTCTTTCAGTTCTGACTCATAATTTTGCTGGGTAGAGAGTATCCTAGTTTTTCCCTTTCAGCATTTAGAATATTTCCTGCCACTCCTGTCTGGCCTGCAGGCTTTCTGCAGAAGCCTAGGGGTGTTCCCTTGTATGACTCTGTTTTTCTCCTGTTGCTTTTATTCTCTCTTTAAGTTTTGCCACTTTAATTATGGTATGATTTGGGACAGGTCTGTTTGGGTTCATCTTGCTTGGGACCCTCTGTGCTTCCTGTATCTGACTATCTGTTTCCTTCTTCGGGTTTGGAAAGTTTTCAGCCATAATTTTATCAAATAACGCTTTTGAATGTTTTCCTTCTCTCTTTTCCCTCTGGGACCCCTATAATGCAAATCTCAGTATGCTTGGTGTTTTCTTAGATGTTGCTTAAACTCTTCTGATTAAACATTTTTTTCCTTACTGTTGTGGGTGATTTCCATTTTTCTATCTTCCATATAACTTGGGAAATCTTCCATATCACCTAGTCTGCTTTTAACGTCCTAGTGTTTGTTTTTTTTAAATTTAATTTATTGCATTCTTCAGATCCAAGTGGTTCTTTTTTGTTTTGTAGTTCCTTTTAAAAACCCTCTCTGTGTTCATCTATCCTTCCCCCTAATTTAGTTAGCATTCTTATTCCTGTCTTGATCTCTTTTCCTGATAAATTGTTTATATTTTTTTGTTTTTTTTTTTCTTTTTCTTTCACTTGAAATAAATTCCTCTGTCTTCTCATTTTGATCAACTTTCTCTATCTCTGTTAAATTAGGTGAAGCTGTTAAGTATGGTGATCTTAAAGGGGTATCCTTTTGTGTGTGTGTCCTTATGCAGTCTGTGTGAGCCTATTGGCTTTGGTGGGAGAGCTGGATCTGAAGTGAGCACGAGTCACATCTTACCCCAGATTTGCTGGCAGCTGTCACTGTGGTGGGAGGTGGGGCTGTAGAAGGAAGAGCAAGAGTCAGAACCAGGTGTGAGCCAGGACTTTGGTGCTCAGTAGAGGCCTTAAGGGTGGGGCCAAACTGCTTCTATTCCCTCTTAGTGTATGCTCTCTCCTCTCACAGCATAGGCATCATTCATAGGCATCATTCTGGAGGAGCATAGCTCCTCCAGAAGGGAGCTACACTGGAGCAAGAGGGGCGGGAGCAGCTACTCAGTGTGGGTTGGGGTGTGCGCTGGGACTGTCTTGGCACATCAGAGGCCACACTACTCTGCATTTGCTGCCTCTGGGAGTGCCAGTAGTAGCTGCCCTTGCCTTATTCAGATGCAGAGCTGGGTCTGAGTCAGCACCATCCCTTCACCTGTGCCCTTCCCCTTGACAGTGTCGACCTTCACCCTAGTGGGGAGCTGTGTGGTGGAGCAAGATGGGCCAGGACGTGCACTGGGGTGGTCGTGGAAAGCAGCTAGAGTCACAGGCAGTCTCAGTCTGCTTCCTCTGCCTTGTTTTGGGAGCAAGGAAGCAAGTGTATGCCTGACCTTATAAGTGGAATTTAAGTTTCTCACAGTTCCCCTGCCAGTCGCACTGGTCTGCACACCAGTGAAGGAGATTTGTCTTTCTGGTCTCAGACTCTAGGCCTGGGGTGCCCAATATGTGGTTCAAACCTTTCTCTTTCCAAAGAGGATCTCCAAACCCAAGTAATTCCCCTGCTTCTGTGTCCTCTCCTTCAGGTGTGGGTTCCCACCTGATCACTTCTCTTTGCTTTCCTTCTTGACTGTGTGGATCTTTCTTTATAGCGTTTGTTATGTAAGAGTCTTTCCACCAGGCTCCACCTTGCTTCTTGTCTATTTCCAATCTGTTGTTCAGTGCATATGCATCATATAATATTAATACATAAATTTGTGTCTCCCTTAAAAAATTGTTGGTATCTAGCCCTACAGTTCTCTTTATTGGAAAGTTTTAATTGATTCTGGAATGACCAAAAGAAAAAGGTCAAAAGAGGTAATTCTGCTTAATCAACAAGCCAGCCTACTTCCTTACTTTCTTTAAAAATCTTTGTTCAATGCCTAGCATTTTAAACATACTATCTTAAATAGAGGAAAAGGAAGATCACTGAAATGCTGATCTTGTATTTCAAGATTCTAAAATGTAATAGAGGAGAAAATTGTCATCCAGAGGAAATGGGGGAAAAATATAACACCAGGTGAGCATCTTTATGTGCTGGTCTTTATGTCTTATTTTAAAAACCATTTGGGGACTTCTTATGTAACCGATATTGTGTTAACTAGTAGAAACTCTAGTGTGCTACCATTTAACTGTAAAGTAGATACTATTCTCTTTACGCAAGAGAAAACTGAAGTTCTGAGGGATTCATGACTTGTGCAAAAGGTTATGTAATTAGTAGCTATAATAATTTGCTAAATTGAGATTCAGTCCCATATTATTGTGCTGTCTTTCTCACTGTGTTGTGCTGATTTCAGTAGACGTGTTTCTCATCTAATCCTCCTAACAATGTTATAAATTAAGGATAGCCTTCATTCCACCCTCCCCCACCCCAAACTGTGTGTCCTTTGATCAATTTTACTGAGGTATAGTTTACAAAAAGTATGCCCACTTTCTTAAAGTGGGCAGGTCAGTGAGTAAGAACACAGTTATACATAATCATGAACCGCTGCTGCAATCTGTCTTCCTAGAAAGTTCCCTTGTACTTCTTTCCAGTCCTTCCCCTCCAACTAACTCTCTTTTGATATTTCCACCTGGGGTTAGTTTTGCATGTTCTAAAACTTGATATAAATGGAATCATTCAGAATATATTCTTTTGCATCCAGCTTCTTTTTCTGAGCAGACTGTCTGAGATATCTATTTTATTGTATATTCATTCCTTTGTATTGCTCTCTGTTCTACTATATAGATGTACCAAGATTGGATTATCTTTTCTTTTTGATATTTGGGTTGTTTCCAGTTTGGAGAAATTAGGAGTAAAGCCCCTTTGAATATTTGTAAATAGGTCTTTGTGTGGAAAAAATTCTCTTGGGTAAGCAGTCTAGCCTTCATTTTTATGGGTTAGAATACCAATATTTGAAGAGGCTGAATAACTTCTCATAGTCGCATGACCATTTGGTTGACTCCAGTGCTTGTATACATTTTTTCTACTGTATCACACTTCTCCCTACTTTTTAGAAGTGATGATTACAGGTCAGGGAGTCTTGGAATTCAGATGAAGATCTCTTTCAGCTGGGGATATCAAAATGGGCTTGGTCTTGATGAATTGGTAGGCTTTGAGTATGTATAGGGTGAGAAGAGAGGAACATTTTGAGCAAAGATTCTTTAACATGGGTTTCGCTTGTTAGTAAACAAGTATTTAATGAATGCCTCTGAGGCTATAGCAGTAACCCCAAACCAAAGATCATCATGCAGCTAACTTTCTTGCAGGGAGAGATGGACAGTACACCAAGTAAGCTTAAGTAACGAATGCTCTAGAGAAGAAGTGGGATAGGGAGTGCCAGTAGTGGGAGTCAGGATAAACAGACTGCAATTTTAAAAAAGAGTGCTTTCATAGGCCTCACTGAGAAAGTTACATGTGGGCAAAGATGGAGTCAGTCTTGAGCATTCCAGGTGAGGACTTTAAAGTGTAAAGCCCTGAGGCAGGGGTGTGTCTGGCATGTTGGGGAACTTAAAGAGGCCGTGTCGCTGAGCTGGAAAGAACACCAGAGGAGAGGAGTAGGAGATGTGGTCAGAGATGTATGAGGAGTTAGGAAGTTTAGAGTGTGGAGACTTTGACCGCTGTGGAGACTTAGACTTTGACTTTTCATGAGACGTAGAGGCATTGGAGAGTTGTGAACAGAGATGGTGTATTTTTTAAAATGTAACATTTTTATTGAGATATAATCCATATACCAACAAATCACCCAGTTAAAAAGTGTTTTTTTAGTATATTCACAGAGTTGTGCAATCACCACCGTGTTGAATTTTAGAACATTTTCATCATCCCCAAAAGAAACACTGAACTCATTAGCAGTAACTCTCATTTTCCTCTGACTCTGTAGCCCTGCTGCTGCTGCTGCTGCTGCTAAGTCGCTTCAGTCGTGTCCAACTCTGTGACCCCATAGACGGCAGCCCACCAGGCTCCCCTGTCCCTGGGATTCTCCAGGCAAGAACACTGGAGTGGGTTGCCATTTCCTTCTCCAATGCATGAAAGTGGAAAGTGAAAGTGAAGTCGCTCAGTCTTGTCCAACTCATAGTGACCNGCAGCCCACCAGGCTCCCCTGTCCCTGGGATTCTCCAGGCAAGAACACTGGAGTGGGTTGCCATTTCCTTCTCCAATGCATGAAAGTGAAAAGTGAAAGTGAAGTCGCTCAGTCTTGTCCAACTCATAGTGACCCCATGGACTGCAGCCTACCAGGCTCCTCCGTCCATTGGATTTTCCAGGCAAGAGTTCTGGAGTGGGGTGCCATTGCCTTCTCCAAACTCTGTAGCCCTAGGCAAGCAATAATCTGTTTTTCTGATTCTACGGATTTGCCTATTTTGGACATTACATATAAGTGGCATTATGTAATGTGTGGTCTTTTATGACTGGCTTCTTTCATTTGGCATCTTGTTTTCAAGATTTATTTATGTTGTAGCATGTACAAGCACTTTATTCTTTTTTTAATGGCTGAATAAGATTTCCTTGAATGGATATAGCACATTTTATTTATCCATCAGTTTTTGGACATTTGGGTTGTGTCCACTTTTTGGCTATTAGGAATAACATTGCTATGAATACTTGTGTGTAAGTTTTTGTTTGAACATATGTTTTCATTTGAAGTGCTGCATTTAAAAGGGAGTGGATTCACTTGGTGAAGATAAGTGACCAAGGCTGTTGTCCCAGAAAGTTGGGTTCCAGTTGCTGTTTATTTTTCTTTGTTCAGCAGCGTTTCTTACAGGATTAAGCCACTGTTTCTTGCAATTTCTCTGTCCTCTTTTTTTTTTTTTTAATCTAGTTTCCTAGCTTTGGATTTCTTTGAATGAAGATTTGACCACCATTAAATAGGTTCCCTGAAAAGTAGGATCTGTTCTGTGTAGACCCTTAAGTAATCTATAATTAAGATATTCTGATCAAATCTCAGTTGTTGAAAGTTCCTAAGGAGAGGTTACACAGTGTTTTATATATTGAGTTGGAATTCATTAGTGGGTCATAATTCAGTGAAAACAGTATTTAAATAATGAAATAGAGCAGGAAATATTAGAGTGCATCTCTCACAATAGAGGTAAATGTAACGTCATGAAACTTTGTTTCAATATGAAGTATGTATTTATAGATTATAGTAAAAGAAGTTTGAAGCCTCCAGATTAGGATATCAAAGACTGTTTATGTAATTAATACTTTTTCTCTTGCATTTAATTATTTTTGGAGAGCATGGAGGTATTGTTCAGCATTCAAATGTATTCTTTTTGGACTCTGAGGGAGAGGGAGAGGGTGGGATGATTTGGGAGAATGGCATTGAAACATGTATCTATCATGTAAGAAACAAATCACCAGTCTATGTTCGATACAGGATGTAGGATGCTTGGGGCTGGTGCACAGGGATGATCCAGAGAGATGATATGGGGTGGGAGGTAGGAGGGGGGTTCAGGATTAGGAACTCATGTACACCCGTGGCGGATTCATGTCAATATATGGCCAAAAAAAAAAACCCACAAAAAACATAGTATAACCAAATGAAATATAAAGGAGTAATGTTTTTGTTATTGTTGAATATAATGAGAAATTTAATGGGAAGGAAATTTTTATCTTTTCATAAACAAATATGATTTTATGACAGTGTTATGGCTAATAGTATGTACTCTATATATTTTTTTATTATAGGAATCATACTGCATGGATTTGTGTGGTAAATGAGCTTCTTGGCATAGAAAGGAATTAAAAAATGATGGTAAGTAATCAGTTTACATTAACGTTAGTTTTTTTAGCCTCCTTCTACCTCCTTTCCTTCCTTCCTGTTTTTCATTCATCATCCTTTTTTGATGCAATATTTGTTACCTATAAGATACTCCATGGAACATATGTTGTAAAGCACAGCCGTTAAGGTAACTAACAGTGAGTGTCCTGTTCAACCCTAGAGCCATAGACTCTCTTAACATTTGTATGACCTAGGGCAAGAATACAGATGGAAGTTAGCTTTTTTCTTAATGTCTTAATCTTAAAAAGTTGTAAATTAGTTTATGTCAGCAGCTTGACCTACTTTCCTACCCAGGGCTCAGCCAGGTCTTAAAGGAGAAATGCTCTCCCTGGGGTTGGCAGGGTGGAAGTTAGGCCAGGATGGTCTCTGAATCTCAGATGGGCACTAATGTGGTGAAACTCCCCAGAAACCCTGGGCAGATGAGTTCTACTTTTTAAACTCAAGATTTACAGGCAGTTCTAAGTATCTACTCAAACTACCTCACTCAAACCCAGGAGGAGGAGGAAATGCAGTTTATGGGATAATCCAGGTGCCTAGAGACTTCTTTAGGAAGTGGGGGGTGGCCATTTTTAAGTAAAATTAGATATTTTTATCTTGGTTTCCCAGCACAGAGGCTGTGCTTTGCTTTCTTTCTTCTCTTCCTCATTGTTTGCTCTTAGGGTGGGGAGGCCTCAGTTCAGTGTGTGAATCCCTCTCTATTAATTCCTATATACTCAGTTAGTTACTTGCTATCTTTTTTTTTGACATTTTGATATTTTGATAGGTATAATCTTCTAAAGAGTAGGACTTAGGGCAGGAGCCTCCTTTTTTAGGTGTAAATGTAGGATTGTATTTACTTATGTTTTCCTTTCCTATCTCATCCTGACCCATTCCACACTCCAGTTTCTTTTATATCTTAAAGACATAAATAATAAGTTCTGAGTTTTACATTTTTAAAATCTGTCATTTGAGATCATTTTTTTCTGCCTTTTATATTCTGAGAATTTCTTACAGTGAGGGCCGTTTAGTCCTAAGCTGTTTTTGTTTGTCTGAATCTTTTTCCCTGCTCTGATTTTCAAAGATGGTGTTGCTGAATGTAGAAGTCTAGATTAAGAAAGTTTTCTCTCAGTATTCTGAAAACGTTTATTCTGCTGTTTCAGCCTCTTTTTAGTCTTTCAGAAAGTCGTGTGCTTTATTTGTTTATGGCTGTGCTGCGTCTTCGTCACTGCGCGGGCTTTCCTCTGGCTGTGGACAGCGGGCGCTACTGGTTGCGGCGTGCATGCCTCTCATCGCAGTGGCTTCTCTGTGGTGGAGCCCAGGCTCCAGGACACGTGGACTTCCCTAGCTGTGGCACAGGGGCTTAGTGCTCCACAGCATGTGGGATTTTCTTGGATCAGGGATCGAACCCATGTCTCCTGCATTGGCAGGCGCGTTCTTTACCACTGTGCCACCAGGGAAGCCTCTCTTTTTGATTTTTTGATATTTCTTTTTCTTTTTGATTTGTTTTGTTTTAATATTATATACAATGTTTCACGCTTGCTAAGTCAATTTAGTCGTGTCCTACTCTTTGTGATCCTATGGACTGCACGCTGCCAGGCTCCTCTGTCCATGAAATTTTTCCAGGCAATACTAGAATGGATTGCCATGCCCTCCTTCAGGGGATCTCCCTGACCCAGGGGTCGAACCCACATCTCATTGTTTCCTGGGTTGGCAGGTGGGTTCTTTACCACTGTACAATGTTTATGTGGTTCAGAATGCAAACTCTTTTTTTTCTTAATAGATACATTTTGTTGAAGTATAGTTGACTTACAGTGTTTCAGGTACACAGCAAGGTGATTCTGTTATACATATACACATACTATATTTCAAATTGTTTTCGGTTATAGGTTATTGCAAGATATTGGCTGTAGTTCCTTTTTACATAGTAAACCTTTCTTGTGTATCTATTTTTTAAATTAGATATCTAGCATTCTGTTCATATTAAGTCAAACAGGTAGAATCAAAATGTCATAAATTTTTTAGCTAGGCAAAAAGTCATACGTTTTCTAAAATATATAATTATGCATAGTATTTATGTATTTATGTGTAAAGGCTTTTCTGCTATGCTTGATAAAGGCTTGAGAAAGAAAAAAGAGACAGAGAAATTGGAAAACATAAACTAAATGAAATGGGAGCACTGAATATGAAAGAAAAAACAAAAGAAACTAGATAAAAGTAAAAGATCATCATATAGTCCAGTTTTTAAATATGGTTACTCATTAGAAACACATCTGGAGCTTTGTAGGAAAAAAGCAATACCTGGGCATTTGTATTTTTCAAAAAATTCCAAGATAATTCTGGTATGTATCTTGATTTTAAAAAGTAATTAGAAGTTTTTCTATTAAATAGTAGCTTTAGTGATATAGAATTCTATTATTTTCTGTTGGCTGATCATGATGCAATGCCGTTAAGTGAGTAATAGTTATATAATCACAATAGTAAAACTTTTTTAAAAAACAATTTTCACAATAGCCAGACAAAAAAAGATAATTATATTTGTAAGTTACAATAAAAACATGACTGACCTAACAATATAAAATAATTACATACAATTTGAGGGGTTAAGTAGAGTGATGTGGTTAATGGAAGTGCATACACGCACATGCTTTTATCCACTCAGCCGGTCTCGGTCACTTGTCCATTCTTCTGGCATTTAATCTGTTTACACTTAAGGTAATTATCCATATGTATGATATTATAACCACTCTTAATTGTGTTAGGTTTATTTTGTGTAGGTCTTTTCCTTCTCTTGTGTTTCCTGCCTGAAGAAGGAACTTTATGCCTAGAGAGGTTCCTTTAGCATTTGTTGTAAAGCTGATTGGTGGTGCTATTCATAACTTAAAAGTTAGCTATTCATAACTTTAGTTTGTCTGGAAAGCTTTTGATTTCTTCATCAGTCTGAACAGAGTCTTGCTGGGTGAAGTATTCTTGGTTGTAGGTTCTTCCCTTTCATCACTGTAAATATATTGTGCCAATCCCTTCTGGCTTGTAGAGTTTCTCTTGAAAAGTCAGCTGATAACCTGATGGGTTACATAGTATGTTATTTGTCATTTTTCCCTTTTGCTTTTAATATTTTATCTTTGTCTTTAATTTTTGTCAGTTTGATTACTGTGTGTCTTGGTGTGTTCCTCCTTGGGTTTATCCTGCCTGGGACTCTGGGCTTCCTGGACTCGGTTGACTATTTCCTTTCCCAAGTTACGGAATTTTTCAGCTATTATATTTTCAAATATTTTCTCAGGTCCTTTCTCCCTCTCTTCTCCTTCTGGGACCCCTATAATGTGAATGTTGGTGCGTTTAATGTTGTCTCAGAGGTCTCTTAGGCTGTCTTTGTTTTTTTCATTCTTTTTTCTATATTCTGTTCTGCGGCACTGATTTCTACCATTCTGTCCTCAGGTCACTTGTCCGTTGTTCTGGCTCAGTTGTTCCACTGTTAATTCCTTAGTCTAGTGTGTGGTTCATATCTGGTTGTTTGTTATTTAGTTCTTCTAGGTCTTTGGTAAATATTTCTTACAGTTCCATTCTGTTTCTGATATCCTTGATCATCTTCACTACGATTATTCTGAGTTCTTTTTCTAGAAGGTTGCCTATCTCCACTTCATTTGGTTGTTTTTCTAGGGTTTTATCTTATCCCTTCATCTGGGACATAACTCTCTGCTTTTTCATCCTAATGATTAAGTTCCTATAATGTAGTTTTTGTTCTAGCTACTGTGGGATTGTGGTTCTTCTTGCATCTTCTCTCTGCCCTCTGGTGGCTGAGGCTAAGAGCTTGTGTAAGCTTCCTGATGGGAAGGTTGTTGTTTCTGTTGTTCAGTTGCCAAGTTGCATCTGACTCTTTTCAACCCCATGGACTGAAGCACACTAGGCTTCCCTGTCCCTCACCTTCTCCCAGAGTTTGTCCAAGTTCATGTCCATTGAATTGGTGATACCATTCAACTATTTCATTGTCTTGTCACCCCATTCTTCTCCTGCCCTCAATCTTTCCCAGCAGCAAGGTCTTTCCGGTGAGTCGGCTCGTCACATCAGATGGCCAAAGTGCTGGAGCTGGAGCTTCAGCTTCAGCTTCAGCATCAGTGGTAATGAGTAATTAGGGTTGATTTCCTTTAATATTGACTGGTTTGATTGCCTTGCAGCCCAGGGGACTCTCAAGAGTCTTCTCCAGCACCACAGTTCGAAAGCATCAATTCTTCTGCACTCTGCCCTCTTTATGGTCCAGCTCTCACATCTGTATATGATTACCGGAAAGACCATAGCCTTGACTGTACAGATCTTTGTCGGCAAAGTGATGTCTTTGCTTTTTATTAGACTATCTGGGTTTGTCATAGCTTTTCTTGCAAGGAGCAATTGTCTTCTAATTTCATGGCTGCAGTTACCATCCATGGTGATTTTCGAGCCCAAGAAGAAGAAATCTGCCACTGCTTCCACCTTTCCCCCTTCTGTTTGCCATGAAGTGAGGGGACCAGCTGCCATGGTCTTAGTTTTTTTAATATTGAGTTTTAAGCTAGCTTTTTCACCCTTTTTCCACTTTCATCAAGAGGCTCTTTAGTTCCTCTCTGCTTTCTGCCATTAAAGTGGTATCATTTGCATATCTGAGATTGTTGATATTTCTCCTGGAAATCTTGATTCCAGCTTGTAACTTATGTAGCCTGGCATTTTGTATGATGAGCTCTGCATATAAGTTAGATAAACAGGGTGACAATAAACAGCCTTGTTGTGTTCCTTTCTCAATTTTCAACCTGTCAGTTGTTCTATGTAAGGTTCTAACTGTTGCTTCTTGACTGGCATACAGGTTTCTCACAAGACAGGTAGGATGGTCTGGTATTCCCACCTCTCTAAGACTTTTTCACAGTTATCATCCATACAGTCAAAGCCTTTAGAATAGTCAGTGAAACAGAGGTAGATATTTTTCTGGAATTTTCTTGCTTTCTCTATGGTCCAGCGATTGTTGACAATTTGATCTCTGGTTCCTCTGCCTTTGCTAATCCAGCTTGAAGATCTGGAAGTTTTCCGTTTCACATAGTGCTGAAGCCTCGCTTGAAGGATTTTGAGCATAACCTTACTAGCATGGGAGATGAGTGTAATTGTCTGGTAGTTTGAACATTCTTTAGTACTGCCCTTCTTGAGAACTGCAATGAAGATCGACCTTTTCCTGTCTTGTGGCCACTGCTGGATTTTCCAAACTTGCTGACATATTGAGTGCAGCCCTTTAATAGCATCATGTTATAAGATTTTAAACAGCTCTGCTGAAATTCCATCACGTCCACTAGCTTTATTGGGAGCATTGCTTCCTAAGGCCCACTTGACTTCACACTCCAGGATGTCTGGTTCTGGGTGAGTGACCCCACCATTGTGGTTATCTGGTCCTTAAGACCATTTTTGTACAGTTCTTCTGGGTGTTCTTGCCATCTCTTTTGATCTCTTCCACTTCTGTTAGGTCTTTACCATTTCTGTCCTTTATTGAGCCCATCTTTGTATGAAATATTCCCTTGATATCTCTAATTTTCTTGAAGAGATTTCTAGTCTTTCCCATTCTGTCATTTTCCTCTATTTCTTTGCATTGTTCACTTAAGAAGACTTTGTCCTCTCTCCTTGCTATTCTCTGGAACTCTGCGTTCAGTGGGGTATATCTTTCTCTTTCTCCTTGCCTGTTGATTCTCTTCTTTTCTCAGCTGTACTGTAAGGGCTCCTCAACAGCCATTTTGCTTTCTTGGATTTCCTTTTCTTTGGCATGGTTTTGGTCACCTTCTCCTGAACAGTGTTATGTATCTCCATCCATAGTTCTTCAGGCACTCTGTCTCTCAAATCTAATCCCTTTAATCTCTTTGTCACTTCCACTATATAATCATAAGGGATTTGATTTAGGTCATACCTGAATAGCCTAGTGATTTTCCCTACTTTCTTCACTTTAAGTCTGAATTTTGCAATAAGGAGCTCATGACTATGCCAAAGCCTTTGACTGTGTGGATCACAGTAAGCTGTGGAAAATTCAGAAAGAAATGGGGATACCAGACCACCTGACTTGCCTCTTGAGAAACCTATATGCAGGTCAGGAAGCAACAGTTAGAACTGGACATGGAACAACAGACTGGTTCCAAATAGGAAAAGGAGTACGTCAAGGCTGTATATTGTCACCCTGCTTATTTAACTTATATGCAGAGTACATCATGAGAAACGCNCTCAACATTCAGAAAACTAAGATCATGGTATCTGGTCCCATCACTTCATGGGAAATAGGAAACAGTGGAAACAGTGTCAGACTTTGTTTTTTTGGGCTCCAAAATCACTGCAGATGGTGATTGCAGCCATGAAATTAAAAGACGTTTACTCCTTGGAAGAAAAGTTATGCCCAACCTAGATAGCATATTCAAAAGCAGAGACATTACTTGGCCAACAAAGGTCCATCTAGTCAAGGCTATGGTTTTTCCAGTGGTCATGTATGGATGCGAGAGTTGGACTGTGAAGAAAGCTGAGCGCTGAAGAATTGATGCCATTGAACTGTGCTGTTGGAGAAGACTCTTGAGAGTCCCTTGGACTGCAAGGAGATCCAACCAGTCCATTCTAAAGGAGATCAGCCCTGGGATTTCTTTGGAAGGAATGATGCTAAAGCTGAAACTCCAGTACTTTGGCCACCTCATGAGAAGAGTTGACTCATTGGAAAAGACTCTGATGCTGGGAGGGATTGGGGGCAGGAGGAGAAGGGGATGACAGAGGATGAGATGGCTGGATGGCATCACTGACTTGATGGACATGAGTTTGAGTGAACTCTGGGAGTTGGTGATGGGCAGGGAGGCCTGGCATGCTCAATTCATGGGGTCGCAAACAGTCAGACACGACTGAGCGATTGAACTGAACTGAACTGAACTGATCTGAGCCATAGCTAGCCCCAGGTCTTGATTTTGCTGACTGTATAGAGCTTTTCCATCTTTGGCTGCATAGAATATAATCAATCTGAGTTTTTGGTATTGACCATTTGGTGGTATCCATGTGGGGCGTCATTTCTTGTATTGTTGGAAGAGGGTGTTTGCTCTGACCAATGTGTTCTCTTGGCATAACTCTGTTAGCCTTTGCCCTTCTTTCTTTTGTACTCCAAGGGCAAACTTGCCTGTTACTCCAGGTGCCTCTCGACTTCCTAGTTTAGCATTCCAATCCCTTCTGAGGAAAAGGACATCTTTTTTTTGTGTTAGTTCTAAAAGGTCTTGTAGGTCTTCATGGAACCACATGGTACCCCAATAAAAACTGAACTATTAGAAAAGATGTAGGCAGTAAATGCTGAGGAGGAAGCCAATAAATGTACATTGTAGAGTGGTAGAACATGCTAAATAGAAGAGAAAATCTTATATAATTGCCCTGAATTAGGAGGGAGCTTGGTGGCTATAGGGAACTGATTAAATGTCAGTGAAGTTGGAGCATGGCAAACAGGAAGAGTAATGGAAGATGAGGCTAGAGAGGCAAATAGAGGCTGGTCTGTGCTTTTAGATGATGCCAGATTTCTTAAGTGGTTGTATATTATTAGTTTAACTTTCTGTCATCAGTGCAAGCAGTTGCCTGACTCCTTGCCATCACATGGTATTGTCATTTATTTAAAAATGTTTTAATATTTTCAGTGCTTACTTTTGAGTACCTTTTCATATGTTAGTTGGTTATTTATATGTCTTTTGTGAATGC
>SJYR01000102.1:1142737-1154627 GCA_006410655.1 Kobus ellipsiprymnus | reverse complement strand
ATTAGTGCTTTTTTTTTTAATCCCAATTAAGACTTTTTTCTATACCTGAAGATCATGAAAATATTATCCTTTATTATCATTATTTTTAGGACCTTTTATTTTCCTGTCATTTCAGATTTAAGAAAGGTTGCAAGAGGAATACAGATAATTCTCTGATATTCTTTCACTAACTTTGCCAATTGCTAATTTTGTCTCTTTTCCTTTCTCATATTCTCTCTTTTATTTTATATGTGTGTGTGTGTATATAAAACATGCATACATACACACATTTAAAATCACATATAGGGAATTCCCTGGTGGTCCCGTGGTTAGAACTCTGTGCTTCCACTGTAAGGGGTCTAGGTTCCATCCCTGCTTGGGCAACTGGGATCCCACATGTTGCATGGTATGGCCAAAAAGAAAAATCACATATACAGACAAAGACATATACATATATAGCTACACACATGTACATTTATTTGTAGACACATCCCTGCCTCAGGCAGGTCTCCTGGAGAAGGGAATGGCTTCCCACTCTAGTACTCTTGTCTGGAGAATTCCGTGGATAGAGGAGCTTGATGGGCTACAGCCTGTGGGGTTGCAAAGAGTTAAGACACAACTGAGTGACTAACTCTTTCACTTTTTCATAAATACATGCATATTACTCTTCCATGAACCGCTTAAGAATATTTTGATCTTGAGGAGACAGCAGTGAGCGGTGGTGTGAAGAGATCTTAGTTCCCTGCCCAGAAATTGAACCTGGGTAGCCTGGGTAAGCGACTTTACTTTCACTGTTCACTTTCATGCATTGGAGAAGGAAATGGCAGCCCACTCCAGTGTTCTTGCCTGGAGAATCCCAGGGACGGTGCAGCCTGGAGGGCTGCTGTCTGTGGGGTTGCACAGAGTCAGACACGACTGAAGCAACCTAGCAGCAGCAGCAGCAGCAGCAGCAGCCTGGGTGAACTCAGTGGACATGAGTTTGAGCAAACTCTGGAAGATAATCAAGGACAGGGAAGCCTAGCATGATGCAATACATAGGGTCATAGAGAGTCACATATGACTTGGCAACTGAACAATAACAACAGCCTGGGTGAAAACCAGGAATCGTATCTACTAGACCACCTGTAAGTCTAGCTGCTAGAAGCAGAGTTGTTCTGGCTCTTGTGAATTTCTCAAGAAAGTAAAAGCTATTAAAATAGGTACAGAGTTTATTATTAGAGACGTGGCACAGCAAATGGGAGGGCACACAGAGAAACAGTTTATTTCAGATAGAAGCAAGGCAGAGGCACACACCCAGAGAGAAAGGATGTGGGTGTCCTGCCTGTGAGGAGGAGCTCACCGAGGGGTGAGTCAAATCACTTACCCAGGGCACTTCTTTCAGGTCTGTTTTGAAGAATGTCACTTGATTTGGGTCATATTTTCTTCTTATAGACTCAGATTTTGTGTTTTTGGCAGAATATCACACGAACGGTGGTGTATCCTTCTCAGTATATCACATCAGGAAGCATGTGATGTCAGTTTGTCCTACTATTGGTCATGTGGACTCTGATCACTTGGTTAATACAGGGCATTGTCAGGTTTTTCTCTTTGAAGTTTGCTTTCTTTTGAAAGTAGTATGTTATTTGTTGAGAGAGACTTTGAGGCCATGTAAATATCCTGCAACTCATCAAACCATCTACCCACTAGTTTTAGCATTCACTGATGATAATAATTATTAGTTATCTACATGCCTATCTGTCTGCCTGTCTTTCAGGCTTCTTGGGTTTTTTTATTTTATTTAATATTACATTCTACTACTGCCATTTATTTTGATGCTCGCATTGTCCTTGACTTAGCTGGTGGAAGTTCCTTCACACTGGCTCTTGTATCTTTTCATATGCTTCTTTATTCTTTGGGTGCTTCTATACTTTCTAGTCTAACAAGCTCTTCTAGATTCACCTTATAATTTCCCTCTCATTCTTTTTCTCACCTTATTACATGGACTAGGAACTTCAGTATCATGATGATGGAAGTGGTGATTGTAGGCATCCTGTCTCTTTCAAGATTGTATCATTTAATATGATATTTGCTGAAGTTTGTGAATAATTTTTATCACATGCTTTTTTCATCTGTTGAGAAGAATATCAAACTCTTCTCTTTTATTTAGTTAATATGATGAATTTGCATTGATTAAAAAATGTTAAACCAGCCTTGCTTCCTGAAATAAAATCAACTTGGTTGTGATGTTTTCACTGGATTCAGTTTGCAGATGTGTGTGTGTGTGTGTGTAGGTATATGTAATGTAAAAGTTCACATTGTTACTTTTGAAGGAGTTTGAACTGCTTATTTACTTTTCTTGTCCTCTTAGGTTCTAATATTCAGGGTCATGAGTCACTCTGTGACTTGAAATTTGAGCCTTCATTTTTTTCTTTGGAATAATTTAGTATAATTTCTCCTTCAGTGATTAAGGGAATTCACCAGTGAAACTCATTTAAGCCTGAATTTTCTTTTATGGAATTTCTTCAGTAAATATTTCTTCAGTATTTAAATTTTTTAAATTTCTTTAGTAAATACTCAGATTTTTCCATTTCCTTTTATGCCAAAGAAAGAAAGATAGCACCAAGTCGTGTCCAACTCTTGAGATCCCACGAACTGCAGCCTGCCAGGCTCCTTTGTTCATGGGATTCTCCGGGCAAGAATACTGGAGTGGGTTGCCATTTCCTTCTCCAGGGGATCTTTCCAACCCAGGAATTGAACCCAGAGCTCCCTCATTGCAGGCAGATGCTTTACTGACTGCTACATAGGAAGCCCCAAGATTTTTATGCCAAGATTTGGTTAAATTGTGTTTTTTAAGGAATTTGTGCATTTTATAAAAAATTTTCAAATTCATATTTTATTTATAACATTCTTTTATCTTTCTGATGTCTAGAGGCTCTAGAATCTTAGTGATGTTCCTTTTTGTTCTTGGTATTGATAATTGTTGCCTTCTTTCTTTGCTTCATCAGTCTTGCTAAGAGGTATATGCATTTCTTGGTAAACATTCTAAACACTTGCTTTCTTAGGTAATATACTATAAGAGTCAAACTTAAAAACTTTACCTCAAGACTGATGTGTATACTTTTTATTGAAACATTTAGTATTTGAACATTCCTCTGTAAAATCTCCTTATGGCACTAGGTGGCACACTGTGACTTTGGATGAAAATACATATATTTTGTTTAAATCTCTTGGAAGAAAAGAACCTATATGAAAATACTGTTTGAAATAGACATCTGGAGTATTGTGGAGTATCTTGGACTCGTTTATTGCATTTCAAACCCTGATGCTTAAATTAAAAAGTTTAAAATTATATTGTTAGTACTGAGATTTTTAAAATAAGAATAGGATTACTAAAATTGATCAAAATGTATGAGTTTTTACTGAAAAGAGTTCATTCAGCTTATGTTGCAGAAGGCAGCTGTCCTTTAAGCTGAAAAATGGTTTTCAGTCATGTGTTATAGTAAGATGAGTGTTATAATGCTTTTCTTTATAAAGTATTGGAATTAAGAATGATGACAGTCCTGAGCTGGTGAGTTTTTCTTCGAATGTGTATATGTGTACTAAGTATAAAAGAACTAACCTCATAATTTGTAGTAGAACTGAAATGTTTAAAGAATAAGGAAATACTAGATTTCAAGTTTTCTGGTACTACAACATTGCTATCTTGTGGTCATTTTAGTTCTGAGAAACTCACTATTTAATGAAGACTCTTGAGTTATAAAGAATATGATAGTAAATTTTATGATCTGATATATATCTGTGCATATTTACATATACAGTTTTCTTTGATTGCATAAGAGAATTATCTGAAAAAGAGATGAAAAGTAGGTGACCTACTGACATATAGTCATCTGGCCTGAAAAGAATAGTGATACTTCTTGGTTAAAACAATGCTTATATAATCTAAATGATAAATGCCAACCTAAGTTATATAAAGCTAATAATCATTGGGAGGTGTCTTTAAGCAAAAGGAAGTGATTTTATGATATTACATTGATTGGAAAATATGGGACTAGAAAAGCGATGATTCAAGTGTTTTGCACAGAATGGAGCTGGAACATTCATTGTTCACGAACTAATGAGTTTCAGTGAAAGCTTATGAGTCATATAAGTAGATGTCATGTGTATATCCAGGGTAAGGTCAGAGTAATGAATAAATGTGGATACAGGTGTTTATTTTAAAAATATCAAAAGTTAAGTTCTGGAGAGGAAAATTTGGGTTAACTTTATAGTACAGTATTAGAGTGGAAGAGAACAGTCTTTGTTTTCCTAACAGTTTGAGCTAGTTGTTTCATTTATGTATTCTGAAATTCAGTTCCTGTTACTCACATATTTGTCTTCTTTGATTATTCCCTTTTTCCCTATATATGCAGTTTCACTTTCTGTGGATCATCCCCATTGGCATAAAAATAAGCTGGCACTCATTTAAAAAACCTTCTATGTTTATTTCTGCTTTCTTCTTTCTCGGTTTGCCTTTATTATAATACTCAAAGTTTTTTTTTTAAATACTTACTGTCTCCATTTTCTTACTCAACATTCTCTTGAACTCTCAAGTCAAGATTTTGATCCTACTATTCTACCAAATAGATAGTAATAAATGACTGATTTATTTATTATAGATTATTTATTTTATCACTGTCTGGACAATGCAGAGCTGCCCATCTTATTGTGCTGTTGCTTCTTTAAAGGTGAACTTTACCCCCTCTTCTGTATGCTTTAAAAATTTTCCCTGTGTTTCAGGTTATCATCAGTTTTTCTGTGGTCAGTCTCAGCATGGTTTTCTTTGTATTTGTATTTGTCTTGCTTAGAGTTTGTAGAGCTCCTGAAATAATTGAGCTTATATCTCTTGTCAGCTTTATACTATCAAAAGCATTAGTGGAACAGTTGGTGAAATTTAAATAATGACCGTAATTTAGATAATTTGGATCAATGATAATTTTCTGATTTGATAGTCATAGTATAGTTATATGAGGGAGTATCTTTTAGATATATGAAATACACATTGAAGTACTTAAGGGCAAAAGGTATCATGATTACAGCTTATTCTCAAATGTAAATTGTTTATTATAGAAGTTGCTTGTGAGCCCCTGCCCTAGCATATAGTGACTTCTTTCTTCTCTCAAAGGCATTTCTGTCATTCAGTTGCTCAACTGTGTCCGACTCTTTGCAACCCAATGGACTGAAGCACACCAGGCTTCCCTGTCCTTCACCATCTCCTAGAGATTGCTCAAACTCATGTCCATTGAGTCGGTGATGCCATCCAGCCATCTCATCCTCTGTCATCCCCTTCTCCTCTTGCCTTTGATCTTTCCCAGTCTCAGGGTCTTTTCCAACAAGTTGGCTCTTAACATCAGGTGACCAAAGTATTAGACTTCAGCTTTAGCATCAGACCTTCCAATGAATATTCAGGGTTGATTTCTTTTAGGATTGACTGGTTTGATCTCCTTGCAGTTCAGGGGACTCTCAAGAGTCTTCTCCAACATCACAATTCAGAAGCATCAGTTCTTTGATGCTCAGCCTTCTTTCAAGTCCAAACCTTACATCCATACATAACTACTGGAAAAACAGTAGCTTTGGCTATACGGACTTTTGTCAGCAAAGTGATGTCTCTGCTTTTTAACATGCTGTCTAGGTTGTCATACATTGTCTTCCAAGGAGCAAGCATCTTTTAATTTCCTGGCTGCAGTCACCATCCACAGTGATTTCGGAGCCCAAGAAAATAAAGTCTGTCACTGTTTCCCTTGTTTCCCCATCTAGTTGCCATGAAGTGATGGGACCAGATACCATGACCTTAGTCTTGAATGTTGAGTTTTAAGCCAGCTTTTTCACTGTGCTCTTTCACCTTCACCAAGAGGCGCTTTATTCCTCTTGGTTTCTGCCATAATGGTGCTGTTATCTGCATATCTGAGGTTGTTGATATTTCTCCTGGCAGTCTTAATTCTGGCTTGTGCTTCATCCAGCCTGGCATTTTGCATGTTGTACTCTTAAATAAGCAGGGTGACAATATAAACCTTGATGTACTCCTTTCCCAATTTTTAAAGTCATACTTCTCATTAATAAGTTCCTTTGTTTGAGAATAGTTTGTTGTATTTCTTTCATGTATTTCCCAAATAAGCAAGCAATTAAAATCAACCAGTAGCTGAGGAGAACCCAAAACATAAAGAGTAATGTAAGTGTGTAATATAACTACACTGAAAGGGTGAAGATGAGAAGAACCAATTTAAGTAATTAAGGAAAATAACAATTTAATGAAGGAAACAACTAATTTAAGTAATTAAGGGAAACACAAAATCCAGTACTTTGGATCCTGTAAGGCTAAAGATTAACCTGTATAGAAATATAATCTTGCTAATAAATGAGTTTCTCACAGATATGGGTTAGCAGTTATGAAACTTTTTATTATTATTATTTTTTGACTGCACAGCGAAGCTTGTGGGATCTTAGTTCCCTGACCAGGGATTAAACCCAGGCTTTTGACAGTGAAGGGTATTCCCTGGTATCTCAATTGGTGAAAAAATCTGCCTGCAGTGCAGGAGACCTGGATTCAGTCTCTGGGTCGGGAAGATCCTCTAGAGAAGTAAATGGCTACCCACTCCAGTGTTCTGGCCTGGAAAATCCCATGGTCAGAGGAACATGACAGGCTACAGTCCATGAGGTTGCAAGAGTCAGACACGACTTGGTGACTAAACCACCCACCTCGGCAGTGAAAGCACAGAGTCCTTACCGCTGGGCTGGACTGCGGGGAATCCCCCCTGCCCGGCCTTTTTCTAAAACTACATATATATATATATATACACACACACACACACACATATATATATATTAGAACTGAACAGATAAGTAGATATATTTTAGATGATAAGAGCTGGGTTTCTTACTAATGGAGAGATAAATTACAAATAAGGAAGGAGGAAGGCTAAAATGAACTTGTGGTGTAGGATTGAAATGAGAGGTTCAATATCAGTTTTAATATCTCTATACAGATAAATACAGAAATACAGATTTGTATATTGTGGATTAGTGTGCATATATATAGTTCCTGTTATCTGTCCTGACTCTGTGGGTTGACTAGGTGGTTTTTCTGCCTGGGGGTGCCTGGGGTGCTGGGATGCCGCAGTCATCTGGGGGCTTGACTGGGCTGGAATGTCCAAGATGGCTCAGTGGATGTTGTGTGTCAGATGGGAGTTCAGCTGGGGCTGTCAGCCAGAGTGCCACCTTATGTGGTATCTCTCCTGGTAACTTTGGCTACTCATAGCTTGATGACTGGATTTCTAGAGTGACTATCCCAAGAGGGAGCATTCCAAGAGACCCAGGTAGAGACTGTGAAGCTTCTTATGACCTATTTTCAGAAATTAGCTGTGTCACTTCCACCTCATTTTATAGGTCAAAAAAGCAGGTCACAGAGCCAGGTTATATGGGAGGGGAGTATACAAAGATAGGAACATCAGGAGGAGTGGTTTGTTGAGGGGAAGTGGGGCATCTCTGGAGACTAGATACCATACTGATTAGTCCACATGTTCTCTTTTGCTCTTATGGGTTTGGTTCTCTAGTTTGGACTGTTACTTCTTTGAAGACAAGTATACTACCAAATGGGCTTCCCCGGTAGCTCCGCTGGTAAAGAATCCACCTGCGGTGCAGGAGACCCTGGTTCGATTCCTGGGTTGGCACCATCCCCTGGAGAAGGAAAGGGCAACCCATCCTAGTATTCTTGTCTGGAGAATCCCCATGAACAGAGAAGCCTGGCAGGCTACAGTCTATGGGGTTGCAAAGAGTAGGACACGACAGAGAGACTAATAATAAGCACAGCACAGCCTCAGTTCAGTTCAGTTCAGTCGCTCTGCCGACTCTTTGTGACCCCATGGACTGCAGCACGCCAGGCCTCCCTGTCCATCACCAACTCCCAGAGTTTACTCAAACTCATGTCCATTGTGTCAGTGATGCCATCCAGCCATCTCATCCTCTGTCATCATACTACCATATATTTTTGTATTCTTCTCAGTGTCTTATACAGTGCTTTACACATAGTAATTGCCCAGTAAATGTGTTGTTGCCTAAGGATTCCAAGGATGCTAAGAGTTTAGATTGGCAAGAACCAGAAGAGAAGACGAACACACCATTAGTGTTGGACTAGGATTTTGCGCTGGGCCCTAGGGAACTCTCTTCAGAAGGCGGTAGATTGCCCACACGGAGTTAGGGTTGGGCAAGGAGGCTGCATCCTTATGCTCGTAGGCATGCTTTAGAGCGCTTTCATTTTCATAGATTCTTGGCTTAGAAAAGTGGACTATTTTGGTACAGTGTTCATTTGTGGGAAGGTAATTTGATTTGGGGACTTGGTGATAGGACTTGGCTTCCATTTGCCCAGGGTCTTGGTGCGGCTGAACCTGTAGGCTAGTGTGGCTTTCAGCTGTTTGGGACTAGAGAAGCGAGAACACACACACACACACACAAAACATTGTGTGCAGGAGGGCAGAGTTTTAAATTTTGCAACTTAAATTTGTAAGTTTATAAGAATTATTTGTTTATTATTTAATAATAATTATTTATTAGTCATGTTTATGTTTAGATTCTCAATAACTTAGAGATAAAATTATGCAGTGGAAATTTACAACTGAGTGAAGATTTAGTTTAGCATTATCCATAGGGAAAAAATACACATCTTGAAAAGCATGTCATGTTGTGGAGAGCTTTCAAAGGAAATATGTAGCATGTTTGTAAAAACTGTGTCTTAACCTGTTGATTGGAGAAGGCAATGGCACCCCACTCCAGTACTCTTGCCTGGAAAATCCCATGGACGGAGGAGCCTGGTGGGCTACAGTCCATGGGGTCCCACAAAGTCAGACACGACTGAGTGACTTCACTTTCACTTTTCACTTTCGTGTACTGGAGAAGAAAATGGCAACCCACTCAGTGTTCTCGCCTGGAGAATCCCAGGGACGGGGGAGCCTGGTGGGCTGCTGTCTATGGGGTTGGACAGAGTCAGACATGACTGAAGCGACTTAGCAGCAGTAGCAGCAGCAACCTGTTGATACATAATGAGGAGTGGTGCTGAAATGAATACATAGCAGTGTTTGTGCTCCTTAGGACACTTTTAAAATCTTAGGTTGAATTTATTCTTAAAATGATTTATTTTTAATGTTGTAAAATTCAGTCTTGTAAAATTTTAGAACTGAAAAAGATCTGTGCCTTACTCTTATTTCTGTTTAAGCACCTTTCCAATCCCAAATTAGTTTTAACTGTTTTCTTTCTGAGAAAAGAAGAGTAATGATGAATTTGTTTGCCAACTGTATTTTGTATGTTGACTAACAGACTAATGCCATGTTCTCTTCTCTGTGCATAGGCTTCCTTCCAGCGCTCTAATAGTCATGACAAAGTAAGGAGAATAGTTGCAGAGGAGGGTCGTACAGCAAGAAACCTAATAGCTTGGAGTGTTCCACTAGAAAGCAAAGATGATGATGGTATGTATTTTTAAAAGTTTCATTTTTGTTGTAAATTAGAAGATATATTTAGTCTTAAACAGTAGGCAGACTGAAAACTGTTTACAGTTAGAAGTTGTGGGCAATTAGTATGTATGAAATCAGAAATAATTTTTAACTGCTTTTTAAATCGTACCTAATATGCAAATGTAAATGACATAGTTTCAGTTTCATACAAGGACGAAATTGGGTGTGTGGTTATGACTGGCAGATGGATTTTCTTTAAAAATATTCATTTATTTATTTGGCTGCGCTGGGTCTTAGTTATGGCACGCAGGATCTTACTTGCATCACGAGAGGTGTTGCAGCGCGCGAGCTCCAGAGCATGTGGACTCAGTAACTGTGGAACGTAGGCTTGGTTGCTCTGCAGCGTATGGGATGTTGTAAGACTTCTCAGACCAGGGGGTGAACCTGCATCCTCTGCATTGCAAGGTGGATTCTTTACCACTGTACCACCAGCGAAGTCCCGCAGATTAGTTTTTTTTTTAAGTTATAGGAGATTTAGATTTTTTTCTTTTATTAAATCCTTCTTATAATACAGGTTTAAAAAATTCAATGTATTTACTGTGATTAGATACAATTTGATGTAATGGTTTAGAAAATAAAACGCATTTCTTTTAGTTCTCATTATTATTTGAACTAGAAAAAGTGTCTTCTCTCTTCAGTCAGTTGAGTTCAGTGTCTAGCAGTGTGAGCTTCACGTAGGTCCTGGAGATCTAGAAGATTGAATAGGGGACGCAGTAAACAGGCTGTTGGAGGGTGCCAAAGTAGACCTCACTTTGAAATTTTTTGAAGGCTTGTAGGGTAGGCAGTACTACAGCCTTGGAATTGTATGATTTTTTTTTTTTCCTGGTTAGATAAGTTATGTATTTTAGGAGGGAAACTCCGGGAGATGGTGAAGGACAGAGAAACCTGGAGTGCTGCAGTCGGTGGGGTTGCAAAGAGTCGGACACAACTGAGCGACTGAACAACAACAACAACAACAAAAATCGCGTTCTGTTCTTTTCATTGCCTCATAGGAGCGCATGGTGCTGGCTTATCTTGTTGTTTGTGATGCCAGCTTTAGTCACTTGGTTAAGGTTGCTTCGCCCAAGTTTCTCTGCTGTTAAGTAACAAATTATTTCTTTTGTAGTTGGCAATTTGTGGTAAGATAGTTTTAGAATATGTAAATACCCTGTTTCTCTTGAGATAGTCTACCCACTGCTTTTAGCTTCCTTTGACAATTCTAAATTTAATAAGTTGCTGCTCTGGTGGTTACAGAGTGGTGATGTGCTAGTCCCATTGTTCCTTTACTGTTTGTTAGTTGACATTCTAGTGTAAGGAAAAGCTTTCCTTACCCCCTTTTGTATTTAAAAAGCATTTTAATGTATTTTAGAAAGCTTTTATAGACTCATGGTTTCTTAGTTAATGAATTATAATCCATCACTCTTATTTTGAGGGTTAAATGTTTTTTAGATTTGTCTAGTTGAAGATCTGTTAAGCTGGCTCATTTCTACTTGCTGTATTCTTACTTTCTGAAAATATCCTTACACAGTGGGATTTTCAAGCTATACAGGAATTCACCTAAATTTATATTCTTTATTTATTTTATGTTTGCATTTTTTATACGTTAGTTTTACTTAAATTTTAAAACTTTTCTTTTTTACATTTATAACTTTGATCCATTTGCAGTTTATTCTTATATATATGGATCTAATTTTATCTTTTTCAATATGGGTAACAAGTTGTCCCAGGATCACTTACTATAAAGTCTGTCTTTGTTCTAGTTATTTGAGATGCCACCTTTATTGTAAATTGAATTTTCATGTGTACTGACATTCTTTTCTACTAGTTTATCTAATTCATGTGTGAGTGCCACACTATTTTAATTATATAGGCATTATGGTATTTTAAAATATCTGCTTGGACCAGTCCTTTCTTAGTAGCTTCTCATTGTCAGTCTTCCTAGACATTTTAGAGAGTGGTTATTTTGAATCACAAAAACTATTAAATAGAAGGGAAGTTAAATTTTTCTTTTTAAATTTAGCTCTGTACTAGCTAAAGTCTTCCTATGGAGCTTACTATTACTTCATTTCTTTGATTGAAAAATATGACAACGTTATTTAGTACAAAAGTAGTGTGAACCCTAAAAATATGTTATGGTTGCTCTGTGTTATAATTTCATGAAGTTTTATTTTCTCAAAGTAATCTGAAGGTGTTATTTATTAAAATTGCTTCTACTCAAAAAAATAAAAGGAAAGAGAATATAATAATAAACCAAATCCTATATCAGTATATAATAATGAATCAAATCCTATATCAGTATATCTATGTATATCCTGATACTGCATGTAAGTATATAAAAAATTGGCTAGTACAATTTTAATCCTTCGTATATGCTTACTGCAAAATAACGAAAATAAGAGCAGAGAACTAGAACT
>SJYR01000102.1:1121685-1140800 GCA_006410655.1 Kobus ellipsiprymnus | reverse complement strand
TCAAATACAAAAAAATAAGAATAGGAACATCTTAAATGATGTCATTAATACTTTATAATAGATTTCTATTTCTATTAATTTATATTAATCTTATATCCTCTACAAATATTTTTAAAATTGAGTATCTAATTCGTTGTAGTTAGATGTCCATAGAACATTTAGAAAAACTGACCAAAAGGTGAATATTACTAAATTTCAAAAAGTGGAATTCTTTTTTTGTGTGTGATTCAGTTATACATATACATATATGTTATTTCTGAAATTATTTTCCATTATAAGTTACAAGATACAGAATATACTTCCCTGTGAAAGTGAAAGTCACTGAGTCATGTCCAGCTCTTTGTAACCCCATGGACTGTAGCCCACCAGGCTCCTCTGTCCATGGAATTCTCCAGGCAAGAATACTGAAGTGGGTTGCCATTTCCTTCTCCAGGGTAACTTCCTGACCCAGGGATCGAACCTGGGTTTCCTGCATTACAGGCAGATTCTTTACTATCTGAGCCACCAGGGAAGCCCTGTGCTATATAGTAAACCTTTGTTGCTTGTTGCAAATCTAATGTTTAAATTAGAAATCTAGCATTCTATTTATACTAAGTCAAACAAGTAGTGAAGCTGAAAAAGGAGAGTGAAAAAGCTGGCTTAAAACTCAACATTCAAAAAACTAAGTTAATGGCATCTGGTCCCCTCATTTCATGGCAAATAGATCAAGAAACATTGGAAACAATGACAGACTTTATTTTCTTGGGCTCCTCAGATCACTGTGGATGGTGACTGCAGCCATTAAATTAAAAGACACTTCCTCTTTGAAAGAAAGTCTATGACAAACCTAGACAGCATATTAAAAAGCAGAGACATCATTTTGCCAGCAAAGGTCCGTCTAGTCAAGGCTGTGGTTTTCCTAGTAGTCATGTACAGATGTGAGAGCTGGACCATAAAGAAGGCTGAGGGCTGAAGAATTTATGTTTTCCAACTGTGATGTTGGAGAAGACTCTTGAGAATCCCTTGAATTGCAAGGAGATCAAACTAGTCAATCCTAAAGGAAGTCTGTCCTAAATATTCATTGGAAGGACTGATGCTGAAGCTGAAGTTCTAATACTTTGGCCACCTGATGTGAAGGCTGATTTGTTAGAAAAGACCCTGATGGTGGGAAAGACTGAAGGCAGCAGCAGAGGAGGACAACAAGGATCAGATAGTTGGATGACATCACTGACTCAATGGACATGAGTTTAGCTCAAACTCCAGGAGATGTTGAAGGACAGGGAAGCCTGGCGTGCTGCAGTCCATGGGGTCACAAAGAGTCGGACACGACTGAGCAACTGAACAGCAAAAACAAGTGGAATCAAAATGTCACAAATTTTTTATTAGGCAAAAATTCCTAAGTTTTATAAAATATATATTGTGCATATTATTTATACAAGAGCTTTTCTACTACACTTGATAAAGGCTTCAGAAAGAACATTAAAAAAAAAGAGATGGAGAAATTGGAAAACATAAACTAAATGAAATGGGAGCACTGAATATGAAATAGAAATCAAAACAAACTAGATAAAAGTAAAAGATCCTCATATAGTCTAGTTGTTTAGAAACACATCTGGAGCTCTGGTGAAGAAAAAACAATACCTGAGCATTTGTATTTTTCAAAAAATTCCAAGATAATCTGATATGCATCTGGATTTTAAAAAGTGATTACAGGTTTTTCTATTAAATGGTAGTTTTGGTGATAAAGAATTCTATTATTTTTCCATTTACCAATCATTATACAATGGTATTAAGTGAGTAATAATTACATAATCACAATAATGAAAGATATTTATCAGTTTTCAAAATCAATAGCCAGACAAAAAATAAAAGATAATTGTAAGCCATAATGGGAACATGATTAACCTAACAATATAAAATAATTACATACAATTTGGGAGGTCAAGCATAGTGACCAGGAAATACTGAGTTTTTAAATGGTAAAAAAATGTATTCTTAATTTTATTGTCAACATAAAATTTGAATTCAAAAGTATTTTCAAAAGAGTTGTATGTAAGTTGAAGGGTATCACTCATTTGACTTTGTTTTTAAATTGTCAGACTATCTGATTTTTTCCTGTTCTAAGAAAGCCAGTCAATTAAAACAGTCTCTGGTACCTTGGAAGTTTGTTTTTTAATTATATCTGTAGTTCATGTTGGCCAGTTCAGTTTAGTCACTCAGTCATGTCTGACTCTGCGACCCCATGGACTGCAGCACGCCAGGCCTCCCTGTCCATCGCCAGCTCCCAGAGTTTACTGAAACTTATGTCCATTGAGTTGGTGATGCCATCCAACCATCTCATCCTCTGTCTTCCCCTTCTACTCCTGCCTTCAATGTTTCCTAGCATCGGGATCTTTTCCAATGAGTCGGTTCTTCGCATCAGGTGGCCAAAGTATTGGAGTTTCAGCTTCAACATCAGTCCTTCCAATGAACACTCAGGACTGATCTCCTTTAGGATAGACTCACTGGATCTCCTTGCAGTCCAAGGGAACTCTCAAGAGTCTTCTCCAACACCATAGTTCAAAAGCATCAATTCTTTGGTGCTTAGCTTTCTTTATAGTCCAACTCTCACCTCCATACATGACTACTGGAAAAACCATGGCTTTGACTAGATGGACCTTTGTTGGCAAAGTAATCTCTGCTTTTTAATATGCTATCTAGGTTGGTCATAACTTTCCTTCCAAGGAGTAAGCGTCTTTTAATTTCATGGCTGCAGTTATCATCTGCAGTGATTTTTTGAGCCCCCCAAAATAAAGGCTGCCACTATTTCCACCTTGTATAGTCTATGGTCTGTGGAAGGGGATTAGGTGTTAGCATGCCTGGAAGATTTGCATAGCTCAGTTTTATATTATCTATTTGTTGATCTATATATTTATCTATTTTTGCCTTAAGGAAAATCTAAATGTCAAACTGGTGGAAAATCAAAGAGGACAATTCAAGGCACTCATAAAACAGCAAAACAGGTACAGCATATATAACTTTATTTTTTTGTTTTTAATTTCAGTTATAAATCTACTTTTTCAGGATTTGGATATTATGTTTTATCTTCATATAAAAATTTAATGTAACAACTTTTATTTAACAAATGTGTATAGCATGTCATGTGCCTAACTTGTACTAAATACTTTACATAGATTAATTTGGTTCTTATAACAACCCTTTGATGTTATAGGCATTATTATCTTCATTTACAAATGAGGAAACTGAGGTAGAGAGAGTTTATGTGACTTACTAGTATGTAACGCAGCCAAGATTTGAACCTATTTCATCAGTTTCTACATTTTACACTCTTAACTCCTCTGTGGCACATTCCATATTTGTGAATTCTTCTATGATCTATTTTCTCAGTATAATGATGCCTTTCAATTGTACGATAATCAAGATGTATTGAATCTAAAATTTTTCAAATTATTCTACTAGAATTTTAGAACACAAGCCTACCTTATTTTTAAAAATGTTTTTGCATATTTATAGTTAGCTTCGTAATCTATAGGTATTTTCTCTGACCTTTTCATACAGTTTTAGTTTGATGTTATCAAATATACCAATATATATTATGTAAACCAAAAACTATACATAAGGAAAACATGGACTTCTAATCAAGGTGGCATTGTGAGTCCATAAAGTATTCTCTACTTCTCACACACGAGAGGCATAAATGATAAAATATATTTATTTAGTGTGTAATATTCCACAGCTAATTTCCACAAGGTTTTTTTCTTTTTTCTTTTAAATTTATTTTTAAATTTGTTCTACCATATTGAGTTGGTTTCTGCCATACAGTATTTTTTTTTTACTTAAAGAGACAAAGGATTTTCAAAAATGAAATAAAAATCCTAGTGGATCAGGAGTAAAACAAACAAAAATATTCACAGGTAAATGGAGTTGGGGACACACACTTACTAGACAAGTCCTATGGGATAAGGAAGGCTGAAACACCCTGACTGTAGTGGGAAAACAGATCCAGACTCATGGTATAAAACTTTAGGTTTGTGCAATGTTCTGCACTAGGAGACAATCTGCCTGGGGTTGTGGCCTGTGGTAATTGACATCTGAAGCAGTAAAAGAGAGTGGCCCTCTGGCTCATGACTGTCTGCTATATTCTTGAAGGGTGAGAGCTTTAAGTCCCCAATAAAAGACCTCTGAAAGTGGGACCATGGTGGGCCAGATGATGGTAACCATAAAACTAGTACACATGTAGTGAGCGTGAGCAAAGTGAAAAACTAAAGTAAAGGAACCAAATGCAAAGTAAGTTTGCAAAGTAAAATATCAGAGCACACGAGGAAAAAATATAAGATGTAAACAATAAATGAGAGATGAGGTAGTGAAAAAAGGTCACTTTTTAACAGTCCATCTATTCATTTGTTTTTAGCTGAGCCGGGTCTTCATTGCTCTGCCGGCTTTTCTCTAGCTGTGGCCACTGGGGGCTACTCTAGTTGGGGTGTGTGGGCTTCTTACTGCAGCGGCTTCCCTTGTTTCAGAGCACAGGCTCTAGAGCACATGGGCTTCAGCAGTTTTGGGCTCTGGGGCATAGGCTAAATATATAAGCCCGTGTGCCACACGGGCTTAGTTCCTCAGAGGCACATGGATCTTCCCCACACAGGGATTGAACCCATGTCTTCTGCGTTGCCAGGTGGATTCTTTACTACTGAGCCATTAGGGAAGGCCCAAAAGGTCATTTTTTGAAAGAGGATTTTCAAATAAATGAGTTTAAATTCCTCGAAGGAAAAATGAAATAAAGGAAAATTCTGAAATAAAAGATGTATGTTAATTTTGAACATTTATAGATAAAAGTGAACATCTTAGAAATGAAAATGTCAGTGAAATTTTTAAAACCTACAATTAGTAAGAATAAATGATATATTAGAAAAAGAGATGAAAGACAGAATTTACGAATTGAAAGATATTACTTAAGAGGATTTAGAACATATCTCAGAGAACTGAAGAGATGGAAAACAGGAAAGAGAAATTGATCGAGAAATTCTAACATATGCCTTCTAGGACTTTTGAAATAGAGGATGAATAGTGGACATGCAATATTTGGAGAAAATACTGTTGACATTTTCCTTACTTTTAGTTCTCAAGAGGGTAACTGTAGAGCTGAGCAGGCTAAATAAAAATAGATTTATACTTAGATACATTGTAGAGACGAGCTGTGGTAAAGAACCTGCCTGCCAGTCCAGGATCCCCTGGAGGAGGAAATGGCAACCCACTCCAGTATACTTGCCTGGAGAATCTCATGGACAGAAAGAGTTGCACAGTCAAACATGACTGAGCAACTTAGCATGCATGCACATTCTAGAGAACCCACAAAGTGTTAGAGTTAAGGATAAAACTCTTAAAACCCCAGAAAGTAAACAAAACCACAGAGGAATAGCAATAACCCTTGTTATGAAAAGAGTGGAGCAATATCTGCAGTTCTAAGGTGAAATAACTTAATCGAGAGTTCTGTGCCCATTCAAATGAAAATTCACATGCAAGAGTGAAATAAAACCATTTTTAGATGTACAAATGCCACCGACAGATCGTTAATGAAAAGACTATTAAAGATATACTTCAGCAAAGAAGAAAAGGTAACCTGGAGGAGGGAGCTAGATAAAAAGATAGCTGTAAAATATGTCAGTAAATCTCATTAACTGTAGATGTTTTAAGAAAACACTGACACAGTTAAATTTAGAAAGGTGGAGCTACAATCTTAAACAATATTAAGACACAGAAGATAGATTGTAGGAGTTTGGAGGGAAGTTAGTGTGATAAAATCCTTGTCTTCTTTAAGGAGTCTCTGTTTAAGGCTAGCTACTGAAGGAAGAAAACAAGTGGGCCTGATTTCCAAATAAACAGAGGATAAGAGAAAGTGAATAAACCAAAGCTTACTCACTCCAGTATTCTTGGGCTTCCCTGGTGGCTCAGATGGTAAAGAATCTTTTTGCAATGCAGGAGACCTGGGTTCGATCCCTGGGCTGGGAAGATCCCCTGGAGAAGGGAGTGGCTGCTGACTCCATTATTCTTGCCTGGAGAATTCCATGGACTATATAGTCATGGGGTTGCAAAGAGTCAGACACGACTGAGTGACTTTCCCTTTCAACTAAGTAGAAGACAAGAGAAAGGAAAAAAAGAGGAAAAATCATAGTAAGTGAAAAACATGAAAGATAGTGGTAGATATTAAATATAAATATTTTAGCAAGCATACATATAAACTGATTAAATTCAGTTCCTAAAAGTCAAGATGGTTGAATTAAACCTCTCGTTTTACATTGAACTATATACTGCTTAATTTAAGATTGCTGGGAGAAATATCAATAACCTCAGATATACAGATGACACTACCTTTATGGCCGAAAGCAAAGGGGAACTGAAGAGTCTCTTGATGAAGGTGAAAGAGGAGAGTGAAAAAGCTGGCTTCAAACTCAACATTCAAAATACTAATAAGATCATGGCATTTGGTCCCATCACTTCATGGCAACTAGATGGGGAAACAGTGGAGAAACAGTGACAGACTTTATTTTCTTGGGCTCCGCAGATCACTGCAGATGGTGACTGCAGCCAGGAAATTAAAGGACGCTTGCTCCTTGGAAGAAAAGCTATGACAAACCTAGACAGTGTGTTAAAAAGCAGAGACATACTTTGCCGACAAAGGTCTGTATAGTTAAAGCTTTGGTTTTTCCAGTAGTTAAGTATGGATGTAAGTTGGACCCTAAGGAAGACTGAGCACTGAAGAATTGATGCTTTTGAATTGTGATGTTGGAGAAGACTCTTGAGAGTCCTTTGGACAGCAAGCAGATCAAAGCAGTCAATCCTAAAGGAAGTCAACCCTGAGTATTCATTGGAAGGACTGATGCTGAAACTGAAGCCCAGTACTTTGGCCATCTCATGTGAAGAGAAGAGTCATTAGAAAAGACCCTGATGCTGGGAAAGATTGAAGGCAGGAGGAGAAGGAGACGGCAGAGGATGGGATGATTGTATGTCATTACTGACTCAATGGACATGAGTTTGAGCAAGCTTCAGGAGATGGTGAAGGAAAGGGAAGCCTGGCATGCTGCAGTCCATGGGATCGTAAAGAGTCAGACATAACTGAGTGAGCAACAGCAAATATACTGCTTATAAGAGACACATTTAAAATGTCAAGGAAAGGTTTGAAACAAAGAAAGAGAAAAAAATCCAGGCAAAATACTTTATATTTTAGATGTACTCTAAAGCTAGAATAGTAGTATTTATATCAAACCAGGTGAAATTCAACAAGAAAAGCACTGATAACAAGAAGAAGGAAATTATATAATGGTAAAATGAATAATCATGCAAGGAGTATAAAAGTACAAATCTTTCAGGTACCTAACAGCATAGACTTGAAATATTTAAAGCTCAGTTTAATAGAATTACAAGGGGAAAAGGTGTATTCATGATCATAGTGGTAAATATTAATATCCTTTACTCAGAAACAGATCAGAAAAAATGGCAAGAATATGGAATTAAGATATAATTATGCTTGAGCTCATTTAAATACATACATGTATGTGTATGTGTGATGCTTTCTAAGGCCCACTTGACTTCACATTCCAGGATGTCTGGCTCTAGATGAGTGATCATAGCATCGTGATTATCTAGGTCGTGAAGATCTTTTTTGTACAGTTCTTCTGTGTATTCTTGGCACCTCTTCTTACTATCTTCTACTTCTGTTAGGTCCATACCATTTCTGTCCTTTATCGAGCCCATCTTTGCATGAAATGTTCCTTTGGTAACTCTGATTTTCTTGAAGAGATCTTTAGTCTTTCCCATTCTGTTGTTTTCCTCTATTTCTTTGCATTGATCACTGAAGAAGGCTTTCTTATCTCTTCTTGCTATTCTTTGGAACTCTGCGTTCAGATGCTTATATCTTTTCTTTTCTCCTTTGTTTTTCGCCTCTCTTCTTTTCACAGCTATTTGCAAGGCCTCCCCAGACAGCCATTTTGCTTTTTTGCATTTCTTTTCCTTGTGAACTTCCTGATGTTCAAGCTGGTTTTAGAAAAGGCAGAGGAACCAGAGATCAAATTGCCAACATCTGCTGGATCATNTCTAGTCAAGGCTATGGTTTTTCCTGTGGTCATGTATGGATGTGAGAGTTGGACTGTGAAGAAGGCTGAGCGCCAAAGAATTGATGCTTTTGAACTGTGGTGCTGGAGAAGACTCTTGAGAGTCCCTTGGACTGCAAGGAGATCCAACTGGTCCATTCTAAAGGAGATCAGCCCTGGGATTTCTTTGGAAGGACTGATGCTGAAGCTGAAACTCCAGTACTTCAGCCACCTTATGTGAAGAGTTGACTCATTGGAAAAGACTCTGATGCTGGGAGGGATTGGGGGCAGGAGGAGAAGGGAACGACAGAGGATGAGATGGCTGGATGGCATCACTGACTCGATGGACATGAGTCTGAGTAAACTCCGGGAGTTGGTGATGGACAGAGAGTCCTGGCGTGCTGCGATTCATGGGGTCGCAAAGAGTCAGAAACGACTGAGCGACTGACCTGAACTGATGTGTATGTGTGTATATTCATCTGCACTCAGTGCACACAAAGCATATGCAAAAATTGATCACTTCCTAGGTTATAAAGAAGTCTCAGTAAGTAGAAGTCAGACAAGAGTATAGAATCCAGACACAACCTGTTCTCTGACAGTAATGCAATTAAATTACAAATAAAATATGATTATTTTCACATAATATAAAAAAATAAATTATTGATGGGTTAAAGAACAAATGAGAAAATAAAAAATTTAAATTATCTGGAAGGATATATTTATGACATTGAATTACAAGAAACTTTCTTAGATAAGACAAGCATGATTGATGGATATATTAAAATTTATATACTAAAAATCTTAAGATGAGCCTGACTGGGAGAAGATACCATATATTAAGACTTTATAAAAGCTAAAATTCATCAGTAAAAGGACAAATAACCGAACAAAAAATGGCGGAAATTTGAATAGCCTGTAAACTTATGAAAAGATGCTCAGTTTCAGTAGTTATCAGGGAAATATGTCTGCATTACTCATGAAATTCTGCCACTTTGCCCTCTAGAAGTGAGTTTATCATCAGCAAAATTTTCTTTAATTTTCTTTGTCCCTCTTTTCTCTGAACATCCCCTTTCCCTTCTTGCTGTAGCTAAACTCTGACTCACCTGTGGGGATTCTGCTTCTTCCAGTAGTTTTAAGTAGTAGTTGTCTCCCTCCCACCTCACCCCCACAGCCCTCCTACCTCTGATCCTAGAGGTGGGTTATGTTTCTTGCTTCTTCCTCACTGATATTTTAGGCAGTCTTTCTCCCATCTCCTAAAACTCCTCAAATTTGAAGCACATACCATCAAACTATACCACCTGCTTCCCCTTCCTGTTGCAGCACTTAAATAGAATTCCAGGTCACTTCTCCTTATTCCTTGAAGGTATAGTTTTCAGGCTCAGTGTGTGCACTGTACCATTTGCCATCCTCTAAATTTCTTACATTTCTTTCCTCCAGTGGTTTTGTCTTCTGCTCATTCCCATGGCCTTGCCTTGTTCTCACTAGCAGTGACTCTCCTTCTAGGATCTCAGGCTCAGCTATCCCTCTTCTACCTGTCATCTTTCTTTCTTCCTTTTTCTCTCTGATCATGTGACTCTAATAATTCTTTGCAGTCTATAGATTCCATGTAGTCTAGAATTTACTGATCCTACCACCCTTTCATTATCCCTTATACTCCATATAAGGAAAACAATATAATGTTTTCCATATAAGGAAAACAATAGAATGGGAAAGACTAGAGCTCTCTTCAAGAAAATTAGACATGCCAAAGGAACATTTCATGCAAAGATGGGCACAGTAAAGGACAGAAATGGTATGGACCTAAACAGAAGCAGAAGATACTAAGAAGAGGTGGCAAGAATACAAGAAGAACTGTACAAAAAACATCTTCATGACCCAGATAACCACGATGGTATGATCACTCACCTAGAGCCAAGTATCCTGGAATGCGAAATCAAGTGGGCCTAAGGAATCATCACTACAAACAAACCTAGTGGAGGTGATGGAATTCCAGCTGAGCTATTTCAAATACTAAAAGATGATGCTATGAAAGTGCTGCACTCCATGTGCCAGCAAATTTGGAAAACAGCAGTGGCCAAGGACTAGAAAAGGTCAGTTTTCATTCTAGTCCCAAAGAAAGGCAATGCCAAAGAATGCTCAGACTACCACACAATTGCACTCATCTTACATGCTGGTAAAGTAATGCTCAAAATTCTCCAAGCCAGGCTTCAACAGTACGTGAACCATGAACTTCCAGATGTTCAAGCTGGATTTAGAAAAGGCAAAGGAACCAGAGATCAAATTGCCAATATCTGTTGGGTCATCAAAAAAGCCAGCATTTCAGAAAAACATCTATTTTTGCTTTATTGACTGCGCCAAAGCCATTGACTGTGTGGATCACAATAAACTGTGGAAAATTCTGGAAGAGATGGGACTACCAGACCACCTGACCTGTCTCCTGAGAAATCTGTATGCAGGTCAAGAAGCAAGAGTTAGAACTGGACATGGAACAACAGACTGGTTCCAGATTGGGAAAGGAGTACATCAAAGCTGTATATTGTCATCCTGCTTATTTAACTTATATACAGAGTACATCATGCAAAATGCCAGGGTAGATGAAACACAAGCTGGAATCAAGATTGCCAGGAGAAATATCAATAACTTCAGATATGCATATGATACCACCTTTATGGCAGAAGAAGAACTAAAGAGCCTCTTGATGAACGTGAAAGAGGAGAGTGAAAAAGTTGGCTTAAAACTCAACGTTCAGAAAATGAAGATCATGGCATCCGGTTCCATCACTTCATGACAAATAGATGGGGAAACAATGGAAACAATGAGAGACTTTATTTTTTGGGACTCCAAAATTACTTCAGATGGTGACTGCAGCCACAAAATTAAAAGATGCTTGCTCCTTGCAAGAAAAGCTATGACAATCCTAGACAGCATATTAAAATTAGAGACATTACTTTGCCTTCAAAGCTATGTTTTTCCAGTAGTCATGTATGGATGTGAGAGCTGGACTACAAAGAAAACTGAGTGCCGAAGAACTGATGCTTTTGAACCGTGGTATTGGAGAAGACTCTTGAGAGTCGCTTGGACTGCAAGGAGATCCATCCAGTCCATCCTAAAGGAAATCAGTCCTGAATATTCATTGGAAGGACTGATGCTGAAGTTGAAACTTCAATACTTTGGCCACCTGATGTGAAAAACTTGACTCATTGGAAAAGACCCTGATGCTGGGAAAGATTGAAAGCGGGAGGAGAAGGGGATGAAAGAGGATGAGATGGTTGGATGGCATCACTGACGTGATGGAACTGAGTTTGAGTTAGCTCTGATTGTTGGTGATGGACAGGGAAGCTTGGTGTGCTGTGGTCCATGGGGTCGGAAAAGAGCCAGACACAACTGAGTGACTGAACTGAACTGAACTGAATACTTCATATTGACCACACTTTCCTGGAAATCCACCTGAGATCCTGTGGTTTGCCTGTCATAATTGTGTTCTTGCATATTCTCCCGACTGTCTGGCTACCCTGTCCCTTAGTAGTTCATGTTTGACAGAGCTGTCCTCATTATAGCCACCTTTATACCTATTCTGCTCTGCACTCATGCATTTGAATGTAGCTGGAGAAAAGTATTACTTATGTTGAATAGGCTTTTTTGACCTTTACGACCACTCTCCCTATATGGATAATTCTGTTCCAAAATCCTATTTCATGTCCCTAGTTATTCATTTCTGTCCAGATGCTATTGGCATTAAAAGGGGATAATAAAAGAATACTGTGAAGAACCCTTTGTCACAGATAACCAGGACTAAATGAACTGGTTGCTTGAAAGACAGAATCTGTGAAAACTCACTCAAGATGAAATAGACACTCTGAATAAATATAAATCTGTTAAAGAGATAAGTCAATAATTGATAACCTTCCAAAACAGAAAGTACCAGGCCAAGATGGATTCATTGTTGAATTCTACCAAGCATTTTAGGAAGAAATTATATAAATTCTCTACAATCCATTTGAGAGGGTAGAAGCAGAGGGAATACTTTCTAACTCATTTTATTACTATAACACCAAAACCAGACAAAGACACTACAAGAAAACTGCAGACCAATGACTCTCATGAACATAGATAGAAAAATCCTCAACAAAATATTATCAAGTCATATCCCACAATGTTTAAAAAGAATGACACCATGAGCAAGTGAGATTTATCCCAAATGTGCAAGGTTGGTTCATCATTTGAAAATAAATCAATGGAATTCATCACAGCAGCAGGCTAAAAAAGAAAAATCCTGTTGTTATATCAACAGATGCAGGGAAAAAAAGTTTGACCAAATTCTCCAACTATAAAAGATGATAAAAATCTTTTTAATGGACTTGGAATGGAGGGGAACTTCCTCAACTTAGAAAAACAAAACAAAACCCTACAGCTAACATGATATTAATGGGTGAAACCAGAAGCTTTCCAATTAAGGTCAGTCATGAGCCATGTCTTTTCAGCATTGTGATAGAAGTTCTAGTTCACGAAATAATACAAGAGAAGGGAATACAAGGTAAACAGATTGGGAAGGAAGAAATAAAACTGTCTTTGTTCATAGATGACATGATCATCTACGTAATAAATCTGAAAGAATCAACCAAAAAACTCCTGCTGCTGCTGCTACTGCTGCTAAGTCGCTTCAGTCGTGTCCGACTCTGTGCGACCCCATAGACGGCAGCCCACCAGGCTCCCCCGTCCCTGGGATTCTCCAGGCAAGAACACTGGAGTGGGTTGCCATTTCCTTCTCCAATGTGTGAAAGTGAAAAGTGAAAGTGAAATCGCTCAGTTGTGTCCGACTCTTAGTGACCCCATGGACTGCAGCCTACCAGGCTCCTTCATCCATGGGATTTTCCAGTCAAGAGTACTGGAGTGGGGTGCCATTTCCTTCTCCGAAAAAAAAAACCCAACAACTAGTAATTGATTATAGAGGGTTGCAAGATACAAGATTAACATACAAAAGTCAGTTGCTTTCTTGTGTACCACCAATGAATTAGTGGTATTTGAAATTAAATACATAGTACCACTTTATATCAGCACTCCTCAAAATTAAATAGGTAGGTATAAATTTAATAGAATATATAGAAGATTTATATGAGGAAAATGATAAAACTTTGCTGAGTGAAATTAAAGCACTAAATAAATGGAGAGATGTTCCATATTCATGAATAGGAAGACTCAATATTGTCAGGATATCATTTCTTTCCATTTTGAAGAATATAGTCAATACAATCCCAGCAAATTATTTTATAGATATCAATAAACTTCTTCTAATGTGTATATGGCAAAGCAAAAGACACAGAATAGGCAACACAGTAGTGAAGGAGAAGAACAAAATTGGAAGACTGATACCAACCAACTACAAGACTTACTATAAAGCTACACTAATCAAGGCAGGGTGATATTGACAGAAGAAAAGACAAATAGATGTATGGAACAGAATAGAAAGCCCAGAAATGGACCCACATAGTAGTCAACTGACCTTTGACAAAGGAGCAAAGCCAATACAATGGTGCAAAAATAGTCTTTTCAACAAATAGTGCTGGAACAACTGGACATCTATATGGAAAAAAAAAAAAGAATCCAGACACAGACCTTCCATTCTTCATAAAAAATTTAACTCAGAATGAACCATTGACTTTAAGTGTAGAAGTGTAAAACTCCTAGCTGATAACGGAGAAATCCTAAAAGATCTTGGGTATGGTAATGACTTTAGGTACAGTAACAAAGGCATGATTCCTGAAAGAAATCATTGATAAGCTGGATTTCATTAAAGTTACAAACTTCTGCAAAAGACAATGTTAAAAAAATGAGAAGACAAGTCACAGACTTGGGAGAATATATTTGGAAAAAGACATCCAATGAAAGATGTCCAATAACATCCAATAACATGAGGTAACTGTTATACAAAATATACAAAGAACTCTTAAAACTCAACAGTAAGAAACAACGTGATTGAAAGATGAGCTGAAGACCTTAACAACCAGCTCACCAAAGAGGATGTACAAATAGCATAGGAAAAGGTATGCCACATCATATGCTGTCAGGGAAATGCAAATTAAAGCAATGAGCTACCTACCATCACACACCTATTAGAATGACCAAAATTGGGAACTCTGACAACTCCAGTTGCTGGTGAGGATGAAGAGCCACAGAAACTCTCATTCAATACTGGTGGGAATTCAGAGTGAGAATTCAGCCACTTGGAAATACAGGTTGGCAGTTTCTTACAAAAGTAAATATACTCTTACCTTGTGACTCAACAGTCATGCCCTTGATACAGATGAAGATGAGTTGAAAGCTTAAGTCCACACCAAAACATGTACATGGATTTATAGCTGCTTTCTTTATAATTGGCAAAACTTGGAAGCAACTAAGATGTTGTTCAGTAGTTGAATGGGGAAATAAACTGTGGTACATCCAGACAATGGAATATCATTCAGCGCTAGAAAGAAATGATCTATCAGGCCATGAACAGACATAGAGGAAATTAGTTGTATATTATTAAGTAAAAGAAGCCAATTTGAAAAGGTTACATACTGTATGATTCCAACCTTAAGATGTTTTGGAAAAGACTAAACATGGAGACAGTAAAAAGATCAGTTGTTGCCAGATGTTTAGGTCCGTAGGCTTTGTCAGATTATCAGGGGGAGTTGACAGACTTCTAAGAGAGGGAGGAGAGAAATCTCAGTTTTCTCCTTCCCCTTTCCCTCTCTTTTTCTTTCTTTCTTCCTTGTTTTCTCTCAAAAGTGATTAATTAAATTAGTATATAGCATTTGTTATTTTGAATTTTATTTAAAACATGAAGTTCAGTTGTGTTTAGCTTTTTTCAGAAATTTAGATCGCTTTGTCTTCTGCTGCATATCTTGGAAACAGGCACAGTAAGCCATAGCAATGAGATCAGTTCAGTCACTCAGTCATGTCCAAGTCTTTGTGGTCTCATGGACTATAGCATGCCAGTCCTCCCTGTCCTGTCCTGTCCATTCCTGTCCATCACCAACTCCAGAGCCTACTCAAGTCCATCATACTAGTGATGCCATCCAACCATCTCATCCTCTGTCATCCCCTTATCATCCAACCTTCAATCTTTCCCAGCATCAGAGTCTTTTCAAATGAGTCGGTTCTTCGCATCAGGTGGCCAAAGTATTGGAGTTTCAGCTTCAGCATCAGTCCTTCCAAAGAATATTCAGGACTGATGTCCTTTAGGATTGACTGGTTGGATCTCCTTGCCGTCCAAGGGACTTCTCAAGAGTCTTCTCCAATACCACAGTTCAGAAGCATCAATTCTTCAGCACTCAGCTTCTTTATATAGTCCAGCTCTCACATCCATACATGACTACTGGAAAAACCATAGCTTTGACTAGACGGATCTTTGTTGGCAAAGTAATGTCTCTGCTTTTTAATATGTTGCCTAGGATTGTCATAGCTTTTCTTCCAAGGAGTGAGCATCTTTTAATTTCATGGCTGCAGTCACCATCTGCAGTGATTTTGGAGCCCCCAAAGATAAAGTCTCACACTGTTTCCATTGTTTCCCCATCTGTTTGCCATGAAGTGATGGGATCAGATGCCATGATCTTAGTTTTCTGAATGTTGAGTTTTAAGGCAACTTTTTCACTGTCCTCTTTCACTTTCATCGAGAGGCTCTTTAGTTCTTCTTAGCTTTCTGCCATAAGGGCGGTGTCATCTGCTTATCTGAGATTATTGATATTTCTCCCAGCAATCCGATTCCAGCTTATGCTTCATCCAGCCCAGGATTTCGCATGATGTACTATGCATATAAGTTAAATAAGTAGGGTGACAATACACAGCTTTGACATACTCCTTTCCGTATTTGGAACCAGTCTGTTGTTCCGTGTCTGGTTCTAACTCTTGCTTCTTGACCTGCGTACAGATTTCTCAGGAGACAGGTCAGGTGGTCTGGTATTCCCATCTCTTTCAGAATTTTCCACAGTTTGTTGTGATTCACACAGACAGAAGGTTTGGTGTAGTCAATAAAGCAGAAGTAGATGTTTTCCTGGAACTCTCTTGCTTTTTTGATGATCCAGCAGATGTTGGCAATGAAACAGTTACCTAATTTTGAATCTTGGCTTTGTCTCTTAGTGTGAGACTTTGGGTTTATCATTTAATTTAGCTACACCTAGTTTTCTCCTGTAAAAAATGGAGCTAATGGTAGTAACTATGATGGGCTTCCCTGGTGGCTCAGTGGTAAAGAACCTGCCTGCCAAAGCAGGAGACATGGGTTCAACCTGTGGTCCGGAAAGGTCCCACATGTCTTGGGGCAACTAAGCTTGTGTGCCACAACTATTGAGCCTGTTTCCAGAACCTGGAGCTGCTGAAGCTCTCGTGCCTAGAGCCCATGTTCTGCAGCAAGAGAATCCACCGCAGTGAGAAGCCTGCACACTGCAACTAGAGAGTAACCTCTACTTGCCCCAACTAGAGAAAAGCCCATGCAGCAATGAAGACCCAGCACAGCCAAAAAATAAGTAAATAAAAAATAGTAACTATGGTAACAATTACTTCAAAGATTAAATGAAATATAGCTATATGGAAAGCACTTAACAGTGCCTGGCACATGCTGTGAATGTTAAATGCCGCTGTAATTAGCAGTGATAACACTGCTATTGTTTTTATCAGTGGTTGGAAAAGAACCCTATATTTTGAAACTTTATACAGACTTAGACAATTTGACATGTTTCTTCTACCTTTCTCCACAAGTTGGGCAGTTTTGCCAGTATTTTATTCACATTTTTCTTTGAGCATATTTCTTTTCCTCTTTATCTTTCCCCCTCTAATCATACCTAACATTCTATGGGTACTTACTGTGGGCTAGGTGCTTTGTGAAATGTTCTGTGAACAGTGAAGCAGAAGTTGGAAGTTTAGGTTCTGGTCCCAGTTCTGTCATTCATCCTTTTGACTGGGTCAACAGATTGAATCTTACTAAGCCTTAGTTTTGTCATGTACAGAATAGGGATAATAATACTTGTCCTGTCTTTATAGTGATACTTTGTTTTGAATATTAAATGATATGTTTTCAAGAGGGTGGGACAAATTCAGAGAGTAGCACTGACATGTGTACACTACGATGGTGAAATAGCTGGCTGGCAGGAAGCAGCTGCATAGCACAGGCAGCTCAGCTCCATGCTCTGGATGACCCAGAGGGAGGATGAGGAGCGGGGGGAGCCTCAACAGTAAGGGCATATGTGTGTACTTACAGCTGATTCACATTGTTACAAGCAGAAACCGACACAGCACTGTAAAGCAGTTGTTGTTTAGTTGCTAAGTTGCTTTACGACCCCATGGACTGCGGCCCTCCAGGCTTCACTGTTCATGGGATTTCTCAGGCAGAAGCACTGCAGCAGGTTGCCGTTTCCTTCTCCAGGGGATCTTCCCGACCCAGGGATTGAACCTGCATCTCCTGCTTGGCAGGCTGATTCTTTACCACTGAGCCACCAGGGAAAGCATAAAGCCATTATCCTGCAATTAAAAAAAGCCCCTCATAAAATAAAATATGCAAATATAAAGATTGCTGTTTTGGTCTAACTTAAATGTCCGATTTGCATAGTACATTGCCCTTCAGATGGAATTACCTAAATGTAATTTATTCCTTTCTAGAGTCTTTCTTAATAAAAGTCTCACATAGAGCAATCACAGAGAATAGAAACATTTTAACTTGAAAGCAGTTTTGCCTGTTATGCATTTTAAGAAAGATTGGCTAAAGTATTTGAATAATATACATATGGATACATGATAGGGTAAATACATAAATGGGTGAAGATGAGTTAGAGTATTTTTGAGAATTTCATACTAAGATTAGTGTCTGAATTCACAGGAAGCTACTAGTGCTTCGCTGATTATTCTAGAAAAAGTTTGTGATGGAGGTATAATTCAGGAAAATTCAAGTGAATTTTGAGTTTGTGTGGAATATAGGGAGAGAAATGAGGTGGTCTGGAATATCTGGTAAAGGGCTGTTAGCACAGGGCCTTGGGGTGCAGTGTAACGGGAAGTCAGTGGTGTAATCGCAGAACTCTAACTAGAAGATGGTCTCCTGTGGCTCTGTGATCTTGGACAAACCAGCCTCTAAATCTCAGTTTTCTAAGCTGTAAAGTACAGTTAATAATACATACTTTAAAATTTGTATAAGGGGATATTTGCCATCATAATTAAATTATTACTACTAGAGTTGAAAAGTACTTAGAGAGCCGTTAAGGCAAAGGTTTTGTGGGTTGTTGATGATTACTTTAAATTTTATTGCTTGAGTGTTGAGAATTTGGGCCTGGATTAGGACTGTCAGATAAAATATTTACTAATTTTTATTTGCTGGGTCTGACAGCCTTCATCCGGATGAAGGACTGTGGAAGGAGGAGGAGCAGCTCAATCTCAGCCTTTTAAGTGTGTGTGTCTTTGTGTGGGTAAATGTTTTGTTTGCTTGCCTTTTGGTAACGAAGATTCTGTATAAGCCAAGGGCTGGCTATAAAAGAGTTTTCAAGTATAGAAATCACTGTTACTTTGAAGGCCAAAGCGTAAAACAAAACTGAAGCCTGTTAGCTTCTATTTTGGGTGTTCTTCACTCTGGGACTCTTACATGAAGAAGGGAAAACAAACACGCTAATAGGAATGGCTTACACACATACAGGACAACCCAAAGAAACTTGGAATTGTTTGCTGTTCTAACTGGAGTACAAGTATTTATTTACTTATCAGTTTAGCCACAGAGAGAAAAGCAACTCGTTTGTGCTTCTAGTGAGAAGGTTCAAGTCTTCCTATAAACTACACACTCATGTTTGTGGTGGAATGATTCTTCGGTAGTCCATAAAAGTATAGAATATAATCTTGTATTTCCAAAATCTGCCTGTGCAACCGAGGAAAGACTGGGTCATATGAATGCTGTAGTTATTTATTTGGTGAATCTGCTCTACAGCTGATGCTTGGTTTTCTTCATCAGTATTCTTTTCTAGTAAATTGTTTTGTGTTTATATATTAATTTTTACTTTTAGTGGAAAAATGGTTTAAGATAAAGTTAAGTAACTGAATATA